>JBBCBC010000018.1:21675928-22265928 GCA_037126765.1 Stenogyne calaminthoides
TAATAGTTAACGGATCTTTTCGTTTTATTCATATTCCGACCAAAAACTTTATTTCTTAAAAGATTTAATCCTTTACCTCTCAATGAGAAATTCGAGAAAAAATAAATTCTCGTGATTTGCATCCATGAGTCACTTATCAATTTAAAAGTTGGATTATGAAATCGCGAAACATAGTTTTTCAATTGGACCTAAATTTCCAATTGAATAAGTATGAGTAAAGGGTCCATGGCAGAAGATAGAAAGTCAATTTCTAATCGTAACTAAATCTTCCATTTTTTCTTTCTTTATAAAGAAATTGGAGCAAAATAGCTATTCAAAGATGACTTTGGTTTACTAGAGACATCGACATATTGTTTTAGCTCGGTGGAAACAAAATCCTTTTCCTTAGGATCCTCTCAAATAGAAATAGAGAACGAAGTAACTAGAAAGATTGTTAGAAGCACCTTCTTCTAGAAGGATCATCTAGAAAGTGATTCATTTTGTTTGTTTGTATTCAAACAAAAAAGTCGACGTAGGTGGTATGGGTATCATTTTGTTCATTTTGTTCACATCTTAGATCTATGAATTTACTCATATTCCATAAAGGGCCGAATGAAACCAAAGTTTCATGTTCGGTTTTGAATTAGAGACGTTCAAAGCACTAAATTGAACGTCGACTATAACCCCTAGCCTTCCAAGCTAACGATGCGGGTTCGATTCCGCTACCCGCTTATTTTTTTTTTTTTCAAAATATTCTATTAGAATTCGATTCTAGAATATAGAAAATCCATTTTAATTACGATTAGTAAATCATTGAATATACAATTCCATTAGTTGAATTTTTTAGTTTTCAATTCAAGAAAAATTAAAATACTGAAAAGATCGGAATGGATGGCGTCCATTGTCTAATGGATAGGACAGAGGTCTTCTAAACCTTTGGTATAGGTTCAAATCCTATTCGACGCAATTTATTTCCATCTATTTTTGGTTTAGAAAGACTTTTTGTATAATTTGAATCCAAGAGACACTTGATTCCTTTTTGAAAATCAAAGTGAACAGCTTTTTTTATGCTTGTTCTGAAGTAGAAACCGGTCCATTTGTTCTGAATAGCTTCTTTCAAAAGGGCTTCCGCTTCTTCAATAAATATCTAGTAGAAGATATGATTTCTTGGAACCGAGGTTTATTAGTTTTTAAGTAAGTACGTAATTCAACAAGAAATTTCCTTACCTGTCCAATTTCTAATGAATCAAGATAACCGTTTTGTTCCGGTATAAATAGTCATTATCTGTTCTTCTACCGCAAGAGGGGCAGCTTGGGATTGTTTAAGAAATTCAATAATCGTTGACCTCTTGCCAATTGATTTCGAGTAGCTTTATCAAGATCTGAAGCAAATTGTGCAAAGGCTTCTAATTTCGCAAATTGCGCCAATTCAATTTTAATTTACCGGCTACTTTTTTTCATGGCTTTAATTTGAGCAGATCCTACTCGAAAGCGGAGATACCCACATTAATGGCGGGTCCGATTCGAGAATTGAATAGATCGGCAGATAAAAATATTTGTCCATTAGTAATGGGAAATTACATTAGTAGGAATATATGTTCTAAAACATCTCCGATTGAGTTTCAACTATTGGTAAAGGCGGTCATACTTCCTTCACCTAAGCTAGAACTTGATTTAGCGGCTCTTTCCAAAAGGCGTGAATGCAAATAAAAAACATCCTGGATAAGCTTCAGCGACCGGTGGTCTTCGTAATAGAAGAGACATTTGGCGATAAGCTTGGGCTTGTTTGGAGGATCATCATAAATGATTAAAGTGTGTTGTTTACGGTACATAAAAAATTAAAGCCAAAAGCTCTCGTATAAGGAGCGAGGTATTGTAATGTAGCAGGGGAATCCGCCATTTTCGGCTACCACAATAGTGTATTCCATCGCTCCCTTTCCGTAAAGTGGTTACTACCGAGCCACGAAGATGCTTTTTGCCCAATAGCTACATAAACACATATTACATTTTGACCTTGTTGGTTGAGAATCGTATCCTTAGCTCTCATTTTTTTACCGTCCGTCTGTCTCCAATAATTAATTCTCGTGACCACGCCCTATAGGAATCATCGAATCAATAGCAATAAGCCCGGTTTGAAGAGGCTCAGATAATTTGAACGCCGGAAATAATACCCGGGCGGGAGAGTCAATTAATCGAGATTGAGGCGAAATTTCCCCTACCATCAATAGGTTTAGCCAGGCGTTTTATAACACGCCCAAATAAGCCTCACTCAACGGGTATATCGAGCAATTCTTCTGTTGCTTTTACGTAACTTCCTTCTTGTATCATCAAACCATCACCCATTAATACAACACCAACATTATTTGATTCCAAATTCAGAGCAATACCTATTGTACCTTCTTCAAATTCGACTAACTCACCCGCCATTACTTCATCAAGACCATGAATACGAAAGCAATACCATCGCCTACTTGAAATGCATGCACGGTATTTACAATCTTGACTTCTCTATTATATTGTTCAATACGTTCGCGGAGAATATTACTAATTTCGTCGGCTCGAATGGTTACCATGAGTTTTTTTTAATTTAATTATTTTTTTAAAAGAAAAAAATAATGCCTTAGAGTAGATAATACTAAATAAAGTACAAAGTAGAAAGACTAATCAGTTATTTCTTTCATCGCTCCCAACATGCCAATATTGGCACTAATGGTACGTAAATGTAACTCGTTATTCAAACAACTATTCAGAGTTACTATAGCTCCTTGTAAGGCTTGTTGGAAAATCCGTTGTCGGACTTGATTAATTGCCCTTTGCTGTTCAAACTGAATAGTTTCATTTTTGTAATTTTCTAATTGTTCCAAAGTATTATAAGTTGAATTAATCAAATTCAATTTTTCTTGTTCTATCTCCGAGTATCCATTCACCCGAAACTGATCTGCTTCCATTTCTACTTTCTGTAAGCGGGCCCGGGCTTTTTCCAGCTGTTCAATGGAGGAAGCATTCTTCTACCAATAGATTATTTTGTCCATTAATTAATTAAGCAACTGAAAAACTTTATATTAATTAATATCTTTATCCTTGGAGTAAAGACAACTCAATATTATTATTCACACCGGAAAATTAATTCCACTTGCAAGATTTGGTATGATAAAGGTTTTGAGCCCACCAAGGGGATTAATCACGCAAGACTCTCCAAGCACACGATTCTCTGTATTAATTTAGCAACTGTCATGTAATTAATATTATTGCCTAAGATAGGGTATCGAAGTCGCAGTGATTCTCTTCCCATTATAAGTCAAAGCAATAAATACTAATCGCACACAGTCCTTATTTAGTGACAGAGATTAAGAAATCAATAACCACTGAGGTCTAACTCTTCATCCCATAAGTCAGTGCGAATGAGTTTATCGTCTCTGTAGGTTCGCTTCAGCGCATCAAATGCACTAGTGTAAACTCTTGGTCAAGACAAGCTAATCTGAGCCTCACACATCAACTTCTACCAATAGATTGTTCGGATCTATCTAAGTTGTGAAACACACACGTGTTTACAAGGGGCTATTAACATGATCTTCATTGATCTGGGATCACCACATTAACTACAGTGTAACACGTGCTATTCTATGAACGGTTTTCAATAAATATATATAACATTCAATCATATTTAAAGCAACATTGATAAATAATTTATTTTAGTAAATAAGTGTGTTGTGTTCGATACAATTTAACAATATTAATCGAACACGTCAAAGGGACATGTGTAATATTCAATTATTAAAATAACCACGCTCGATGGATAAGTGTGCACGCCGCTTAACGAACAAACAAGTTTGTTCGCCAGCTCGCCACTTGTCAAACATGCGAGTATGCTCGCCTACTAAAGCAAGTTTTGTTCGCTAGCTCGCCGAGTAAAAAGGTATGCTCCCCACTTACCGAGCAAACAGGTATGTTCACCAGCTTACCGAGCAAACAGGTACGATCCTGAAAAGATGTTGAGCTGATCAGATCGAGCAAAGAAGAAAATAAGATAGCCTGAATTAAATAAACCTGAGGGTCAGGATATCTGAACTTAGAAAAGCTGAACTCAGTAAGCCTGAGTAACCAAAGGGCTCAGATATTCTCGATGCTCAGACAACTTGAAGGCTCAGATATGCTCGAAGCTCAGATAACCTGAGGACTCAGACAACCTGAAAACTCAGATAACCTGAGGACTTAGACAACCTGAAGGCTCAGACAACCAGAAGGCTCAGATATGCTCAATGCTCAGATAACCTGAGGACTCAGATAACCTGAGAGCTCAGATATGCTCGATAAGAACAGTGTTCCTGTATAAAATTGATTTGTCTGAAGGGGCGAACAGGGAATCAATCGAGCAAAAGATGATTTGGACGACCAAAAGAGTGCCTTATGAACAAGCAAATGTAAAGATCAACCAGGAAGACGAAGTTGGAAACATGGCAGCATCACATGAGTTCTTGCAAGACCCGAAGTCTCCAGCTCATGCTTGCCAAACCAGCTCATGCTTGTCAAAGTACTATAAATAGAAGAAAAGAGAAAAATTCCAGGGTTCACAAAATTTCCCAGAGAGAAAAGGGTCAGAAAAATCCCTAGCATTCACACACTTACTCTCCAAATCATCTTCTTCCATAGAAGTTCATCTCATGAAAAGTATGCTGTACTGTGTATGTAAATCTCACAATACAACATCCCTAGCTTGGCATGCCCCCAGAGTAGTCATTCACTGACGAACTGGGTCAATAATTTCCTGTTATTTACCATATATAGTACACGTACTTATTTTGTTTGTGAGTTGTTATCAAATTAGCCACATAATATTCTCCATATAAAACGACTCGCAACAACTGGCACTAGAAGAAGGGTACAAAAAACCAACCCATACACAATCCCGTAGTTAGCCGAGGTAGAAAAAAGAAATATAATGCCTCAATCTAGGAATACCCAGACAGAGAGGTTGGGACAAAGCCGACCTCACGATCAGAAAGAGACTCAGCGTCAGCCTCACAAAAACCAGACAGTGGAAACCATCAATCTTGAAGATATTGCCAACGATTCGGCGGCCACAAAAAAGGCCATCATTTTCTTGCTACGAGCACAGAAAGAGAGGGCCGAAAAAGAGTTGGCCAAGTTGAAAGATCAAGATGATGATGATCAACGCTCGCATACACCTGATAGCGAGCAAGTTAAGTTAAAAGCTGCACGGAAGCGGGCTAATAAAAAAGTAGATGATATGTCGGATGACGAGCAGCCTCAAGGGTCCAGACCATCAGCTTTTGGACGTTTGAGACTCTCCGTCAAAGACGGAATCGGCAATTATAGACGACATGATCCTGGGAGGGAACAGCCGATAAACATGCCCGCTCCCTCAGATCCTCATGATCGTCCGCATCCCAAACAAAAATCGGCTGGAACTAAATTGTCTATCCATCATCGATTGGGTAGTCAAGGACGAACTTGGAAAGGGGGACTGCCCAATCACGAACATGACCCCCTGGGTCCTCATGATGGGACACAGCCCCGATCCAAGTCTGTCTGTTCCACAAAATTTGCAGAAATGTAGAAAACCATCGAAGGCTTACAGGCCGACCTGGCTGCGACTAAAGGATTCCCTCGGGCGAGCACAATGCGCTCGCCACTAACACCGGCGATCATGGAGGCCGAAATACAAGAGAAAGTGGCAAAGATCCGACCACCAATCCCCATGTTCGATGCTGAGTCTGACCCACATGTTCATCTCAGCAAATACTAAGATTTTATGATCGCCATGGGCGCCACCGACGCGACGCAGTGCCGATCATTCCCCATGACTTTGGGTGATCGAGCACATAGATAGTTCTCTACTTTGCCCGCTGCGTCTATCACATCTTTCGCTCAGTTGGGACAGAAATTCCTGTCCCATTTCTCATCCATGTGTGCTCGCCCAGCACCAAAACAAAGGTTGGCGCATTTCTCCCAGTTAAAGGGTGAGTCAGATCGAGCATACATCGAAAGATTTGATAAATGTTTGTATGATGGGGCCCCAGTTGAAGAGGATGTCAAGATCCTCACGGTGGTCGGAGGCCTGACCCTGAATACGGATATGTGGAAAGCCATGCATCAGGATTGGCCGAACACATATTTTGAATTCCGGAAGCGAGCAGCCAAGATTATAGCCATGCAGGATCTGCTCGCCCAATCACGATTGGGTCAAGAAATAACAACAAAGAAAGTTTTTGGTAAAAAAGTGATGAATGTGGAGGGGTATAAACCCCCAGGGTCTTTCAAACCATTCGAAGAAAGAGCAGAAGCAAACGCCCTACGAAGTGTTATGGGCGTTTCAGCAGAAATAATTTTTAATCAAATCAAAGATCGGGACATGTTGGATAGGCCACGAAGAATCATAATGGATAAGAATCGGCTTAATGCTTCCAAATATTGTAATTATCACGAGTACATCGGGCATAGTACAGAAGATTGTCGTGATTTACTTCGTCAACTTTGGAAGTTATATGAAGAGAATCGTCTTACCCAATTCCTCAAAAAGCCGGCGAGCAGAGACTCCTGAACAGAAAAAACAGGAGATCGTAGGGGTAAGCAAAAAGCCGAAGAAACATCTGACAGTGATCCCGAGGAATCCCATAAGAGGTCTGAATTACCCAAAACGGGGGATCCTACTATGGGTAGAGGTCGAGAAAGTCAAGAAATCCACATGATACGTCCTGATTATGGTCCAGTGGGTGGATGCTATCAAACACCGACATTATCGAAAAGACGAAAGAAAATGGAGATGCGTGCCATGCAAAGCATCCACCAGGTGAAGGTGGCGAGCACATCAGCTAGCACGCCACCCTCTCACCAAATCATGTTCTCAGAAGACGATCTCGATGGCATAATCACCCCCCACAATGACTCTCTAACCATCAGCGCTCGTCTCCTCGGTTTGAAGGTGCACCGCCTCCTGGTTGATACCGAAGCATATGCGAACATTTTGTTCGTCGACACTCTGCACCAAATGGAGAAGCAAGTTGGGGACTTGAGTAGTTATATAGAACCATGTGATCACACCATCATGGGTTTCGGGGAATCTGTAACCCGACCCTACGGTATGATCAGGTTAGGAGTCGAATTAGAATCAACTTTAAATCTAGAGATCCGACGAACTAGAATGCTAGATTTTGTAATCATCGATGCTCCATCTACTTATAACGGGTTTCTAGGTCGCCCATTTATTCAGGAATTTAGAGCTGCCTGTTCAACTTATTACTATTGCGTTAAATTTCCAACTCAAGAGGGAACGGGTAGCGTAAAAGACGACCAGAAAAAAGCTCGAGATTGTTTGCTATCATGTGCGCCAGAAAAACAAAATATCGTTAATATGATGGAGCAAACATGGGAGCTCGGGGAATCAAGCCAACAGGCGAATGCGTTGCCAAGATATCCCCTTTTGACGAGCACACCTCCATGCGCGAACACAGAATCCGGGATGGTAACTCATGTCCCAGATCTCCCAGATCTAATGAACATTGATCCATCCAACGAGTTACCAGACCTAGAACCTCGTGTAGGTTTTGAACCTATGGAGGTAGATGACGAACACCGGGGGTCGATCGAAGATCCTCGATGGAAGCAAAAAATAAAGCGAGCAACACCTGTTGAGCAACTGGAGTCTATCAATATTGACCCGAACAGACCGGAATTAGAAGTATTCATTGGTTCGGAGTTACTGGAACCATTCCGAATAGAAATGATTGCATATCTTAAAGCAAATTTGGATGTGTTCGCTTGGTCACATGAGGACATGGTTGGCATTAATCCTAAACATGCATGTCACTCTCTTAACTTTGATCCAACAAAAACTCCAGTAATCCAAAAGCACTGAAATTTCAGTCCGGAGAAGTATGCAGCTATGGATAGTGAAATCAAAAAATTGCTCGATAATAAACTGATTCGAGAAGTAAAATGCCCAAGATGGCTTGCGAACCCTGTGCTCGTCCGCAAGTCTAATAGAACTTGGAGATTATGCATAGATTTCACTGATTTAAACAAGGCATGCCCGAAAGATAATTTTTCGATGCCACATATCGATTATTTGGTCGATAATACAGCAGGACATGAGCTCATGACCTTCATGGATGCTTTTGATGGCTATCACCAAATACCCATGCATTCGGACGATCAAAAGAATACGGCATTCTGCAGTGAAAAGAATATGTATTGTTGGCAATGCATGCCATTTGGATTAAAGAATGCCGGAGCAACATATCAACGTTTGGTGAACAAAATGTTCGACGAACACATCGGCCGAACAGTTGAGGTGTACATTGATGACATTGTGGTAAAAAACAAACACAAGGAAGACCACATCACCCACCTCGCACAAACGTTTGATATTCTCAGGGAGTACAACATGAAGTTAAATTCGAAGAAATACAGCTTTGGGGTTCACTCAGGAAAATTCCTCGGACATATGGTCAGTCAATGGGGAATTGAAGCGAACCCATCAAACATTCAAGCCATGCTCGATATGCAGGCCCCCAGGAGTGTGAAAGAAGTCCAAAAATTAACTGGACGTTTGGATTCTATAAATTAATTTATATCACGAACTGGGGACAAATGCAAACCTTTCTTTGATGCATTAAAGAAAGGGAAATTCCGGTGGACAGAGTATTGCCAAAACGCATTCGATTCATTAAAGCAATACCTTGCAGATACTCAAACATTGTCTAAGCCTGTTCCAGGTGAACAACTTTATTTGTATCTTGATGTATCCGAGCATGCAATTAGCGCTGTGCTCGTTCGGGCAGAGGGCACGACACACTTGCCTATTTATTATGTAAGTCAAGTGCTCATAGAAGCCGAGCTCCGGTACCCTCCACTCGAAAAACTTGCATATGCTCTCGTTATGAGTGTTCGAAAATTGCGACCATACTTTTTCGATCACTCAGTCGAGGTGTTAACAACGTTCCCATTGTGACAAGTTCTCCACCGACCAGACACTGTGGGCAGATTACTCAAGTGGGCGGTGGAGTTAGGCCAATTTGGCATTACGTTCGCCCCACGAACAACAATGAAGGGCCAGACTATGGCCGATTTCATGGTTGAGTTGACATATCCACAAATGCCCGAAAGAAGTGTCGACCAACCATGGCATATGTATGTAGATGGCTCATCAACAAGTTCAAGAGCCGGAGCAGACATGGTTCTCATCAGTCCAACTCAACAAACTTTCACAACAGCCATCCGTTTTGATTTCCCAGCCACAAATAATGAAGCCGAGTACGAAGCTTTGATCATTGGGTTACACATGGCAATGACAATGGAAATTCAGAGGCTGATGATTTACAGCGATTCTCAGATAATCGTATACCAAGTAACAGGCGAGTACGAGGCCAGAGGCGAACAGATGGCACAATATCAGCAACTAGCAAAGGAGTTGCTTGAACAATTCGAACAAGTTTACATAGAACAATTACCATGATTGGATATTCGTTCGATAATGCCTTGGTATGTTTGGCAACAACAGAAGGAGTGACGATCACGACGGACATTGTGGTCGTCACAACTTGTTCGCCATCAATTCCCAGAGTTGTGGTCGCCCATGTAACAGGCGAGCAAGAAACCTGGATGACTCCAATTTTAAATTACTTACAAAAAGGACTTCTCCCTGAAAATAAAACACAAGCTACTCGCCTCAGATTACAATCTGCTCGTTATACAATCTTAGACGAGAATTTATACAAAAGAAGTTTCTCACTTCCATTATTGAAGTGTATTACTCCTGAAGAGGGTCATATAATTCTTGAACAGATTCATGATGGAGTATGTGGAAACCATACAGGTGGGCTTGTCATGGCACATAAAATTATCAGACAAGGTTACTACTGGCCGACCCTAAAAAAAGATTCGCTCGCGTATGCTCGCGCGTGTCACAAATGTCAGGTACATGCCCCACTTATCCATAGCCCACCTGAAGAACTGGTGTCGGTTTACAGCCCGTGGCCATTTGCTAAATGGGGAATCGATTTGATCGGCCCATTTCCTACTGGCACATCGGGAGTAAAATATGTTGTGGTTGTCGTTGATTACTACACCAAATGAGCAGAAGTCGAGGCCATCGTTAAAGCTACCGAACAAAGAATGTGGAACTTTGTTTGGAAAAATATCATCTGTCGTTTTGGGCTTCCCCAATCATTGGTAACAGATAATGGCAAACAGTTCGATGGAAGTGAATTCTGACAAAATTGTGCTCGCTGGGGCATAAAAAAGCATTACTCTACTCCGTATTACCCCCAGTCGAACGGACAAGTAGAGGTTGTCAATAAAATTATCAAGCATACTCTTAAGGCCAGACTTGATAATTCCAAGGGGGGAGGATGGGCTGAAGAGTTGCCAGAAATATTATGGGCCTATCGAACTACTTTCAGAACATCAACTGCGGAAACCCCGTTTGCTCTGGCATTTGGTGCGGAAGCTGTTATACCCGCAGAAATAAAGATTCCGAGTCATCGGACAATGACTTTTGGAGAGCACATCAATGACCAGGCGCTCGCCCTGAGTGCAGACCTGTTAGAAGAAAGAAGGACGGAGGCTGATTTCAAGAACGTCATGTACAAAAAGAGATCAGAAAAGTTCTATAACTCCAAAGTCCGAACACGTAGGTTCAATGTGTGCGAGCTGGTTCTAAGACGAGCAGCGGGGGTCCCAAGTGGTGTGTTCGGTCGAGCCTGGGAAGGTCCATTTAGAGTTACAGAGCGTTTGTTAAATGGGGCTTATGATTTGGAAGACCTGAATGGAGTCCCATTGTCCTACTCGTGGAATGCGTCAAATCTGAAAAAATATTATCAGTAACGACGAGCACAATTGGCCGAACACAATCAGCCATTCGGCTTGATGAGCATAACTGGCCGAGCATAGTTACCTATTTCACTAAAACGAGCAGGACAATCGTGAATGAAGAACACACTGTGTTCGACACAAATCTTCTAGAAGAAATTATGGCCAGCACTATTGAAAGATAGAAGATACGTGTCGAAACAAGTTGAGAAGTGGTGGTAACCAAAAGGAACATGTCAATCCTTGAATAAGAACTGGTAAAAAACCGGACAGATGTCAAAAGGAGGAGTTAAAGCAAAAAGGCCAACACCAACTAGCTATGCCAGCATCTGTTTGGGATAGTACTATAAATAGGCATATTGATAGCTGAAGAGAGTGGAGAAAAACAGAGGAAAAAGAAAAAATATATATATACTGCAGTTATCGGAAGAAAGTTTGTTCAGTATGCCTCCAAACGAAGTATCCAACAATCGATTCAACTATCATTATGCTGAATCGGGCATCTGTCCTAGCACCTGTCTTAGTGCGAGCTTTATACCCCATGAGTCACTCCGAGCACAGGTTGGCGCTCGTTACGGACTCAAGATGCTCGGCAGAGTTATGGTTGCCACTCCACGTTACTCACTGCTTATGCAGTAGTAAATCACTAATCCCCTACGCATCCCCAAAATCTCCTTTGAAGGGGAGGGATGTCGTGGTATCCGCTCGAATCAACATGCGGATGCTGATGCTCAGGCATCTACTGAAGGGGACAAAATGGTGCGAGCAGAGGATTTTGCTTGCGCCTGATATAGGCGAGCAGGCGTGCTCGACACATGCTCATGTCCGCAGCTGCTCGCATAATCACAACTTGTCCAGGAGGGACAAACGCTTATGCTGCTGCTGCTTGAGCATATTACTTAAAGAAGGGTAGACAGGCTGATCTGCCTCATGCTTGTCAACATCAATTCCGCGGACGAGATGAGGCCAGCCCATGTCTATTTCGAGACAAGGTTTAAATTCAAAACCATAGTCTGATGTCTATGTCTATGTGTAATAGACAGCCTTCTTCAAATGTTCAAATGTAAAGGTTGTAATAGAATACAACATGTTGCAAAAACATTTTCGTTTGTTAAGCTTTTCTAGTTGAACCTATCAGAGGTCGCACCTAAGCGAACGACCTTAACAAAGATTAATTAACGAGCCAAAGTTTATGTTCATTGACGAACCGATTCAGACTTTCAGATACCCACAAAGAAAAGCGTGAGTGATGGGTACTTGATGCAAAAAAAAAGCGACTTCGTGACTTCTGATACCCCGACAAAAGAAAAAGTAATGTACGAGTACGGGTCGCACCTAAATAAGACGACCCGAGTACGAAGTGATTGCGCCTAAATAAGACGATCACGAACCATGAAAGGGGGGGTTGCATATAAGTTAACCCATCTGGTCACAGCTAAATAAGACGATCAACCTGATTGCACCTCAATAAGACAATCAAAAACCAAAGAAGTCAGGGTGGAACATAGACAAAAACAATGTTCGAATTCATTCAGAAGAAAAGAGGCATGAACTAGAAAGCAAAGCGAACATCAAGCAACACAAGCATCAGTCATTCATTAGCAACAACATCTATCCTCAACGATCAGGTTAGAGGAAATTGTTCAATAAATAAATTCAATCATTCAACTTTGAAATTGTTCGAACAAGAGAGCAGAAGGCAAAAAATTATACAAGTTCAAAAGAAATTGTTCGAGCAAGAAAGAAGAAGACAAAAATTACACAACAATTGTTCAGCAAAGTAAAAATTACATTAAGGAACAAATTTGTTATTGGGGGTGGGCGGAAGCGATGTATCGAACAAATCATGCCCCATCTGCTAGGCCCCTTCAGGAATAGCTCCTCCAGCATTGTCAGGCCTAGTTTGCTCGCCAGGTAGTGGACTTTGCTCGATTTCAAGAGGCCCCCTTTGTTTGTTCTGCACTTGATCGAACTCGTGCTCGGCTCGGAGAGTTTGGTCGACAACATCAACAATGTCCGCATCCGAGCCATCTTCCTCATCCAAAATAGGATCATCAATCTCGATCCCTTCAGGAAGATTAGAGAAATCGCACAGATCGCCCAAATCCGATATAGAAGGTTGCGATCTGGGGGTTGTCGATCAGGTATTTCTAAAAATGGGATATGAGCGGGGCAATTTGTTCGGCAGTGAGCATGTGTCGAGCAGAACGGATGGCATCAGCAAAAGCACATATGTAAGAGAAGTTCAACATGGAATCAACATACTCCTCACTGTGCAACTTCAAATTTTCGAGACCCAAACGAGTGTTGGTCTCTTCAGTAATGACGAGTTGTTGGCCGAGCAAATTCTTCTCGCATTCCATGACCTCGATGTCAGTTTTGAGTTTACGAATCTCGACATTCATTTCATTTTGAACTCTCCTTATGCCGACCACCTCCTCCTGAGCAAGGCCTAGCTCCTCTCTTGCCTGGCGAGCATCTTCCCGAGCTTGACGAGCATCCTCTTGAGCCTTGCGAGCCTCTGCTTGAGCCGAAGATACCTGTCCCTGAGCCAACCTCACTTCATCCTGAGTTTTGCTCAGCTCATTCACCTTCTCTTCGAAACTTCTGATGAGAGCCAAGTAGTTGGCATGAAGATTGACGGACTCAGCATAAGCTTTCTCAAGGAGAACCAAAGATTGGCCCTGATGTACTAGGCCAAGTCGCATAGTTTCCAAAGGTATTGGACCCTTGGTGGCCTCTTTAAGCTCAGTAGTCCATGCTCGTATAGGGGTCTCGCAAGCCTTCTGAAGATGCTCGGGAATGCCAGGAACTTTGCGAACACTTGGTGAGCAGTAGTAATTTTTCAATTCTGGCATCAAAGGCTCCAATATGCTCAACCTGCATGTACACCCGAGCAAACAAACATGACAAAGCGACCAAAATCAATGAAAAAAGAAATACTCCAATAAAGCGAACAAACGTACCTGTTCGCCCAAGCCGGGTTCCATCCCAAAAATGATTTATCCTCGGGGGACCGGAGCTGAGGGTTCAAAGGGGTCCAAGTTCGGGGTCCTGTAGGAGGTGGAGAAGATGTGTCGACCTCCATTTCAATGATTTGGGCGATCGGACCGACCACGGAGGTGGCCATTCTGATCGCTTCAGTAGTGGGGGTCTCCCCAATGGCATCGATGCTCGTCTGAGCCTGGTCACTTGCCCCCTACTCTTCAGTTTCCCTCCTTGATCTTTTTGGCGACGGAGCCTATTCGCTCGCCCCCTGCTCGGCCGAAAGAGTCATCATCTTCGGTCGGCTCGACTCCCCAGGTCCATATGCAGCTGCTCGACTTGCCTTTCTTACCCTGCTCGCCTGCCCTCGATTTGCTCGCTGAGTATCCCACTCGGCTTGAATTCGAGCAAGCTCTTGAGGTCTTTTTGTTCGAGCCATTTCAGTATGCTCGGATGTACTCACAGCAACAGTGATGGCAGGGAAAGTTATAGATAAAACAATTCATTATAAAAGAAAGAGAATCAGCGAACAAAAGGTATAAAACATTTGAAAATACAAAAAACAATCCTTACCAGAGGGATTAACAGCAACAAGATGGTGAGGGGGCACGTACAAGCCTTCTTTCTTCCTTTGATCGACGGTATTCAAAGTCTTCACAAATCGTTCTGAGCGAGGCTCGAGATCAATTTGCCAAATGCTGCTAAAATAGCCGTCATTGGTCTCTTTGTCCGTCGCAGCTGGAATTCCTGAAATCGAGAATAAGTTAAAATCAGTTCAAGATGTAGAGCAAAAACACAAAAATACTTACTTCGGCAAACCCCAAAATCTGTGGGGATATCTAAACGAGCAACTGGTTCGCTTCCAGAAGTCGGGCTCTTCCAATCGCCCCCAACGAACCAGAATTTTTCCCTCCAATCACTAATTTTATTCGGCACATCCTCAATGACCTTGCACTTAGCATTTGCCTGCATGAATAGCCATCCATGTTCACCCTTCGGACGGGTCAAATGCACTAGTCGTGTGAGTTCAGCTGCTGTGGGATAATATACGGGCTTTGTTTTGCCGAACAAAGTCAAGAAGCTCATAATCATGTGCCACCCATTCGGCTTCAGCTGCGTAATGGTAATGTTCTACGAGCAAACGAGCAATAGCCGGATGGAGTGGGAATCAAAGACCCGCTTCCATTGTGTCCAAATTCACAGCAACACAACCCTCAGGGGGCTGGTCTGCTCGCTCATCGGGACCAGGTGCCCAGAAAAATACATCTTTCGGGGTTTCATAATTCCTATACAGCTGAGCGAGCATATCAACATCAATTACGCTCGCAATTTTGCTCGCCGGGTACTCATTCTCAACCCTAGTCCTATGAGGTTGTTCGGGCCAATCAAAATTATAACGAGCATTATACTCACTATATGTTGGGCTATGAGGAAGACCAACAGGGATATCAAGGCTTGTGTTCTGCTCGCCGTCGAACCCTCTGTTAGACTCATCGACATTCTCATCCATCAGGAATTCCTCCCTCACATTATCATCATCTCTATTTACATCAGAACTATTTACAACCCTAGACCTAATTTGGGGTTGGGGCAAAAAATTTTCACCCGAATCATTCAAAAAATCGGTACGGGCTAAATCCCTATCTAATTCATTTAGGGCATCATCAGAATTCGATGAAAGAACGACAAATGGCTACTGAACTTACCTACGAGACCTAGAACCCGAGACATTCATCTCCAATGCATTAGCGTCGCCACGGGGAATTAAACAGAAAGAGGGGGAAGAGGAACTATGGTGGTTCGATTCTATTGAAGCAGAAGAACTAGAACGAGAAGCCATAATCGAAATTAAAAAGGGTATGAAATAGTTACCTGAATAGAATCCTTCGCCGAAATCAGAAAGCCCTTGCAGGAAATTTCAGACGAGAAGGAGAGTGAAAACAAAGAGAAGGAATTGAAAAGAAAGAAAAGGCACTGAGGTGGCAAAATAGGTATTTATAGATACCGGATTTAAGAAATTTTGAAAATTCGGCACAGAAGACGAAACGATGCTCACGACGGCCCAATCAAATTATAACAGCCGGGCTCCCATGATGAATACAAAGCGACCCGGCTGGGGGGTATTGTTGTGTTCGATACAATTTAACAATATTAATCGAACACGTCAAAGGGACACGTGTAATATTCAATTATTAAAGTAACCACGCTCGATGGATAAGTGTGCACGCCGCTTGACGAACAAACAAGTTTGTTCGCCAGCTCGCCACTTGTCAAACATGCGAGTATGCTCGCCTACTAAAGCAAGTTTTGTTCGCTAGCTCGCCGAGCAAAAAGGTATGCTCCCCACTTACTGAGCAAACATGTATGTTCGCCAGCATACCGAGCAAACAGGTATGATCCTGAAAGATGTTGAGCTGATCAGATCGAGCAAAGAAGAAAATAAGATAGCCTGAATTGAATAAACCTGAGGGTCAGGATATCTGAACTCAGAAAAGCTGAACTCAGTAAGCCTGAGTAACCAAAGGGCTCAGATATGCTCGATGCTCAGACAACCTGAAGGCTCAGACAACCTAAAGGCTTAGATATGCTCGATGCTCAGATAACCTGAGGACTCAGATAACCTGAAGGCTCAGATAACCTGAGGACTCAGACAACCTGAAGGCTCAGATATGCTCGATGCTCAGATAACCTGAGGACTCAGATAACCTGAGAGCTCAGATATGCTCGATAAGAACGTGTTCCTGTATAAAATTGATTTGTCCGAAGGGGCGAACAGGGAATCAATCGAGCAAAAGATGATTTGGACGACCAAAAGAGTGCCGTATGAACAAGCAAATGTAAAGATCAACCAGGAAGACGAAGTTGGAAACGTGGCAGCATCACATGAGTTCTTGCAAGACCCAAAGTCTCCAGCTCATGCTTGCCAAACCAGCTCATGCTTGTCAAAGTACTATAAATAGAAGAAAAGAGAAAAATTCCAGGGTTCCCAAAATTTCCCAGAGAGAAAAGGGTCAGAAAAATCCCTAGCATTCACACACTTACTCTCCAAATCATCTTCTTCCATAGAAGTTCATCTCATGAAAAGTATGCTGTACTGTGTATGTAAATCTCGCAATACAACATCCCTGGCTTGGCATGCCCCTAGAGTAGTCATTCACTGACGAACTGGGTCAACAATTTCCTGTTATTTACCATATATAGTACACGTACTTATTTTGTTTGTGAGTTGTTATCAAATTAGCCACATAATATTCTCCATATAAAATGACTCGCAACAAAGTGTTTAATACATAGGTTATACAAAGTAAAAACATACTTTCACGTATAACCCCAACAATTATGAGTGTGAGCCTTGGATGAATTAGAAGATTTGGGATTTTTTTTGTTAACTTGTCTTCTTTTAATCTAGTGGGGCTCAGGTGTAGCTGTCCTGGATTTCTGGTTATAAGGGTAGGTACAACTGCTTCCATCAAAAGATTCTGTTGGGAGATGAATTTTAATAAAGATTTATGATTTTGATTAGATCCCAAAACCCCTGAGTATGACATGTTCAGAATGGTCTTGATAATTTGAGTCAGGATTCAGTTTTAGAATATTCAGGATGTTATCTGCAGAATGTATAGTCAGCAGATATAGTTCAGGATAGTTCTTGAAGACTTCGATGGGATCTTGAAAATCAAGACTCATGAGAAGACTCAAAGACATCGGTCAAGATAAACTACAAAGATTGAGAAGACCACGAAGACTCGAAGACCGAAGACTCGAAGACTCGAAGACACAAAGATCAAGATCGAGAAATCAAGATCAAGAATATGAAGGCACAAAGATAATCTTGAAGAATCAAGTAATGTCTTGAATGCTCGATATGAACTCGAATGTTCCGAGGCACTGAATATATCTATCTGAAGGATGCAATACTGAGAAGATCGCGATTCCTTAGAAAGATAGATATCTGCCAAGACATTCAGATGCAGACAAAAGGAACTAAGTCAGAAGTGTTGATTAAGGTTATATCAAAACTCGAGTTTGTAACCAAAAAGAGCCATTGAAGGTGTCTACCTTTAGGCGGAGACAAAAGTCAAAAAGAGAAAGACAACATCGCACCATCTTAATCGATTGCGGTGTGTGTCTCTCGAAAAAGGATGTCAGATGTACAAAAGTTCCAGACTGCAAAAAAGTGAAGACCGGCTACATGGAAGGCTATTGCCTAGAAAGTGTTAGGGAGTTTCAAACCCTAAATATAGCCGTTTCACACACCACAAGAGGAAACTCACGAAGCTGTCTCTCCAACGGATAGTTTTCAAGAGTGACCTTGGTGTATGCCTATAAATACTGGTGACCCTCTACATTGTAAGGTTACGGGAAATTTATACGCAACTTAAGAGCTCAAGCCTATTCTTGTAAAAGTTAAAAGCACTCGAAAAACTTAGAATTTCCCAAGTGCTTCAATATTGAAGAGAGCTCACTATACTAAGCCTAGCTTGATAAGAATTATCCAAAGCTTAGTCGAGATATCCTAACCCTTTGCATTGTGCTTCATTGTAAAGGATATCTCATCCTAGTTGAAACCAACCAAGAAACCCCAAACCCTTGTGAAGGTAGTTGGAGTGTGTTTGTTGGTGAGAAGTGTTGTAAAGAGTTAGTAAACTACGCGGAGTAGTCAGAAAACTCTAGAGGAGAAGTTAGTAAGCTACAGGGGTAGTCTGAAAGCTTGTGTGTGATTGAGTAAGTAAACTACGGAGGTAGTCAGAAAGCTCAAGGTCGGGTTGAGTAAGTAAACTACATGGAGTAGTCAGAAAACTCAGGGCCAAGTTGAGTAAGTAAACTACGAGGTAGTCAGAAAGCTCATTGTTGATAGTGAATTTTCTCGAAGAGTCGGAGAGAGTGGGCGTAGGAGCTTGAGTCTCAACGAACCACTATAATTGTTGTGTTCTTTATTGCTTTCCTTATCTGCGGCTTATCATTTGCATTGACTTGATTTTGAAAGCATACTTTTCAATCGATATTGGTTGGAATCAATCCACTAAAGTTGCATAAGTGAATCACAGCCTAATCACTATTTCATAAAGGGAAGGTTTTACGCAAAGCTTAAAAACGAGTATAAACTAAGGGCCAAACCATTCGCCTTGACAATCGAGTAGCTAGAACAGATAGTTACCAAACCTGAACGTACTCTTCGAGGGTTGATAAGTTAGTTATCGATCCAAGCAACTCGGGATCTCGACACTCGGGACTCGGTTGGGATTATCGAGGTTTACGGCGATTTCAGGATCACATCTCTGTGAGACTTTGACTCGAGCGATCTCAGGCTTCTCGAACCTAATCTTGAGGATTATCGACCCAAGTCGACCTCGAAGAAGAAAAAGTTTTAAAAACATCGAACACGTGTATTCCCCCATACACGTGTAAGACTTCGCTTGCACACCGGGACCAACAAGTGGTATCGAGGCGTGGTTCAACTTGACCACTTTGTGTTGACCAAAGTTTTATTTTCAAAAATACTTGTGGTCTATCCGACCCGATCTTATTTCTTTGAAACCTTTTATTTTTCAAGAGATCGGAAAAATGTCTTCTAAAAAACTTCCCATGTTCTCGGTGGAGAACTATGACCTATGGAGATCGAGAATGCGGGCTCATCGTATTCCAAACATGAGCGTATGTGGAGAGTGGTCTCTCAAGGACCATTCCGGTTCTTGTAGTGAATCCCCAGAGGAGCGAAGATGAGAGAATTGATCCCAGAAAGCAGAATTTCCTAAGTCGATGACCAACCCGACTCTGAGGAGAGAAAGTTAGTCAATCTAGACTACATTGCAAAAGACACGAAGATACAAAGACAATTGATGATGGTGTGATGGGAATGATCTCTCACCGTAATATCTTCGCTAAAGAGATTTGGGATACACTAGTTGTTATGTGCAAAGCACGAGATCATATAAAAAAAAAACAAACTTTTCGATTGGCAATTGGAAAGTTTGATTTTTGAAATGGATGATGGTGAATCAATAGACAAACTGGAAGTCGATTCACTAGCATCATGAATGATCTAAATGCACTTGGAAAGAAATACCCCAGAGAGAAGTTGCATTGAAAATTCTTAGAGGTCTATCTAAGAAATGGGATATTCATGCGGTGGTGATTGAAAACACCAAGAATATTAACTCAATGCCTTACCAACAAGTCTTCTCTCGAATTTTGAAAAGCCTATGAATTTGTAATTGATAAGAAATCCAAAAAGGCTGACAGCAAAGATGATTCTTCATCGAGTAAGAATGTGGCCTTAAAAGCCAAAGATAAAACCTATAAAACTAGAGAGTCTGAGAACCCCCATGCCAAAAATCAGGATGAGCTTGAGGAAAAGCTAAAGATCGATGGCAAGAAGGTTTGATAGACTCAATAGTAGATTTGGAAAATACAAAAACTATTACAGGAACCACAGGTAGCAGAAGAAACCTGAGGACAGATCAACTTAGAAGAAGAAAGACCTGAAAGCTGAAGGATCTTCATCCAAAAGAAAGGACTTCAAGTCCAAAGAAGAAAATGATCAGGATGATGATGCCAACAGATGCTATAACCGCGGAAGAAACGTCACTTCGGTATGATTGTCGATTTGAGTCTTAAGGAGAGAAGAGAAAGGCAAGCTATAAGAGACCGAAGTTCTCAAGCAAAAGGCCATGATTGAAGAAGAACACTCGAGGAGGGATCTAGCTCTTCAGATGAGATATTCTCGTGACGGTGAAAGTGATGACATCCGGGTTCGATGGCCATTGAGGAGGTAAACTCTTCTTTCTTTGTTGTTGCTCCTACACTAGCACAAGAGTTTTCTAGTTCCACCGAAAAGCAAATCATTTTGACTGATGGATTCTTTTCGAGAATCGATGAAGGACTATGCTATTTTGCAAGGATCGCTAAATCAAACTCAAGAGCGAGAATAAAGGAACCGAAAAGTGAAAATCTAAAATGGAAAAACTCTAGCAATATCGAAGTCACTTCAATTAATGGGAGCTCTTGATGAACTGGATGTTACGAAAGTACAACTCTCGAGAAAGAGAAGTTGATAGTGTCCCTGGCGAAAAGCTAGAGAAATCCTTTGAAGAGATTAAGCTAATCGTAATCGAAGTTCAATGACCCTCTCGAGAAGCATAAAACTCTACAGAATCATGGAGGATAGTGCAGAGAAGAAGTTAACTCTATTGAATAAAGCATCTAATGTAATAGATGAAATTGAGTTACGAGAGATCTGTGACTATAAAATCTGGATTGGGATATATTCCGGGGGAACCTCACAAGGTCATCTAAATCTTTGCGTCAAGTAGCAAGAAGACTATCTTTGTAAAAACCAAATTGGCACCTACACTTCAAATCAAGAAATGCCCAAGGTTGTAGACAAGGAAAAACGACCTATGGTCTCGGTAAAAACCGAATGATCAAAGGTTAGAAAGCCCAAACCTCGGTGAAGGCAAGAAAACTCGAAAGGTCGATTGGAAAGTTTCAGCAAGTACTTCAAAGCCTCGGGCTAAGAATGCAAACTGAAAGGCTCCACATCGAACCATCGGAGGAATCCTCGGGATGAGAAACACTTTCAAACAGAGACATTCTCAATGAAGAGACCAAGTCCTCAAAAATTATCTTTGAAAGACCCAGATTTCAAGATGCATAACCCGAACCTCACTTGCCTAAGGGTAAAGATTATCCAACCCGAAGTCATCAAAAGATTTTGACCCGGTCGCACAAAGCCTAAGCATCCGAGCAGTAAGGCTGAACCAAAGAAGAACTCTAAGGCACATGTTCATGCTAAAGCTAAGACACATATCGTAAAAACGCTAAGGCACCCCAGAGTAGTGGATGTATATGGAAGACAAATTAGCCACTCTAAAGTGATTAGAGTTGTCAGGCGATTTGGATTCGAAAGGTACAAACTAACCTCGTAGGACCCTACACAAAATGGGTACCTAAGAATTGATCTATTTTTCGGGAGGAAAACCGGGCACCAAGTCGATGAAAGATCACATGGCACTAATGAGCAGAGATGAAAAAAGCTCTCGATGTATGGTATCTTGACGGCGGATGCTCAAGACATATAATGAGATTCAAGAAGATGCTCATTGACTATGTTGAACAAAGAGGCCCACAGATCACTTTTGGAGATAACTCAAGGGATGAGATCAAGGATATGGAACTTTGGAAGTCGACTCGGTTCATATCCATGGTGTTTCATATGTATCCGGATTGAAGCATAACTTTGTCATCCAATTAGCCAATTCTCGTGATAAGGGTTTCAATGTTGAGTTCTCCAAGAACTTATGCTTTGTGAAAGATGATACATCACGAAAGTATTCTTCGATTGGTACAAGAAAAGGGAATGTGTATCTTCTTTGATTGGAGTTCAACTCCTAAAGATACATGTTTAATTTCTAAAAGTTCCACAGAGATACCCGGTTGGTTATGGCATAAAAGAATGAATCACCTAAACTTCAAAACCCCGAACAAGCTTGCAAGATTAGCTCTTGTGAGAGGGTTGCCTAATGAAGTGTTCATGAAGAACACATTTGTGATGTGTGCGAGAAAGGAAAACAAGTCAAAGCATCATTTAAAAGCAAAGTAGAAGTTTCTCTTGAGAGAATACTTGACTTTTGCATATGGATCTGTTTTGGTCCTATAACACCTGTGAGCACTAATGGCGGGGAAATACACATTGGTAGTAGTTGATGACTACTCAAGATATACATGGGTCATATTCTTTTCAAGAAGAAAGAGACTCGAGATAAAGTTGCCGAAATTCATGCGAAAAAAGGCTCAAGAATGAAAAAAAAGCTGAGTGTGGTCAAAATCGAGATCGACAAAGGAACCGAGTTTATAAATCATATCATTTCGATTATTGTGCAAACAAATGGAATTCTACATGAAACATCGGTTTGCAAGGACCCCTCAACAAAATGGTGTTCTTGAAAGAAGGAACGAGAACTCCGAAAAGAATTGCCGCAAGGACAATGATAGTGAAGGTCGATATTCCTAAAAGATTTTGAAATTTGAAGTCGCCAACACCGCATGCTACTCTCGAGAATAGATCCATCTCGACAAAAAGTCAAGGCAAAATGCCTTATGAGCTTTGGAATGAAAGGAAGCCTCTTGTTTTTCTTTCTTTTCGTGTGTTTGGTTGCAAGTGTTTCATACACAATAATGGTAAAGATCGGTTGAAAACATTTGATAGTAAAGCTGATGAAGGAATATTCTTAGGATATTCTGAAGTCAGTAAAGCTTTCAGAGTTTACAACTGTAGGACTCTTATTGTGGAGGAAACACCTCATGTTGTTTTTGATGAATCTGTTTGTGTTCGGAAGAAACGGGAACATGATGCAAATGAAACCGACAAAGAGGATCACCAGATTAAGCCCTGAAGCGAAAAGATAAATCATCCATTGAATGAAAAAAGAAGAAGTCGGTCACTATCTATGATTGGAGTGACTCGGACTCGGATAAAGAAGTTCAAGATGGAAATCGAGGATGGTGAGACCCGGAAAACCAACACTCAAAGGTGATCAATCCGAGAGCAGACACGATTCGTTAGGACTTCAGCACGTAATGTCAATGAAGATGTGGTCACTGGTGAGGCAATTTCGAATCTATCAACCAAAGGGGAACAAATGTCTCGACAATGTTCGAATAGAATTTCCCCGAGGAAGATGATTCCTTTTCTCTTTTTGTTGTTCCCTCGAGTTTCTTTGATTTAATCTGAACCTAACATTTCAAATGTTGAGGATACCATTGAAGGGGAACATCAAGAAGGAAATGGTTAGATAGCCATCCTACAAGCCAGATTGTGGGTGATCTAAGCGAAGGTGTTAAGATTAGAAGGTTCCATGGAGAGAGTGCACTATTCTGCCGCTTTCCTATCGGAGAAAGAACCTCACCGAGATTGGTGAAGCTCTACAAGATTCTCCACTGGATTCTTGCCATGCAAGATGAAATTTGAATCAATTCTCGAGGAATGAAGTATGGGAGCTAGTAGATAGACCGGAAAGGCATAATGTCATTGGAACCAAGTGGGTTTTCAAGAACAAAAGAGATGAAAAAACAACAACATTGTGAGAAACAAGGCAAGGCTAGTTGCACAAGGTTATTCCCAAAAAGAAGGCTTGGATTATGATGAAACCTTTGCACTGTTGCAAGACTAGAAGCCATCGATTGTTTCTTGCATATTCGCCCACATGAAGTTCACGGTCCATCGGATGGATGTGAAAAGTGCATTTCTTAACGGCGTGCTTAAAGAAGAGGTTTATGTGGAACAACCTCCACGGTTTCAAAAGCAGAATGACCAAGTTTACAAAGCTAAGAAAAAGCTTTGTATGGTCTTAAACAAGCACCCGAGCATGGTATGATACTCTTTTCGGTTTCTTCGACCATGGTTTTGTCAAATTAATCTGTTGATAGAACGCATTCGGGATAGAGGATGGGGAAGATATCTTACTAGTTCAGATATATGTTGATGACATCATTTTTGGATCTCCAAACCATCGGTTTGTGTGAAAAGTTTTCAACATCGATGAAAGGCAAGTTTGAGATGTCAATGATGGGAGAGATGAATTTCTTTCTAGGACTTCAAGTGAAACAATCAAAGGAAGGAATATTCATCAACCGTGCAAAGTACACCAGAGATCCGATTGCCAAATATGGTGTGTAGATTGCAATACGATTAGAATTCCCATGAATACTAACTACAAGATGGATCCCGATTTCAAGGCAAATCAAGAAGTCATAACCGATTATAGTGGAATCATTGGATCATTGCTCTATCTCACGACAAGTAGACCCGGATATAACATTTCTTTGTTGGGATATGTGCAAGATACCAAGCTAATCCTAAGGCTAGTCACATGGATCTTTGCCAAAAAGATATCTTGAAATATCTTAAGGGCACGGTGAATAGAGGATTATGGTATCCGGTGATGATAACCTAGAGTTAAGTGGTTACTCGGATCTTCGATTATGGAGGATGCAGAATTGATGTGAAGTCCACTTCCGGGAACTTGTCAATTTCTAGGAAGCAAGTCGATATCTTGGTTTTCGAAGAAAGCAGGACCTCGATAGCAACAAGTACTCATTGAAATTTGAATATATGCATTGCATGAGGAAAGCTGTGCCGCATTCTTTGGCTCGGACAACAATTGAGGGATTATAAAGTTGTAGCCAATGAAGTACCAATATTTTGTGACAATAATAGTGCCATTGCTATTTCACAAAACCCCAGATTGCACACCGGATGCAAGCATGTGGATATCGAGACATCACTTCATCGAGATCATGTCGAGAAGAAGGACATAAGGATGGAGAAAATTCATCTTGATAGAGAGTGATATCTTGACTAAACCTTTGGCGGAATCAAGATTTCAAGAACTTTCGGTTGAATTAGGGATGCTTAGAACAGTGTATAGAATAAAATCGAAAAAATTGAAGGTTTTCGGATGCATGAAGTTTTCTCGAATCCTTACGAGAAACTCAGATAAAATGGAAATCTTGAATGAATCTCGTAAAAAACTCAAGAGCATATCTTGAACCAATTCAAGATTTTCGATATTATCTAATCGACATTTTATCAAGATCAAGACTCGAAGAAGACCGATAGAGGGAAATTGGTGCGAAGAAGTAATGACTCATGCGATCTATTTATTGCTCAAGTAAATTCAGTAATCATTCGCAATAAATATAAAAACACCTGAGGAATGTTTTATTTTGGGGCGGGATCGTTTTTAAATTCGAAGAAGGTCAATGATCATTTAATGCTCGCTACATTAATGACCAATGAGGATGTTTTGGCGGCTTACTTTTTTTTGGAGATCGTTCGGTTCAGATACCCGATTAATCGGAGATTACTCTCAACCGTTGTTACTCACCTAACCAACACGATTCCCCACGATCTCAAGGCTATATAAACCCCAATCAGCCATTCAAGCCAAAATTTTTATCAAACCCTTCATTCTCAAATCCTCTACAATTAAAAATCCCCTTGCCTTTTAAAAATCTCCAAACCCTAAAAGTTTCTCTTCTTCAATCAAACTCTAAAATGGCTCCAACCCCTGTTAGAGATTAGCGAAACCAACAAGCCGTGGTAACGAGTTCGTTGTCTCACTCGAAAAGCACAACCAACTCAAAGCCGTAAGAGGAGGCTCTGCGATATGATTCGATTGGCTAAACTCACCCAACTAGTCGCAGCCGATTGGACAGAGTTTGCAAAAGAGGTAATCGAATTCATCTGTAATTTAAAGATAGATGAAGAGGGTCAGTATGCATTCTAAGTTAATTGTATCACACTTAGAGCGATCATCCAAATACGTCGATTTTGAGAGGTATCGTATATTGTTCGAAAAAAATCGAATGATGTTTTTGAGCTCGTGATAGAGGAGAGGATCCTACGATGTATATGTCGGGAAGAGAGCGGGGAGTACTTAGATAGGATTGCCGAGAATCTGTTAAGTTTGAGGCGACACATCGCATAAAAGGCACTGAAGCCACAATATCGTGTGTTGATGGATATTGTGAGCAAGTGCATCATGAGTCTTCATGGGGAGTTTTGAGCAGATAAGTACCCCAAACTTCGATTGATGGCGGCGATAGAAGCTTCACCCAATTTGATTTCAACCGGGTGAAATTCCGATCCGCACGATGAGTGAAAGCAGACCAAAGTTTTGAGGAAGATTGACGGGCGATCTCAATCAAAGGCAAGATCAACATGCCACCAAAATTGCTTACATTTTGGGAGATGCGAGAGAGGAGGAAGATATCTTCGCCAATCAATTCGACCCCATTTCCTAAATCTAAAATTCTCCTTAAACCCAAAGTCTTTGCAAGGAAGGAGTTATCGGGGAAGAGAGAAAAGAAGGTAGAATCACCTTCCAGATTCTTTGAAAAAGAGACCCAACAAACTAGGGGAAGATGTTGTTGGAGGCAAGGAGGGAGCCAAAATGATGAAACAGAAGAATCTTGCTCCAAAACGCAGAAGATTGGTGGTTCTCACCGATGAAGATGGAAGTGATTCTCAAGAGATTCAACCTCGAGGGCCAAACCGCCGAGTTCACCATTACAAGTGTTAGCTCAAAGTTATCTCCGAGGACACAGATCAAACCGGAGGAGCGGTGTCTTTTTTTCGAGGTGCTTGAGACATCGCCAAGATGAGATAAAATTTCTCAGAAATTTTCAAAGGAGCTCAGACCTCGAGAGATACCTACCTCGGTGTGTGCTCGAGATGAAGAGCCACCAGAGTCGATCTGAAGATGTGCAAGCTCAGACTGACGAGCCAACTCAGACTCAAACTGAGGATATACCAGTTCAGGCCTCAGAACCCACACAGATACAAACTGAGAACCTGACCGCACAAACTTCAGATGCTGGTGAGACTCAGGAGCAGAATAGTCTTGATGAGCTCCTGAGTGATCTACTTCTTGATCCCTTAGCAGAAACTTCAAATGAACCAGAAAGCCCGAGATGGAAGAAAGGCGAGGGTGAAGAAGGCGAAAGTGGAGGAGGCAAGGGGAACGGTTCATACTTGACCGATACCTTGAGCTCAAATTTCATATCCCCGACCGCAAGATATTTTCTTCAGATTAAGGACAACTTTATTTATCCTCAATCAGACTCTTCCCGAGATGCTTGATATTGCTGCTTTTAGGGGGGAAGACTGGTGGAATGAGGAGACTGACCTTTTTGACCGACTTCTCGTGGTTCGAAGGACAAAGCTCGGGATGAAAAACTCCGATTTTGATGAGTGGTTCGAGAGGAAGTTGGTCGAGAGGAGAGCAACCGAGGTTGGTGCCCCAAGCAATGAGACAAATCTCAAGATGGAGATGGGGACCAACAGGAGATGTTGAGAGCGGCCTCAGATTGAAAAGGAGACTTCATTGTCGATCAACTCGGATCTAGTCAACATCGAATGTTGATAGTACTCTTGGATCGAGGCGCTTGTTGGAGACCTGGAGCTCGAGAATGAAGTGGAGCTCAAGATGATCGGACAACACAGAGGTACTGAAGATTCTCGAGATTGATCTCACTCCCCGACGAGAGAAACTTGAGAAGGTTGAGCCAATGATGATCAAGATTGCTCGGATGGAAGAAATGTTGGCCAATCAAGCTCAAAAGATGGGCGGTCTTAGTCACTCTTCTTGAATCGGTGAAAATTCAAAACACTCTAACCACCCGGATGACCTCCATGGAAGGAAAGCTAAATGAGAAGTTTGGAGGAGTCAAGGCTGAGTTAAGTGATGAACTGAAGCAGAAACACCAGGAAAGTTCTGATTTCCTAGAGGTGAAACTAGCAGAAAAGAATGAGGTGCTAATCAAGTCTGCTATTGAGGAAATGAGCTCAATGCTCATGACCAAGATGACAGAGATGTTCAAAGAAGCACTCTCTGGCCAGTTTGCCCACTTATCTGAAGAATTTTTCGCGGGTCAAGAACCATCTAAGGAGAATTTGGAAGACTAACAAGATCGATAAGAGGAGAAGTTCATTTGTGTAAGCAAAGAGCAATATCACATGGACACAAAGACTCTCCGGGCTTCTTCCAAATTACGGTGCCAAGAAGGGGGAAAAGGAAGCTGAAGATCTCAGAAAGTTCATGACACGTACTTTGGAGAAGAAGGCTCAGAAAGATGCTGAAATGTATAATCTAGCAAAAGCCTTTAAAGAAGTCGGAGCGACTGAGAAGTTGAAGTTCGCTCAGGTAGAAAAGCCTATCTACACTCGAGTTTCTGAGCAAGCTATGCTTGATGTTGCAAGAGAGAAACTAAGTGCTAGAGCAAAGGTTGGAACAAGTCAGCCATTTCTTCACGAATCGCCTTATGAAGAGGAAAGCCTTGGGCGTTGTTCAACCTGAAAAGCAAACGCGTGCAAAGGCTTCTAAGCCAATCCGAGAAAACCGATTACGGATGATGAAGAAACAGAACAACCAGTGGAATCTAAGTCTCAACCTCAGAAGAAAGTCTTCAACACGAGAAATGCTCTGAAGACACTCCAAGAAGAACAAGCTAAGAAAAGCTGCCGCCGGTCTCGAGAACGCGTCAGAATAAAAAAAGAAGATAGACGAAGAGCAGAAGCGAAGGAGTGATTTCAGGAAGTTTGCGAGCAAGAGGAAAGGAACATCAAAAGCACTAAAGTGGCCCCACATTGATAAATGGATGCCTATCAAACTCAACGATATGTGGGAAGAAGTCAAGAGGACCTTCTGGTTCAATTATGATGTTCTTAGGGAATGGAGAGGGGAAAGCTCAGATCGAATGAAGCTTTCATTGAATACCTTCTTATCTTCTATCCAAAGTATCTACAGAGTGGATTAACTGCGGATGAAGGAGAGAGGGTGAGATAGTAGCCCCCCGATCCATATTCCTATCCACCTCCAAAACTTGAAAATGGCTTGGTGAATGAGAAGGCCATTACTCAAGAGATTGCTAAGTATGCTGGTCAGTTGGGTTTAACAGGAAACAGTCCGGACATCATCAAGGAAAGAAATGGCAAGAAGAAGAGATTTTTGGAATGTTTGACTGGAGGTGCCCGCTGATGAAGTTGAGAATGAAGCAAACTGAAGAGCAGAAGACTGAAGAGCCAAAATCAGAAGACTGAAGACTCAGAAGATTTTGTAATCTTTATATTTTGTCTTTTTGATTTTGTTGATAAACTCATTGTAATATGTAACGGGATACTAATAATCAATGAAGATTTATCATTATGCTCAAAAGATAATATCTCATTATCTTATTTACATGTATTTTATTTTGATATGCCTGAATGAATGTCTCTGAACTGATTGTATGATTGATAAGGGAGAAATTGTTTTAAGTATTTGGTAATGAACTAGTTACAGAGATTCATTACTGAGGAAATTACTGAATGATTAAACTATTGAGAAACTCTGAAATTGTTGAGAGATTCTCTGTCTTAAGAAATTGTTAGGAGACAACCAATCTTGAAATAGGATAAACTGAAACATGAGTATATGTTATTTGTTTGTAACAAGATAGGTTTTGGCATCATCAAAAAGGGGGAAATTGTTGGGAGATGAATTTTAATAAAGATTTATGATTTTGATTAGATCCCAAAACCCCTGAGTATGACATGTTCAGAATGGTCTTGATAAGTTGAGTCAGGATTCAGTTTTAGAATATTCAGGATGTTATCTGCAGAATGTATAGTCAGCAGATATAGTTCAGATATTTATCAAGACTCGATGAGGATCTTGAGTAAATCAAGACTCAACGAGAAGACTCATGAGAAGACGAGAAGACATCAAAGACAAACTACAAAGATAAACTACAAAGATTCAGAAGACCCTGAAGACTCAGAAGACTCTGAAGACACAAAGATCAAGACCGAGAAATCAAGATCAAGAAATACTGGCGCACGTAATTCATGAAGAATCAAGAATGTCTTGAATGCTCGAGATGAACTCAATGTTCGAGGCCATGAATATATCTATCTGAAGGATGCAATACTGAGAAGATCGCGATTCCTTAGAAAGATAGATATCTGCCAAGACATTTAGATGCAGACAAAAGGAACTAAGTCAGAAGTGTTGATTAAGGTTATATCAAACTCGAGAGTTTGTAACCAAAAAGAGCCGTTGAAGGTGTCTACCTTTAACGGAGACAAAAGTCAAAAAAAGAGAAAGACAACATCATGCCATATACCGACATCGGTGTGATGTGTCTCGAAAAAAGGATGTCGATGTACAAAAGTTCGCATCGCAAAAAGTGAAGACCGGCTACATGGAAGGCTATTGCCTAGAAAGTGTTAGGGAGTTTCAAACCCTAAATATAGCCGTTTCACACCACAAGAGGAAACTCACGGTTGTTCTCTCCAACGGATAGTTTTCAAGAGTGACCTTTGGTGTATGCCTATAAATCTTTGGTGACCCTCTACATTGTAAGGTTACGGGGAAATTTATACGCAACTTAAGAGCTCAAGCCTATTCTTGTAAAAGTTAAAAGCACTAGAAAAACTTAGAATTTCCCAAGTGCTTCAATATTGAAGAGAGCTCACTATACTAAGCCTAGCTTGATAAGAATTATCCAAAGCTTAGTCGAGATATCCTAACCCTTTGCATTGTGCTTCATTGTAAAGGATATCTCATCCTAGTTGGAAACCAACCAAGAAACCCCAAACCCTTGTGAAGGTAGTTGGAGTGTGTTTGTTGGTGAGAAGTGTTGTAAAGAGTTAGTAAACTACGCGGAGTAGTCAGAAAACTCTAGAGGAGAAGTTAGTAAGCTACAGGGGTAGTCTGAAAGCTTGTGTGTGATTGAGTAAGTAAACTACGGAGGTAGTCAGAAAGCTCAAGGTCGGGTTGAGTAAGTAAACTACGTGGAGTAGTCAGAAAACTCAGGGCCGAGTTGAGTAAGTAAACTACGAGGTAGTCAGAAAGCTCATTGTTGATAGTGAATTTCTCTGAAGAGTCGGAGAGAGTGGGCGTGGGAGCTTGAGTCTCGAACCACTATAATTCTTTGTGTTCTTTATTGCTTTCCTTATCGTCAGGCTTATGTTTGCATTGACTTGATTTTGAAAGCATACTTTTCACTGATATTCAGTTGGAATCAATCCACTGAAGTTGCATAAGTGAATCACAGCCTAATCACTATTTCATAAAGGGAAGGTTTTCTGCAAAGCTTAAAACGAGTATAAACTAAGGGCCAAACCATTCCGCATAACTGAGTAGCTAGAACAGATAGTTACCAAATGAACGCACTCTTTCGAGGGTTGATAAGTTAGTTATCGATCCAAGCAACTCAGGATCTCTGGACACTCGAGGACTCAGTTGGGATTATCGAGGTTTCGAAAGCAGCTCAGGATCACTGTCTCTGTAGACTTTGACTCAGAGCGATCTGTGCTTCTCAGAACCTAATCTTCAGGATTATCTGACCCAAGCTGACCTCAGTAAGAAAAAGTTTTAAAAACACTGAACACGTGTATTCCCCCCCCATACACGTGTAAGACTCGTTTGCACCGAGACCAACAGATTCATACCTTCTTTGCACAGATGGTTTGATCAGTTTACCTTTAGCATGCTGGTTAGGCAGCTTGACCTGATTAGGTTTCAGTTGGGACTGTCCCTTGCAAGATGGTCCATGTTGATACCTAGTCTGCTGATTGGGTTAAGGTCTCTTCAGAAGAACAGGGCTCTTCTATTGATTCCTCGGCTGATGCTTGATCAGTTGGGGTCCATTTATGTTCCCTTTCTGATCAGACATTTACCTTGCCTGGTCAGCTGGTCTTTTTACCTTATCTGATACTGATTTAGCATAATTTGTATCTTTTCCATAAATCTTCTTCGATTCACTTTTTGAAGGTGAACCAGATTGGACATGTGAGGATCCAGAAGAGTTTTCAAAACCATTTCCCTTCTGATCAGTTGGCTTGCGATAGTAGCTGGTTATTTCATCAACATTTTTAGAAGCTTTTCTGAAAACCTCTACTTTCTTTCGCAAATTATCCTCACTTTGTTTTAGACTCTCATGCAGTCAAAAGAGTTCATCAAACTTAGCTTGAAGGACTTTGAGGTCATCACCTTGTTGTAGGTTGAGAGTCTTTTGTTCCTTAACCAGTTTACCCTAATCAAAAGTACTGACTTCCAGAAACTCCAATTCTGTAGTCATCTTCTGAACAATCTCAATTGATTTCAGTTCAGCAGCTCTTCTTACTACATTATCCTTGACAAGTTGAATATTCTTAGCCCTCAGTTTATCGTTCTCAGCTTCCACTCTTGTGTAAGTGTCTACTGCATTAGAGAGATCATCCAATAATTGCTCATTGTAGAGCTGCAGGTCAACCTCTCCAGCAGGTGCGCTCAGCACAACAGGTGTGGAAAGAGAAAGTACAGAAGGTTTAGAGATTACCTCAGTTTGGTCATCTTCTTTGGCCATGAGACAGATGTCGTCATCAGATGAGAATATCAGATCATCAACATCATCAGTTGTTGTTATTAGGCATAAATTCTTGACAGATGAATATCCAGAGTCATCTGAAGACAGGTAGGAGTCGTCTATACTAGTATTGTCAGCAACCATAGCTCTTCTGTCTTTGTACATTTGCTCCCTTCTGTTCTGCTTCCTTTTCTCCCTTTTGTTCCGCTTCACCTCTCTCTCTTTAGGAGTCAGGTTAGGAAGTCGACACTAGTGACCTGGTTTCTGACAGTTGAAGCACGCTCCAGAATCCTCAGAATTTCTTCTGCCAGGTGAGTCTCTTCTCCTATATGATCTTTCAGGAGATTTATACGTTAGTCTGTAATCAGAACCTCTTCGATCTGATCAATCTAATCGTCTGTCATCCTTGCGATCATCTCTTTTGTCATCCCTACGATCCTCTCTCCGATCGTCTCTTCTGTCATCTCTCTTATCATCAGAACAATTTCTTTCTTGTGATCTATCAGTAGATCTCCTATCTCTTCCTCTGCTATATCTGTGGTCTTTGTAGAACTTTTTATACTTTTCCAGTTGAAAATTAGATCGTTCAAGCTTTCTGCTCAGCATAGTAATTTGTTCAGCCTACCTGATGATGTTCCCTACTGGTTTAGAAGACCTTGAAGTGCTACTGGTTGCCTGAAATGCAACAGACTTTGAAGTGGTCGGAGCAACTTGTTGGCTTCATTGTCGCAATATCTTTCAATTAGATCATACTCATGAGCTTTCAGACTGAGAAACAACTTGTTTGGCTTCATTGTCACAATATCTTGACAATCCTTAGTCAGAGTCACTTTCATGTCCCATTTCTTGGTCAGGGACCTCAGAATCTTGTAGTTGATTTCCTTATCAGACATTTCTCAACCTATTTCACGAATCTTGTTGATAGCCATGGTGATTCTTCCATCAAGCTGATTAATGGTTTCATTCGGCAGCATCATGAGTTTCTCAAACTTAACCAGTTCAGCTTGCAGTCTGCTATCCTTAATCAGATCATTCCCTTCACATATTATAGCTAGAGTATCTCACATTTGCTTCGCAGTCTTCATGTACTTGATCTTCTCTCTAGTTGTCTTTTCCACTGTCTTCATAATAATATGCCTAGCAACAATATCAAGGTTGGACAATTTCCACTCTTCTGCATCCATCAGAGAAGGACTCATCCTGATCCTCGCTCCAGTTAATTGTGTCAAATCACCTCCTTCGGCTGGATTGATGTGATAGATAATGATGGGTCCTTGTTCGATAATCTCCATCATTTGATTGAACCCAGATGGTTACCCATAAAAATAGTCCAGTCGGCATACTCATCAACGGAGAACTTCGACAGATCATGATACATACCAGATGTGTTATCCATGCTGAATTTTGTGAGTAAAACAAATGAGTTTTAAAAGCAGGTTTTTCAAAGATCTGTTCAAGTGACCACAATGGTTCTTCCTCAAGAACCGATGATACTCAAAGCCAGTGGTCTGTAGAACCACTGCTCTGATACCAGTTGTAGGTCCTGAATGAGTTTCAGTGAGGCAGAAGTCTAGAGGGGAGGTGTGAATAGACTTCTGAAACTTTTTTTGTGTGATTAGTGTGATTTGCAAGTTTACTGATAAAGAGTGATTACTGATCAGTTAGATTGATATTCAACCTGTTGATCGCTGGTGAGTTGATCAGTTTGGTGTCTTTTAGTTTAACTGATTGTGTGGAAGCTTTAAATCAACCTATGTGGAAACCAGATTTGCTGAAAACAATCCTAAGGTTTTCTGATCACATCAGTTGACAAATTGTCCAACTGATCAGATCAGCAGCTTGGTGCTAGATTGATCTCTACTTAGGATATACATGATAGTTTATCAAATCAGTAGTGTGCATATAGTGTAAAGTAGATATGCACACAAGATTTATAGTGGTTCGGACAACTGGTCCTACGTCCACTCTTCCATATCAGCAGGGGCACTCACGACCAACTAAACTTAATTTAATGTGTTAGTCAAAACACAGTACAAGCAGATATTTATGGAGCTCTCACTCAACTGATTCCAGAAATCAAGACTAGACCCTAGTTTGATATCTTGCTTACAAACTTAACCTAACTCTCGTTTGGGGTAAGATTTGTATTGTTTCCTACTGGAATGCTATCCTAGTATTTAAGTAGCCTAAAGCTAAATGATAAGAACTCTTGCTAAGAAACTATGATATGAACACTTAGAATATTTGTTTGTTCTTTAGTGTTCTTGCGGAAATGGCTTGAAGCTTGAGCTTGTGTATAATTTCCGTAACCTTACTCTGAAGGTTGTTCCCATATTTATAGGCACAAAATCGAACTAGCCGTTGGAGAGCAATTCGAATTTCGGTCTATTTAAGGCAGGTGTGCAAGTTTGATTTGATGTGCTCAGCTGGTCATCCTATTCTAATTTCTAGTTCATCAGTTAACTAACAGGCCTGACTAGTCCTATTACAACTGTTTTGGAACTTCCATCAAAACTACAAATTTCCCAACACGCCTTTTCCTATTTTCGTTTGAAGAACTCACGTGCATATTTTTGCAACTTGATTATAGAGAAAGGTTGAACGACATTGATCAATGAGATAATGAGAAATTTTGTTTGCCTGTTTCTTCATTTTTTCGTATTTATGTTTTGTTAAGCCCGATTTATTTTAGGACAAAAGAGAGATCTCTCCATCACCAGTGCAAGCAAAAGAAAAACTCATCTTGTTGTGGATATCAAAGATTAGGTTCAAAATGTACGTTGTTTACTCAGTATATCTTTAACGCTTTTTCCTGTTTTTCGTTTGAAGAACTCACGTGCATATTTGTGCAATTTGATTACAGAGAAAGGTTGAACGACTTTGATCTATGAGATAATGAGAAATTTTGTTTGCCTGTTCTCCATTTTCGTATTTATGTTTTGTTAAGCCCAATTTATTTTAAGAATAATGAGAGATCTCTCCATGACTTGCTTGATCTTAGTGCTCATGAACAAGGATGTTGGTGTAATTGATTGATCTGATTAGAAATGAGTAATAAATCTTTGGGGGATGATTAAACTATAATGGAATTTTTGTGGGGATTGAATAAACTCTAGTCCTATTAGGATTGTCATGATTATATTGCAAAGTAACCTTTTGGGGGGAATGATTGCGCTCTAGTAAAATTCCCCAAAAAGTTATAACAATGTCGAGCTTAAGTTAGATGCTTAAGGTTGAAATTGAAATAGTGATATTCACATTGCTATTCTTTTGGCACAATTTATGTTTCTGATGCTAATTGTTAGTTGCAAACTTCACACATAATGTAGCATTATTGATGTAGGTTTGTTAATGAATTTCAAATTTGATTATCAAATAAGTGTGGAAATTTGATCTTGTGATATTAATTCAAAGAGCTAGTTAATCAACTATCCAATTATATCAGACATTTGCAAATTGATGCATACTAGTTATTTAACTAAATATTTAGTATGACATCATAATTACATAATATATAATTAGATATATAAATTGTATATTATTATCTATAATTTTTTCTCTTGTAATAGTATATCCAATGAATAAATTACGACAAAAATTAAATAAACATACATCTAATATTATAATTTAAAATTCGATTTTAACAATCTAAATTAAATGTCAAGAATATTAAAACAAGTTCACCAAATTTTATACAAGTATACAAATCCATAAAATGTTTTACAAACATCACATGTTATAAGTTCACCAAATACATGAATAATGACATAAAATGTCTAATTTGAAACAATATCCAAATTAGCATCATAGCTTCGAAATATTCCTTATGATCATACAAACTTTTCATGCAATAAAATTTGTGCAATAACGTGTAGCTCCCGGAGTAACTATTTCAGTCCAACCACATCTTTGTCTCAACTAAGAAAGGGGCCACTTATGGTTATAAACAAAAGTGGTAATCATAGAACCCATGATAACACATTTTTGGACTAAGTCCACTTTTCCAACATCCACCAAAGTCAAGTTAATACAATGGGCGGAACAAGGAGACCAATATATTCCAGGATATTTGTTATGAAGCAACTTTCCAGTAGTTTTATAGTTACTAGCATTGTTAGTAACCATATGAACTACATTTTTTTCATCCACCATCTAGACTATACTTGAAAATAGATTGAACAAATTTTCAGCACTTGAAACTATATCAGACATATCAAATGATTTGATGAATGATATACCATTGGGATTAGAGATGTTAATTTGGGTCGGGCTAAACAGGTCGGCCCGTTTAAACCTATTATATGAAGGGTTAGGGCTGAGCAATGATAGACCTATTTAAAATCGGGCCTTTTGGCCCAAACCGATTAGCCTGAGGGCTAAACGGGCTAGCCTTTCGGTTAACTGGGATGGCCCATCGACCCGCTTGTGTTAATATATATAATAATAATATAATATGTATATATATAAACAGAATCTTAACATATTACGGATTAGGTTAGAAATTAATTCCGCCGCACTCCGTAATGTAGTCGTCCACTTCTAGGCTCCCCGTTTTCATCGCCGCTCCATTCTCCATCGCCGCCGTTCTCCATCGTCACGTTTCTCCATCGCCGCACCTCTGCTCCGTTCTCCATCGCCACGTTCTGCACTCTTTTCTTACTTTAAGGTACTGGTTCCTCATATGTTATTCTACTCGCACTATCTAAGCTATTATGTATTCAAAAAATGTCCTAATCATATTTTAGTGGTATAATATTTTTGTTGTATCTAATTTTCTATATATCCAATGTTGTGGAGATCAATTATAAAACTCTGCAAAAAAGTTGCATCTCAACAAAAAATAAGTGACTTTTTGGCCTCGTAAGATATATGTACAAAAATTGTGTTTTGTGCAATGTTCTAAACATCACCTGGTAGGACGTAGTCTAGTGCTTAATGCCATTTTTAGATAGTTAGAAAAAAACAAGATGAAGAATAAGAAATTTATGAATAATTTTAAGTCTTAAGTTAAATGGCATTCAGGTGCAGTGACTTTATGTTACGTGGATGAGTTATTTGAAGCGACTCTTTTGGTCTGGATTTCGACATATAGGTACTTGTCAGTGTATTTGGAAAGTAGAACTATTTTTCCTATTTTAAAAGAATAATTAATGACTGTTTCTAAATGTGGTTAAATATATATTGCAGGATGGAGTCTGAAGGGCAATCAATTGGTAGTGACAATGATGATGTGGAGAATTTAGAATCTAGAGCTCCTGCTGAAAAATATAAATGCTAATGACGGTACAGAAAATATAAGAACAACGACCTCCGAGGTATGGACACATTTTGCTAAACTCACTAATGGTAAGGTGAAATGCCATCATTGTCCTAAAGAATATGCTTGGCGTGATTCAGGTCATGGGACTTCTACACTTAACCGTCATATTAAAGTTTGTTTGAATAGTTCGAAATATAAAGATGTTGGTTTAATGTTAGATGGTGAAGGGAAGCTAAGATCTAGGAGTATTGATCAAAAGCATGTGCGTGAATTGTTTAGTATTATAATTATTGCACATGATTTTCGACTTTCCTTTGTTGAATACATATATGTTCGCAATGTCACGACTTCTGATCTGCGGCCCATGCCTGTGGAGAACCCATTGCTCTCTAAGGTATTGAACACGTCTCTACATCTAAGCCCTAGCCCAGATATGCCGGGCTTGACTCCTCCCAATTCGAAGATCATCACAGCGATTCCACGATTTTTGGAACAGGTTGTGCCTGCAAACCCTAGCGCGAATGGTGCATCGCAACTCAGCCTTGAGGCCTTTCCAATGCTCACGAAGGCGAATCCTGTTGATAGGGTTCCATCAAGGCCTTCTTCGAGCACTGATGTTGGTCAGAGATCTGTTGTTGCGTTAAATCAGCAGGTTTCATCGTCCTTGGAGAATTCTGGTAATACTCTCAAACTGCAGAACCTTGATTCAAATAATGTTGATCAAGTACTTTCTTCAAAAAATCATGCATCGGATTTGGCCCTTGTTTCGGATCCTCATATTACTCATAAATCGTTTGCTAATGCTCTTGAACTTACGTTGTCTTCAATGAAACATCAGTCGGTTAGGAAATAAGATTTTTTGTCTGTGAATATTGGTGACTCCATACATAGACAAGGTGTGAGGGACTTGCAAAATTCTATCATATGTCGTATATTGCTCAAATCCGGGGAAAAACTGATGCCGATAGTTGAACTGAAGGCCGCTCTTGATAAGATTTGGCACATAAAACGGGCTTGGAAACTCGTCACCTTGGGTAAGGGATACTTCAACATTCAAATGGTTGAACTATGTGAAAGGGATATAATACTTTTGAGGCGTTCCTGGCCTTTGGAGTTTAGGACAATTAGATTACAAAAATGGGCGCCAAAGTTTAATCCTTACAAGGTAAGTTCTCATATTCTTAATGTGTGGGTTCGAATTTATGAATTACAAATGGAGTAATTTTATGTTCCCATTATCGAACATATTGCTTCAGCCCTTGGTCCTATTGTTATTATTGATGAACACACCAGAAATTGGACTATGTGTCATTATGCACGTGTCCTCATTGAGCTAGATCTCAGAAAAGAGAAGGAGTATAACATTACGTATGAGAGATCTGGACACTGCTAAATTGCTTTAGTGGGCTATGGACAACATGTTAGTGTTAGTGTCCTAGAGACAATCCTTTTGTAAGGACATAATACTAAGATAATATACATTTTTTGGTTTTAATATTATTATTTAATATTAAATGTATGATATTATACTCGTTTGAATATTATGTTTTGTTGTTTGCATTTATTCTTATTTGTGTTCTCATGAGTCATTGCTGTCACTGAGGTTGTGAGAACTCAGATGACTTAAGCATGATTCTCAAATAGCCCCGGTCAAGGATCATCAAGAATGAGATATTGATGATGCAATTGAGATTGGTGTGCGATCTACATCATACTTTTAGAGATCTCACTTACTACGAGATACTAGGTATCTCATGATGGATGCACATATACCTTAGAGGGTATTGGTATACCCATCAGAGAAACCGTTTGATGTAATTCCACAATATGTGTGTACGGGTATCTCGGTTAGTGGGAGCGATGCAATACTCCTTTGACTTGAGATCAATACGCACGATATGTGTAGAGTGATTAACTTTGACCATGACCGACGTTTGCAGCATTCAATGTGTATATATGGCTTGGATTAGGTTCATCACGAAATGCATGTGTGTGGTAGTTGAGCTAAGAATATGATTCATTCCTCAATGTGGATTTAAAGAGAATACTTATCTTCTCATCATAATTGGATCTAAGTCATCGGCCGATGCACATCAACTTAGACTTTGTGGCTAAGTGTGACATACATGATCAATTAGTGATTAGAGATAATATGATTAAGTTATTTAAATAAACACTTCATCATGTTCAAGACTTAATCGAGTATTCGCGAATGAAAGAAAATTATCATAATAGCCCATGTTTCAGTTACAGAGAGTTGCACGTTTCTCGCAACGTACCTCATATATTGAGAATGTCTAATTTATGTTCTAGGGTTCAATTAAGACCGTTAGTTTGACTAATCGCTCGATATATAAGGGTCTATTGGTCACATAACAAGTAATTCCCTAATCAGATTAAAGTTGGTTGGTTAAGTATTAAATTAAATTTAATATTTAATTTATGGAGAATTAATAATATATTAATTTAGAATTAATTATTATTACTGTTTAATTAAATTAGATTTAATTAAATATGAATCCCAAATAATATATGGAATATTATTGTAGGATAATATATGTAGGGAAAAACTTATCTATGAGACTTGTTTTGCAAGATTAGAAAAGATATTCATAATAAAGATAGCTTAAGATTTAAGCTGGTCTTCCCCGAATTCATTATTCACAACAAGATACCTAGTTTCTCCATAAAATCTCTAGTTAGAATTTTCCTAACAAATTCATATCGGGATTCAACGCTGACAAATCTGTGAGGGTCTGAGCAAGGGGATACGTGGATACCATAGTTGAGAAATCTGCGTACGATTTACTGTAAGGTTTCTCTTTATGTTTATACGTATTTAATTGTGCAATTACGTGTTTGTTGTTGGTGAACTGTTTAATTTCGCTGCACATGTATTACGTGTTTACGTGCCTCTCTATTCCAACAGTGGTATCAGAGCTACAGGCTCTTGATTAATTAATTGCATGATTAAATAATTTATAAAATATTTTTTTTTATAAATTGGGTGCGGCAGACGTCACCCATGACCACACCATATTGTTCGTTGTGCTATATGTGTAATGTTTTGTTTGAATGCACACACACACATTGGGGCTCGTCATCATCTTCACTGATTTTTTAAATTAGGGTTTTCCATTTTGGAAACTCCGCCGCCGCTCGCTGTCGTCTTGTTGGGGTTATACTGGAAAGTGTGTTTTTACTTTGTATAACCAGACTGAATTTTTGTCTTATTTGCTGAAATAAATTATTTATCACTGATGCTTTAAATATAATTGAATGTTACATATATTTACTGCATAACTGTTCAATAAATAGTACGTGTTACATTGTAGTTATTTTAGTGATACCAGATCACAGAAGATTAAATTAACAGTCCCTTGTAACTAAAAGTACAGATTCACAACCCAGATGGAAATGAACAAACCATCGTGAAAAGTTGAAGTGTATGGCTCAGATTAGCTTGTTAGATTGCACTAGTGCATTATGATGCACATAATAGGACCTACATGAGGATAAATTCTTCAGTGCTGAATATAGAAGAATTAGACCTCAGCGGTTCATTATTTCTTAATCTCTGTCCCTTAAATAGGATCGTGTGGAATCAATAACCATTGCTTTGACTGAGAAGAGAATAAGTGAGATTCAATACCTTGTATCTTGGGCAATATTATTGGTTACACGACGATTGCTAAGATTTAATACGGAGAAACGTGTGCAAGTGTGCCTTGTTTGATTTGTCCCCTTGGGAGGCTCAGAAGTTTTATCATACTAAATCTTGCAAGTGGAATTAGTTTCCGGTATAGATAATAATGTTGAGCCGTTCCTTGACCAAGGAAAAAGATGTTAATTAATATGAAGCTATTTCAGTGGCCTAAATTAATTAATGGACTGAATAATCTTAAATACGGGAAATAATAATCGGGAGCCATATTAACAGTAATATGAGTTAAGATGGATAGTGCAATATTAATTATGTAGTGGGATTAATTAATATTTATGGGCTTGAATAATATTGTGCCTCAATATTGGAGATTCAAAGTCCATTGGAAGGTCTAATCTTAATTCTCCTAAAGGCCGTTCAAGTAGCCAAAAGATAAAGTCAAATAACTGAAAAAATGTGTTTAAAATAAAATAAATTATTGTTGCCTAATTTTCCTATTGTTTTCGAAAATAATAAATAAAAGAGGGAGAAAGATTTTCTTTGAATTTTGTTATGGAATGAAGATAAGTATTCTTGGAATACAAGATTATCTCATTAAATTCAAGATATCTCCCACTTGGTTATTTATTGGTGAAATTTTCGAAAATTGTGAATAAATAAGGAAGGAAATTTTTTCTTGATTTTCTTGAAAAGATATTATGGAAGATATGTATTTTGGAATACAAGAATATTTCATAAATTCTAGAAGATCCAAATCTTGTTTCCCCTACTCCTTATTTTTCAAAAATTCCATAAAATAAAGGAGGTGAGATTTTTGTGGAATATTTTAATTATGGAGAAAAGAATATATTGGATATATTCAAGATTTCATGAAGATTAAGAAAAAGATTTTCCCATCCTGTTCCATAGAAAAAAATCGGCCACCCCTAGTATTATAAATAGGGGATGAATTTTTCATCCCAAGTAATTCCATGTGTTGGAAAAATTATAAATCCACAAAGGTGGTGCAACATAATTTTATTTTTCCCTTTTTTTAATTGTTCGAGAGCATCCTACCACCAGATTGTTGGACAAGGACGAGGGAATACTTGAGAAGGTCTTTTGGTGTGTTCGTGTGAACGAGATCCATCTTCTCAACGGTTGTCACTCCGAAAGGTTAGTTGACGTAAACTCCTAGCAATTCAGCATGCGTAGGATTTATGTGACGAATTTGTATGCATGATTTATTTTTGAATTATTATTTGAATTAATATATGATTAATTCATGCTAGTAATAATTGTTAGAATTAAATTTGTAGTTAAATATTCATCCCGAATAGTAATTAATTCCCCAACAACTGGTGTCAGAACCTCAATTTCGGGCTCTGAAATTTAGATTGTAATTTAATTCGCTGTTCATTAAATTTGAAATTGGATAGTAGAATTGCTAGACCTTTTTTGCAGGTATCCAATTGTCATGGTATTTGATGAATGTTTATTTATGCATGCATATAAATTGTGGTTTTTAATTCGATTAGATTCAATTCGTTTCTACTCGCGGAGAAAATCCATGAGTAGATTCGGATTTGTTTGATTTGATCAATGTAATAGACTAGTCTAGATCTAGGTTTATTTATTTTTTATAAATAAATTGTAACCGGATCGAGAACGAAGACGAAGAATTAAACACGGGCGACCAAGTGCCCGGACGTATGCGAGCCAAAGCACGAGGTGCTAGGCGGTCGCAAGACGGGTTGGTCGAGAGGCTGGCGTGCACACGGTCACTAGCCCCAGCGGCCGAGAGCCGGTTAACTTGGGCTAAAGAGGCGTCACGGGCGCATTGCTGGCGCTGTACACGCCAAGACGAAATGGACGCAGCTGGGAGAGCCAACAGCACGCATGACGCTGCTGTAGATCGAGGCCGCCGAGCAACGCCGGGCGGCAGGGGCGGCGGGCGCCGTAGATCCGCCAGACCGCCGAGCTGCCGAGCGACGGGCGGGTATGGTAGGGCCGACTTCGAAGGTGTGGGCAAGCGCCTGACGCGATACGCATTCCGGGCCGTGAGCTACCCAATGCCGGACGTCATTTCAGACCTAGACGGAGGACACTCTAAAATAAATGTTGTGGTCGAATGGGAGCTTTTTGAGATGAACGATGAAGGCTATGAAGACGACTTCTCAAGATCAAGACATGACAAAAATTAACCGTGACAATTGGATATATGTGCCCAATGTGTTTAATTTTTTGTTTTGATATTTGCTTTATTTTTCGTGCTTATTTAATTATGTGTGAATGTGTGATGCATGAGAAATTGTTTTAGAAAAATCTCACTTTCGAAAATTACTAAGTATGTTTTAAATAATTAATTGACAATTTTATTCCGAATAATAAAATTGAATTAATTTTGACCTCCATGATTTATTTATTTGTGAATTCTTTTGGAGAAATTCCCCCCACGAGACAGCCAAAAGATAGCTTTCACATGAATAAATTCCAAACAGATGATTGTGGATTATTATTAGTGGCGACGATGACCCTCCCCACGAGGCTCGTTCAAAACGTAATAATAATTCTGTATTTAATCATGGTTATTACTTAGGTATAAGATTGATATTCATATACTTCCCCGAAGTCCATGTCAATCTTATATTGGTCAAGTGGGAGCCAACTATTAATCTGGATATTAAAGGTTTGTAACTGTTTTCTTGTTTGTAACCTGCTTGAATGTGTTTAAATAATGACCACCCCACGTGACTTATTTAAATTGTTTTAAGATGTTGGTTGATGCATGTTCATTTTTTTTTTGAGATTTTAATATGATACATGTGATCGAACTATGTGATAATTTTGTGCTTATACAATAGTTATTTATTTCAGTTCAGTATGTCGCAACCTTTTAATCCACTGTTAATATACTTAAAGTCAATAGAATTGTATAGGAAACTATGTTATTGGAAACGAAAGCTTATGATTTTCCTAACTGCACAAAAGCACAAGTGGATTCTTGACACACCAAAAACCAGATGAGCCAATTGACGAGTCAAAAATGCGGGACTCGTCAGATCACCTTGCGAGAGATCGTCGCTGAAAATGGTGGAGGACAACCCCGTAAGGTATTACGTCCTCAAAATTGATGGCTCATCTGAACAAACTTGAGGTTTTGGGTACAGATTATGATCTGGAGACCTTGATTGTTTTGGTACTCCACTCTCTGCCCAAAAGTTTTAAGCACTTTGGCCTCGCTAGCTAATTTTTTGTAATCTTTGGTCTCGGCAGAGATGTTGATGGGGCACCAAACTCAAGCATTGATGGCAAGTGGTCCGTCTTCATCTTTTAGGCAAAAGGAAGAAGAGGACCAAAAGCCATAAGCAATCAGACTCAATTGTTGCCTAGGGCAATGGTAAGATGAGGGATGCTGATGGTGTCAAGGAAAATCCAAAGGGGAAGTGCTTCAATTGCTGTGAAAGAAAGGAAAATGGAGGTTTGCCTGTTCCAAGCCCAAAAGAGGCCGGAAAGAAAGGTAATTTTCACGCACTAGTTGTTGAAACTTGTTTAGTGGCATATACTTCTCATTCGTGGGTGGTTGATACGAAATCCACTGATCATGTTTGCTTCACGGGTTCAAGCGGATCCGACAACTTAGTGGGAGTGAGATCCTCATCACACTGGGCAATGTTACGTAAGTAACCGTTATTGTAATGCTACGTAATTAGCGGTTATTGCAATTCTACGTAAGTAGCGGTTACTGCAGTGCTACATGAGTAGCAGTTACTGCAGTGCTACGTAAGTAGTGTTTAAAGCATTGGGAGAAGTGCATTTATCTTTTAGTGATAAATTTTAGTTTTAAGAGACTCTCTTTATGTTCCCAGTTTTAGAAAGAATTCACTGAGTTTCTAAAATTCTTTTGATGGATACTGAGTTTCTTCTAATAAGAATGACATCATTTATCGAAATGATGAGTGTATCTATTATGGGACATTGATGAACAATCTCTATACTATTATATGTGCACACCACTGGCAAAATGCATTCTATAACACATCGACTATTTCAAGCAATAAAAGGAAACGTTCAACAGATGTGAACGAATCACTTATATGACTAGGTCATTTTAATCCAAAGAGGATCCAAAGGTTGGTTAAAGATGGTTCATTGTAGTCTCTCCGGGTTGAACCATTTCCAACTTGCGAATCACGTTTGGAGGGTAAAATGACCAAGAGGGCATTTGGAGCCAAAGGGAATAGAGTCAAAGAAGTGTTAAAGATCATTCACACTGACATATGAGGTCAAATTTCAATCAAAGCAAGAGGAGGTTATGAGTATTTCTTTACTTTGATCGATGATTACTCAAGATTTAGGTACATTTTCCTTATGAAGCATAAATTTGAGACCCTTCGATAAATTCAAAGAATTTAAGGCTCAAGCAGAGAATCATAGGGAAAATGTATCAAGTCCCTACGATCTGATCATGGAGGCGAATACCTCAGCGATGATTTTTTGAACTATTTATCAGATGAAGGGATTGTATCCCAGTTGACTGCACCCGGAACCCCTCAACAAAACGGGGTTGCAGAACGAAGAAACAGGACTATTTTAGAAATGGTCTGGTCAATGATGAGTTATGCGGATCTACCCAAATTATTTTGGGGTCACGCCTTGGAAATAGTGGCTTACATTCTAAACTTGGTGCCATACAAATCGGTTCCCAAAACCCCTAAAGAGTTGTGGACCGGCGCAAGCCAAGCTTAGGACACATGAAAATTTGGGGGTATCCGGCATACGTGTTGGACAAGGAGGCCGATAAATTGGATCCACAATTAGAATTAAGGTTGTTTATGGGGTACCCCGAGGGAACGAAAGGGTGCATGTGTTATGGTCCCGAAGATCAAAAGGTGGTAATCAGTATGCACTTTAGATTTTTGGAAGAAGACTATATGAATGACAAAAAGCCCAGAAGTGAGATTACCTTGGATGAGCTAAAGGGGCTTACCTCAATGCCAATTGTACAAGTCGACATACTAAACAACACACTTACACAACCGAAACCTCGTCGTAGTGGGAGACAGCCCGAGAGATTCATGGGGATAGGAGAGTCTTCATACTTGGTCCCTGGTGAAAATGAATTAGACCCATGGACTTACAATGAGGCAATCCATGACAAGGATGCAGATTCTTTGCAAACGGGTTCTATGGATCATAATAAGGTGTGGGAGCTAGTCAAACCACTTAATGGGATCAAACCCATTGGTTGCAAGTGGGTGTACAAGAGAAAAAGAAGACCGGACGGGAAGGTAGAGACCTTCAAGGCTAGACTTGTGGCAAGGGTTACACTCAGAAAGAAGGGATCGACTATGAGGAAACCTTTTCACCTGTAGCTATGCTTAAGTCCATTCGTATTCTCTTGTCAATAGCTGCACATCTCGATTTTGAGATCTGGCAAATGGATGTCAAGACAGCTTTCCTAAATGGAAGTCTTGAAGAAGATATCTATATGCAACAACCCGAAGGCTTCATTGAAAAATGCCAAGAACATCTAGTTTGCAAGCTCAAGAAGTCCATTTACGGAATAAAGCCAGCACCGGGTGCTTGGAATCAATGTTTTGATCTGGTTATAAAGTCTTACGGGTTCGATCAAAATGAGTTCGAAAGTTGTGTGTATAGAAAGCATGTCAGAACTGCATTGCTATTCTTAGTACTATACGTAGACGATATTTTGCTCATTGGAGACGATGTAAAGATTTTGTCGGACGTAAGGGCATGACTGTTAAAATAGTTTGATATGAAGGACTTAGGGGAAGCCGGTCACATCCTTGGGATCAAGATCACTCTAGATCATAAGAAAAGGATGACAGGCTTATCGCAAGCTTCATAAGTAGACACTGTCTTGAAGCGATTCAGCATGGAAGATACCAAGAAGGGTTTTGTACCTTTCAGACATGGAATACATCTATCCAAAGAAATGTGCCCGAAGACGCAAAAGGAGATAAATGATATGAAAGGCGTTCCTTATGCTTCGACTGTCGGAAGCCTCATGTATGCAATGCTGTGCACGAGGCCAGATACCTGCTTTGCCGCTGGCATGGTAGCAAGATATCAGAGTAATCCGGGGAAGGAAAATTGGACTGCAGTTAAAAACATTCAGAAGTATCTGAAGAGAACTCGCGATAGAATGTTGGTTTATCAGTCAAACATTCTGATTCCCATCAGATACACGGACTCGGATTTCTAATCAGACCTAGATTCCAGAAAATCTACCTCGGGTAGTTTATTTTGCATGGGGGGAGGAGCCCTGAGTAATCTATTTTAGATCAGATGACAAAAGGTGTCAAACTGATCAGATCAGTTGCTTGGTGCAAATCTGATCCAGACTCAGAGCATGCATGGAATATAAAGTAGATAGTGTGCTAAGAGTTTAAAGCAGATAAATCACACAAGATTTATAGTGGTTCGAACAAATCGTCCTACGTCCACTCTTCTCTATCAGCAGGGGCACTCACTTAACCAAATTGGACTTAGTTTAATGTGTTAGTCCAACACAATACAACAGATGTTTCAAGAGTTCTCACTCAACAATCCCAGAGATCAGAAACTAGAAACCCTAGCCTGAAATCTTGCTTAAACAAACTTAACCTAACTTTGTGGGTTTGGGTATAAGATTTATATGTTCCAACTGGAATTCTATCATAGTATTTGAGTAGCCTAAATCTAGAGGATAAGAATTATATGCTAAGAACTTTATGGGATGAACACTTAGAATAAATCTTGAATTGTGTTCTTCATGCGAAAATCTTGCTTTGAGCTTGAGCTTGTATAATTTTTGTAACCTTACTATGAAGGTTGATCCCATATTTATAGGACTTGAAATCAAAGAGCAGTTGGAGAGCAATTTGAATCTCAGTCTATTTTAGGTAGCTTGCAGGCTTGATTTGATGTGCTCAGGAAGGCCATGCCTTCTTCGTGTAATTTTGTCCTTTCTAGTTGTTTGCCCTGATACGCCATATCCTGCAATCGTCAAATCCGTACATACATGTTAACCTCTTAGTGGCTCACAAGTACACTTATTCGGCGCCTTGTAAAGCAAGCAGTGTAAACATTCTTTTGGTCTGATAAACATCGTATGCCTTGGATAAGTAGATATGCTTATCACTTTTCTGACTTAGCTTGATCTGATCAGTACACAACTGATCAATAACCTTGAGTCTTCTGATATGGTTGTCTTAGCTTCAACCTATCGACTCTGCTGATGTCCTCATAGAATAGATCTTCTGATCTTCGCTTCTAATCTTAACCTATACATATTGAGTTCCCCCTTAATATGTGATCTAGTATAATTCATCAGTTGTCTAACATGTTCAGCTGGTTTCCTAATACATCATCAGTCAACTAATAGGTTCGACTGGTCCTATTACAACTGTTTTGGAACTTCCATCAAAACTACAAATTTCCCAACGATTTCCCTCTTTTTGATAGAACCAAAACATTAACCAGAAAGTATGCTGACTATAAATTAAACAAATAAGAAAAAGAGACAGTAAATCAGAAGACAGTGAGAGTTTGTCTTAAGATCAAAAAATAAAATATTTCATTGATAGGATATTTGCAGTACAAGTACATAATGAAGATATTCTATTCTGATCTTACAATGGTCTTCTGATTACTTCAGTATCTCTCCTCCAAAGGAACAACACACATATCAAAGAGCCTTGCCTTGATTTCTGCAACCTTGTCTTCATAAAAAATGTCGTCTTGAGCTAGGAATTTGTTAAGAGTTGCATTGAAGGTAATCTTATCCAATTTCCCATCTGGAGTCTTCTTGTAATCCATGACTTCAATCTCTGGTGCAACTGGTATGTAGCGCAGCTTCTTTGCTTCTCTCATCACATTGTCATAGAATACTGGATGTTTGTTACTCAACCAGTCTCTGAATATCTCATTCTTGTCTTCATTGGTTGAAATAACTTGATTTATGTACACCGATATGTACCATTCGCATTTGATCAGCTTCCATTCTTTGACCATGTTCCTATCAGGCCCTACAATCACACCACGTCTGCATCCAGAATAGGCTCAACGAAGTGCGAACCTTTTCCTTCTCCAGCAACAAGTCCTTTCTTCTACTTCATCTAATATGCTTTGTCTAATTGTGCTTCTTATTCTAGCCTTCTCTGCCTTTCCAGCTCTGCCTTCTTCTGCTCGAGCGATTTTGATCTCTTTTTCTTTGGAGCAGCAACTGGTTTCTTGCCATTCTTGGCATGCTCATCTGACTCAGTAGAAGAAGAAATGACTTCTACTCGTTCCAATTCTGTAGCTTCCTGGGCATCTTTCTTCAGTCTTTTCTTTTCCAGAGTAATCTGGATGCCAGCTACAAAATTTTCAACTTGGTTCAGCCTTCCCTGAACTTCAGCATCTTTCTCCTCTTCCCCCTTTTTGGTTCCCTCAAAAAGAGCTTTCAGCTCAGAATTGAGGTTACCAATTTTCGTTGTAAGATCTTGTTGCAAGTTTTTAAGGGCAGGAGACTCGATACCAGTATCAGGTTGAGCTTTTTCAACAACAGCCAGTATAGATTCTTGAGCTTTATCTACTATTGAGCTGACTTTGTCGAACATTCCATCAAACTTATCAGCAGAAGAGTTAACCCTCTTGGTTGCAGCATTCAGATCATATTGTAATTTGGTTATCTTGGCCATCTGTTCGTTCATCATCAGTGTGAATTGTTGATTTCTGCTTTCTTCAATCTTGGCCATCTGCTGAGTCATTTCCAACATCTTATCAGCATTAGTACATAATTCTGACCATCACCCCATCACTATTTCTTGCTCCCTGCTCCCTAAGGCTTTTCATATGTCCTTTAGGTTTCATAAGATTTGGTTTGATGATTCTGGTTGTTTGGAGCTTATCCGAAAGTCCTGGGCTGTTGTTGTGCAGTCTAGAGATCCTATTACTCTTTTCATTAGAAAGCTTAAACGGCTTAAGGGTGAGTTAAAAATTTGGAATAAATCCTCTTTTAAAAATGTGTTCTCTTCTGTCAAACAGGCTAATGATCATCTCAAGGAAATACAACGATCTGCTTCGGAATGAAAAAATTAACATCATCCGTGAACATAGTCGCCATGTTTGCACGGAATGTGTTCATGATGTACTTCATAAGATTCTCTTCGAATGATGGAGAAGTTTGGAGAATCTACAGTACCTGACCTGCTGATGTCGAGGGGTCTTCGACCTCCATATCTTCAACTTGACTCCCTCCAGCAGTCAGGTCTATCACATGCTCGGATGTTTGTGCCTCAGCTGACGGGGGCTTTGCCGCATCTCCCACACCAGCTTCATCGGGAGCTCCTTCTGACTCTTCAGGCTCTTCAATTATTCTCATCTCTTTAGCTGTCTGCTCAGTATCAGCCATTTGCTCAAACAGTTCCTCAACCTGAATTGGTTCACCATTGCTGATTTCCTCGTTGACCATCTTCATCTATTGCATGGTCCGACTATATCTGACCATTTTGTGTGTTAGCTCCCTGTGCAGTGGAGTGTCCGGCATACCCAACTGTCTTGTAATAAGACCAGCAACAACATCATCAAATAGTAAATCTGGAGCAGTTTCAACCTCAGCCAGCTTCCTCATCTGCAGTTCATAATCCAGAAAGGGATGAATGCCACCTTTCTGCTCAAGGATGGTTCCGAAGTCCTCGAACTTCTTTAATCTGATGTCCCTCCAGGTGAGCACGTCAAGAACTGCAACTCTGGCATCTGGTTTGATGGCCAATTCTAGATATCTGTCATCCAGTGTTTTCTCTAGTCTCCCTCTGATAGTCTTTTTCGTGAAGGAAACGATTTATGGTTCTAGCTCAGGGGATGGTTCAAGAGAAATGATGGAGAGAATGGTATAACAGAAAAAGGGTCTAGGTTGAAAATTGGGGTACTGGAAGAGATGTCAGGCTCTCGAGAAGTAGGTTTATCAGAAGAGACCGGAATGGTCTTTTGCTGTGCCTCAGCTTGAGAAGCAACATTAGAAGTAATTTTCGAAGCTTGACATGGTCCTCTCGGGGGCAGTCTGCTGATGGGACTGTTATCATCATCTGAATCAGAAGGCTCATCCACCAGTTTTAACTCCTTCATTTTTCCTTTACCTGCAACCGGAGCACTGGGTGCTGACTTGGTCCTTTTCGCAGCTGGTTGTACTGGTTCCTTCAGAACAATCCCTTTTTCTGGCTTATGGGCAACAACCTTTCTCTTCTGACCAGTTGTTCCCTTCTTGCGTACTTCTGTTGCTGGTTTAACAGCAACCTCATTATCATCATCAGCAAGACCAGGAATCGGCTTGTTGATGACCAGCATTTTCTTGTGTGCCAGCACATACGGAATCATCTCATCCTCGCTCCATTCCCTGTCCTTTATCATGTCGATCAGAATAAGAGACACTTTGTGCAGCATCGTAATTTTCGTAGTAAGAACAACTTTCCCTTCTTCTTCCACAAACTTTGTTGATTCCTCCAGTAATCTCCACTTCAGAAATTTGAGCCAGTTGATGTTGGCCTTATCAATGATGGCAGTCATGATCCGAGCCTTTTCTTGGGTAACGACATCCAAGCTGTAGGTGATTCCAACAATCACCTTCTGCACAATATCGAATAGAAGCCTGTATTTCCTTCTCAGCATTGGTTTCTTAAAACCCTTGGTGTGATGAGCATCAGCAGGACGAAGAAGGTGTTTGATAATTGCACTATCCTCTTCGACACGGTATAAATCAGGCATAATCCCATCCATCGGTGCCGAAAGCCAGAAAATCTTGTGGCTATCTTTATCGGTAATCTCCAGATGTTCGCCCTGTACTTCAGAGTACAACACTCCTTCATGGTCTCTCAAATTGTAAAGAAATTCGAGAGAACCATCCAAGATAATAGAATCTGCACTAGTAGAGCAATACGTTTTTAGGCCACACTCCTTTAGTAATTTCAAAATCTCCAGGGATTCAGGGTCTGTGGTTGTCCAAAAATCGACACACCATTCCTCAATTACTTCATCGACAAAGTTCCAAAAGATTAGATCTTTGGGTTCTGGTGAAGCTTGTGACGAAGAATGGGCAGTCTCTGCAACGTGTCTTGCTGTTGGTGCCATTTCTACAAAAGAAATATTAGATTTGAAAGTTAATAGAAATATGCACACAATCACAAACATATATAATAAAAACATGAGCATAAATCCTAAAACAATTACCAGATACAATAATTAAAAGGATGATTTAGAAAAAATTATGGTGAAATGTTTTTAGAGTTGCGAGAATGTTTGCAGAGTGAAAAAAACAGAGTGAATCGTGAAAGTGATGAAGTGGGAAAGGGTTTTGGGATTATAAGCAAGAGGGAAAAACATAATCATTTTTGAATCCGGAAATCAAAACGACGTCTAATCTTAATTCGACGGTGATGATGAGCCAGCGGTTTTTAAAAGTGGAGATCGTGCGGTCAAGAAAGATATAGGCCGCAACTTTTGGATTTATAAAAGCGTAATTAATACATTTAATACATGAGTCTTGTGCCCGCATTTAATGAAAAGTCAATACGACGTTATTTATATATTAATAAACGCAAACAACACATAAATGAAAACAAAAAATGGCAGGGAATCAGAGATACATATCTGATTGACTGATATTGTAATCAGTCAATTACCATGACTATAAGTTCCTATCATCCCTTTCTGATTTTTGAAGTGTTAATCTTAATTATCCCTCTAATCCTTAGTTATTTCCCAACAATCCTTCTATCAGATCAGTTTCCTACTGATCTCACTTATCAGTTGAATCCCCCTTTTAACTGTTATTCTCTTTTCTGATCAGTTCCTGACTGATCTTATCTGATCAGTTGAAGTTCCCCCTCTTCAACTGACCTTCTTATCTGGTTAGGTACGTAACCAACTGGTATTAGTGATTAGGCCTCCGAAGTATTCTGGGGCATCTTCTCCAAGATCCAGAAGCCCTAGCTCATTTCATAGTTCTCTAAATTTGACTTTAGCTAATTTGTGTGCAGACCCCGACATTCCCATCTACCGCTGTCAGCCCTCCGCAGCGATCATTGCCTCCAGGAAGAAGTCGGTGCTGAGCCAGATGAAACATGTGGTGGCCGCTGATGCCCCTCCACCGAGCCCGACTCCTTCCGGCCCCTCTACCGCTGACAAGGGCAAGAGGAAGTCGAAAGAGCCGGCTTCCGAGCCCACTCGGAAGAAGGCAAGGGACGAGACTAGCCAGGGGACCGGGAGGTCATAGCCCCGCCCATCCTCGTAGCCCGCCTCCGCTCCTCTAGGAGATCATCACCCGGAGGATGATTCTTGGTTAGGTTGGGACACTGACCGTGTCAGCAAGTAAGTTCTTGATTATGTGAATCCTTTTCTATTTGTTCCCTACTTAATCGACCTCCGAATTTCTTTTACAGCCCGGAGCTCACCCCGCATAAGTTTGGCCCCATAGCCCTAAGCTTTCTGAGGTCGAGTCATGTCATCCCGGCTGGGGTCCCCAAAAGCTGGCCCGCTTATCTCCAGAGGGGTCTGCAGAATCTGACCCGGGGGTAGACGCAATCGGACCACATCAATGCTCGTCTACAGAAGGTGACGGACAACTTGTACTCGGCCCTCGCCCACTCTTAGAAGGCGGTCTTCTACCTGGAGAAGACCAGCGCACCATTGGAGGCGGAGCTGGAGGAGTTGAAGAAGGCCCAGCGGAGGGTCGCCGACCAGGCTAAGATGCTGATCTCCGCGGCTGATGCCCAGAAGAAACTGGAGGCCTCCAACTCCGACCTGATCCAGTGGCTTTTCGTCGTTGAGGGACATCTGGCGGAGGTCGAGGGCGAACTGAGGGCCGAGAAGGCAAGCGTGACCCAGCTGGAGGGTGAGCTGGCTGATGCAGGGAGGGCGCTGGTCGCCAAGGAGGACTGAGGAGCTTAATACCAATTTCGCGTACGTGATGGCCTATGTTGGGGCCATCTGGGACTTTCAAAGGGCAAATCCTGCTGGCGATCTCTCCCCTTTTATCGCCGAGTTGTCCAATTACGTCTGCGACTATTGTCCTGCCCCCACCGTCCTTCTGGAGATTAAGGATTTGGAAGATATGGGTGTCGACCTTTCCTTTTTTGCCAACTAAAGTCGGATCGTGCGCCCAGTCCCTTGATCCAGAGGTCGTCCAGCCGGCATCAGAATCGATCCCTAAGGCCCCTTTGCCAGAGGTCGCGGAGGGGAACGCGGGGGAGAGGCCGAGTGGTAGTTCTGCAGGGCCTTGAGCGGCGGTACTTTTGAAGACCCTGTTTTGCTGTACTTTTTTTTTTTTGATGTATCCGCCTTCGGGCTTAATTTTGTGTATCTTCCTTCGGGCCACCTCTTTGAATATAATGAAGTTTCTCCTTTTCTTTTTTTTATTCCTTCAATGTGTTGACTTGATTTCCTTATGCGACTTGGTATCTTCTTAGTCCTCGTCATCTTATTATTTGTGCGACTTTATATTTGGACTTTCACTTTTGGTCGTCTTACAAAGTCGGGGGAGGTCGCCCCTCCAGGGGTGTCGATCCTCCCCTCGGTATGTCGAAAGTCGTACCTCGGGTAATTTATGTTTTCTTTACATAATCCCTTTGGGTTTTACACAGGAATTTTGAAATGAAGAAAGAACATTATTATTGATAAGTAGTTGATAAGCAGTCGATTACAGGGGCGTCAACCTATTGATAATATTTTCTCAAATGTGTCGCGTTCCATGGGTATTGGGCCTTGAGGCCATCTGGTCTTTCGAGCTCGTAGGCTCCATTCGACAGGACTTTTAAGATCTTGAATGGGCCCTCCTAATTTGGTCTAAGGGCTCCTTTTGATTCGTCGAGTACCTTCTTAAGTACCAAGTCTCCATCTTTGAAGCGTCGGAGTCGTACTTTGGAGTTATAGTACTTCTCCAACCTCTGCTTGTACCTTGCGTTTCTCATGTTGGCCTCCAGCCGCCTTTCTTCGAGCAGGTCGAGGTTTCTGGCCAAGGCCTCCTCGTTTTGGTCGAAGGCGACTTGACTTGTGTGAAGATTGGGGAAGTTGACCTCCGCGGGTATAACCGCCTCGGTCCCAAAGGCTAGTGAGTAAGGGGTTTCTCCTGTTGAATTTCGGGAGCTCGCTAGCCCATTTTCCCTTGCCACCCTCAATCTTGGCCTTGAGAGTATATTTAATGATCTTGTTCACAGCCTCGACCTGGCCGTTCGACTGTAGTATGGAGTCAAGAAGAGTTTTGTGATCTTCCATTTCTTGAAGAATGCTTCGATTTTGAGACCGTCAAACTGTTTACCATTATCTGATATGATTGCTTGTGGTAAACCAAATCTGCAGATGATATTCCGCCATATGAACTTTATGACTTGATTTTGATCTATGGTCGCAAGTGCCTTAACTTCGGTCCATTTTGTAAAGTAATCTACAGCCACCAGGGCGTATTTGACCGAACCCTGCGCTGTTGGGAGTGGTCCAATAATATCTATCCCCCACTTTGCAAATGGCCAAGGACTGAGGATGCTTGCGAGCTCCTCAGGGGCACTTTTGATGGAAGGAGCATAGATTTGGCACTTATGACATTTGCGGGCGAAGATGATGGCGTTGGCCCTTAGTGTGGGCCAAAAATATCTTTTGTCTTGTGGTCTTATGGGCCAGCGATTCTCCCCCGGTGTGGTTACCATATACCCCTTCGTGTATTTCACGCAAGATCACTTGCCCCTGTTCAGGTGTGATGCAACGGAGTAGGGGAATGCTGAAACCACGCTTGTACAACTCATTTTGGATCATTGTGTATCTTGAGGCTCACAATTGTAGCTGCCGAGCTTGGATCCTGTCTGTTGGCAGGAGACCTGCCATCAAGTAATCAACGATGGGTGTTATCCAGCTCGATGTTGGGGGTTTTAGGTTCGCGACTCTCGCGTGTGCGGTGGATGGGTGGGATAATGTCATGATGGTGACATCCTTCATCTCCGGTGACCCCTCAGAAGTTGCTAGCCGCGCTAAGGCATCGGCTCGCGAGTTCTGTTCTCTCGGGATCAGTTTAACATGAACTTGGTCGAATTTTTGGCACAACATTTTACAATCTCTTGGTAGGCCGCCATCCTGTCGTCCCGTGCCTCGTATTCTCCTGAGACTTGGTAGGCCATGAGTTGGGAATCTGTATGGACTTGCAGTCTTTTGACACCCATGCTCGTCGACATTTCTAGGCCGCTGATAAGTGCTTCGTATTCGGCCAACGTATCGAAGGTGCTCCCGTGGCGTCGTTTTGAATCTTCTGCCCCTGATGAGATGGTGAGTTCCACGATGAAGTAGGCTAATGTCTGGGCTTTTATGGCAGGTCGGGGTGCATATGTTACTCTGTAGTGTCCGACCTCAATTGCCCATTTAAGGCATTAGCCTGACGTATCTGGTCAATGTAACACGTTCCTCAGGAGTGTGGAAGTGAGGGCCTCGACTTGATGGTCAAAGAAGTATGGCCTTAGCTTTCTTACGCTCATGACTAGGACGTATGCCAATTTTTCCAGCACCGGATATCGTTGTTCAGTTTCATTGAGTGTCTGGCTAACGAAGTATATTGGAAATTCATTCCTGTCCTCTACTCGAATGAGGACTGCGCTCAGAGCCATTTCTGAAGCCGCGAGATATAAAAAATTTTTCCCCTAGAACCAATTTTGACAGAATATTTACGTCTGCTATGTAGGCTTTGATTTTATCAAGAGCTTCCTGGCTTTTGGGTGTCCACTCGAATTTTTACATTTTCTGGATTGTGTCGAACAGTGGCTTGCATTTGTCCCCCATTCGGCAGATGAACATGTTCAAGGTGGCCAGGCATCCTTTGATTTTCTGCACTTCTTTTACATTTCGAGGTACTCCCATATCCAATATGGCTTTGACTTTAGTGGGGTTTGCCTCTATCCCCCGCTTGCTCACCAGGTGTCCCAAGAATTTTCCCGACTCGACCCCGAAATTACATTTCTTGGGGTTTAGTCGCATGTTGAATTTTCTTAGGATGTCAAAAGTTTGTGCCAGATGCGTTAGGTGGTCTTCCGACCTCAGGCTCTTGATGACTATGTCATCCACGTAGACTTCCACCGACTTGCCGATGAGGTCGGTAAACATATGATTGACCAGCCTTTGATACGTTGCCCCTGCGTTCTTTAAGCCGAAGGGCATCCTTTTCTAGCAATAGATGTTCTTTTGCGTCAAGAACGAGGTATGTTGCCGGTCTGGTTTGTACATGGCTATTTGGTGGTTGCCTGCAAAAGTGTCCAAGAAGGACATCATTCTGTGGCCCGCCATATTGTCTATCAGGTGATCGATGTGGGGCATTGGGAAGAAATCCTTTGGATAAGCGTTGTTGAGATCGGTAAAGTCGATGCATAGCCGCCAAGTCTCGTTTGATTTTTTCACCAGCACGGCGTTAGCCATCCATTGGGGTTGGTCGGCCTGTGTGATCAAGTTGTTGTCCAACAATTTCTTCATCTCTTCGGCTAATGCTGCGTATTTCTCGAGGCCAAACTATCGCCTTTTCTGGGTTATCGACTTCCGAGCTGGATCTATGAACAATTTGTTGCACACGATTTCTGGGTCGATCCCTACCATGTCTTTGTGCGACCATGCGAAGACATCCAGGTTCTTTTTGAGAAAGTTGATGACTTCCACCTTCAGGTCGTCCGGTATTTTGGAGCCTATGATCACTTCAAGATCTGGTCGGGCTGGTCTACTTTGACTTTTTTGAGTCCTTCCCACGGGACGGCCCTTGGGGTATTCTGTCGCGGGTCGTCTATTTCTGCTTCGAGTAGAAATTCTTCTGGTTCGGGCCCCATCCTTGGATCGAGGTCGTCGCGACTTCTTTTCTTGTTCGTCTTGTTATTTAAGACTTCACATTGTTTTTCACTATCTATTACAAGTATTTGTTTGCTAGATATTGGTGCGGAATTTAAATGAGACGAGGAATAAATCAAACAACCCCTTGCATCAACTTGGTCACCTTTGACGGTGCTGACTAGCCCACTCTTGGTGGGAAACTTTACACAGAAATAGAATGTTGAGGATGCAGCCTCAAATTCGTGTTCAAATGGCCTCCCGAGGAATCCATTACAGGAGCTCAGGAGGTCGACAACTAGAAAATCTAAAAGCCTAGTGGCCCTAACTTCTTCATTCAAAGTGGAAACTAATTCCACAACTAGGCGGATCATTCATGTCGGCTTCACGGTTGCATCTCCAAAGCCTTTCACGATATGGTCGCACGGGGTGATGTATGCGTCGTAGTCCCCGAGCTGATCTAGGGTTTTCTTGAAAAGGATGTTGCAGAAGGCTCCTCCATCCACTAGCAAATGGTATACGGTGGTGCCCATGATATTGGCTTTAATCACCATGGGATCGACGTTTGGGTAGACTATTCCGGCCTTGTCTTTTTCGCCGAACTCGATCATGCTAATCTCTTCTCCTACCGCGAAGACCGGTAACACCATCTTCCTGGCATTCTCTATTTCTCTTATCTCCCCCTTCATTCATCTTTTGGACAAACCGGTCATTGAAAGTCCGCCGACTGTCCCGAGCGGGGATAGAGTGTGTATGAAGCGACCTCCCGCGCATTCTGGCAAGGGTGGTACTGGTCGCTCCCCTTGGCCGGCATTCCCAGGAGCCGGTTCCGCCTATTGGGGTTGGTCTGCCTGTTGGCGACCTCTCTAGGTGTGATCCTGATTCTTCTGAGGTCGCTTGATAAACTCATCCGACAACCCGTCTTCGTATAGCCTCCAAAGTTGGGGGAGGAGGTCCTTGCACTCGCTTGTGTAATGCCTAGTTTGTTCGTGGAAGTGGCAGTACTTGTTGGGGTTTGCCTTTCCCTTATTCTTGATAGGTCGAGGTGGGAGGAGTAACTCCCGGTCTCTGATCTGGTTGTAGACGTGCCCAGGTGTCATACCTATCACTTCCATCAATTTCACTGGTATATTTTCTTCAAAAGATTTGAAGTTGCACGCTGCCTTGTAATGACCGCCAGCTTTCTTGGAGCTTTTCTTTGAGTCTGCGACCTCTCTGTCGTCGGAGAGTCTTGATTCCAGAAGTTCTGATGCATGGATGAGGTCGCTAGCTCATCTTCGAATGTTGTTATAGCTGATTGGGTATTCGGTGGTCATGCGCCGCCACAACTTGGTTCCTTTTTTGAGCTCAGAAATGGCCCCGAGTACTTTGGCCTCATCCCCGATTGGATCCCCTTCAAGTATGAGTTTGTCAATCCTTTCAATGTAGGATCGATCAGACTCGTTATTCGCTTATTGGGTGTTCATCAGTCTTTGTCTGGTCGCAGGTCGCGGTGCTAAGGCTGTGAAGTGGGTCAGGAATAACCTGGCGAGCTGCTCGAAAGTTTCTACCGAGAAAGGTGGCAGCGAAGTGAACCATTGGTGGGCATGGTCGCTCAAGGTTAGGGAAAATAGCCGGAACTTAGTGGCATCTATCTTTCCCATGGAGGCCATGTAAGAGTTGTACTTGGCCACGTGGACTCTTGGGTCTGTGCTCCCACTATAACAATCTAGAGCCGTTGTGTTGATTCTTCGTTGAGTGGGCGCCAAAGTGACCATGGTCCAGAGGGGAGAATCCGGGATGATGAGATTATGGTCTGCTCCAGCCGGACTACTTTGATTCTCTGCCCGCTCAAGAAGTCGCTGGACAGTCCTGGCCAGCGCGTCGATTTTCACATCGCGATGATCCTTGGGGGGGTAGGTCACTCATGGATCACCTTGATGAATTGCCGACCCCCTCGGCAACTCATCATGGTGTAAGTTTAGAGCCATAACTAGATCTCACTCCACCTAGTCGCCGTGACAGGGCTGAGAGTGCTCCTCGTCCTCGATGGCCATCAGGTCTTTCTGGGCCTCTTGCCCCCCAAGTCGATCGAACACGTTGAGAGTATTAGACAGATAAAGTAATAGAACAATCCTGGCTTGGTTACCCCCAGACGTAGTCTTATTTAGAAGACAAACTGGGTAACCAAATTTGGGTGTTGCTTGTCATATTGATCGTCATTTATTTGCTTTCTTATTCATCGATATTTGTTGGCCATGAGTTATAAAATGGGCACAACATTTGGTGTCGTCTGTGGGAAACTTTAATAAATTTGCTCCTAAATTCTTAGAAGACCCATCTCCTGTCAAAGGCGATCAACCAAGGCAACATCATCGGACATAAAACTGATGCTCGTGATGGTGTCGAAGCCTCCCTGAGTTCGCACCGCTCCCTCCAGGCGATCCCAGCAGACACTACCGACTGGTGGAACCTAGTCCGTACACCGGAGGATGCAAAGGCCATAATGGCCATCCTCAACAAAAAACGTCTCACCTTTGATGACGAAGAAGAGCGACCTCCGATCAAGAAGGCCGTACACGATGCCGGGACCTCAAAAAGCAAGGTCGTCCTTATCGAAAAAGGGTGGTCGATGGGCCCACTAGCATACGACCCGGTAAAGCATGCCATCGTTTGAAATCGCTAACTTCAAAAAAAGCCGGCAGAATCGGATAATGGGTTCAATCGTCTTGGAAACCAGGTGGCTCAAAGAGCTTCGATGGTTGTTGAGGATGAGGCTCAATCCCAGCCTCGACATGCAGATAAGATGGAACGAGACCTCGCAATGGCTTTGAACGTGCATCGTGATGAATTGCCAAGAGGCTCGGCAATCCACCATGGCGACCCATGAATAACCTTTTCTGCCGAGGACCGTCGTGATGCACAAATTGCAGCATTAGCCCGAATGGTCCAGCGACTTCTCGAACAAGCAGAGAATCGGAATGGGTTGGCAGGGATAGACAATAACCTCACCATCCCAGACTCCCCACTCGGGACCATGGTTACTCTGGCACCTACCCAGAGGAAGATCAGCACAGCGGCCCTAGATCGCTACAGTGGAAACTCCGACCCAAGGGTCCATGTAGCGAAATATAATTCATACATGGCATCTATGGGTGCATCTAATGCTACTAAGTGTCGACTCCTCTCTTTGACTCTGAGCGACCAAGCTCATCAGTGGTTTACCCCACTACCACCATTCTCGGTGGACATGTTCGAGCAGCTCGCCAGATCTCTTGACTCATTTCACAGCCCTGGCACCCCGACCTATGACCACGCAACGAGTGATGAATACTCAACAAGGGGAAATAGAATCAGATTGGTTCTACAATGAAAGGATCGACAAACTCATACTCGAAGTAGACCCCATAGGAGATGAGGCGAAGTTGCTTGGGGCCTTTTTCGGCCTCAGAAAGGGAACCAAGTTGTGGCAGCACATGACCGCCGAATACCCGATTAGCTATGCCGACTTTTGAAGGCAAGCCAGCGACTTGATCAATACATCGAAACTTCTGGAGTCCCGACTTTCTGACGATAAGGAGGTCGTAGACTCAACGAAAAGCTCCAAGAAAACTGGGGGTCACTACAAGGCACCCGACAGCTTCAAGCCGTTCAAAGAGAACATCCTAGTAAAGCTGATGGAGGCATTAGGCATGACACCTGGACATATCTACACTCAAATCAGAGGGTGAATTACTCCTCCCACCTCGCCCCATCAAAAACAAAGGCAAGTTAAACCCCAACAAGTTCTGTCATTTCCACGAACAAGTAGGCCACTACACAAGTTAACGCAAAGACCTACTTCCCCAACTTTGGAGGCTGTACGAAGATGGTTTGTTGGATGAATTTGTCAAGCAACATCAGAGGAATCATGATATTGCTCAGAGAAGTCGCCAACAGGTAAATCATCCCCGACAGGCGGAGCCCGCCCAAGGAAATGCCGACCATAGAGCAGGGCAGGGGGAGCGACTTGTTCTGCACATGCCCGAGGACGCGGGAGGTCCCATCATACACACCATCTCCCCACTTGGGACAGTTGGAGGACTCTCCTCAACTTCCTCATCCAAACAACGAATGAAGGCAGAAATAAGGGAAATAGAGAATGCCAGAAAAATGGTGCAGCCAGTTTTTACAGTGGGGGAAGAAACCAGCACGATCGAGTTTGGCGAGAAAGACAAAGCTGGAATAGTCTGTTGTGCCCAGTTTATAACTCACGACCAACAAATATCGATTAACAAGCAAGATTAATAAATGACGATAAATCCAACAAGCAACACCGGAATTTGGTTACCCAGTTTGTCTTTTGAATAAGACTACGTCTGGGGTGCCCAATTCAGGATTCTTTTATTGTTTTTTCTACCTAATACACTAAGTGTTGTAGCCATAATAATCAGCCCACAGGCTGCCAAAAGTCGCAGGTCACAGGTCACATGTCGTAGGTAGTTCACAGGTTGCCAGAAGTCACAGGTAAAACAGGTAGCTCATAGGTTGCCAGAAGTTGCAGGCCACCAGAAGTCGCAGGTCACAGGTCGTAGGTAGCTCACAGGCTGCCAGAAGTCGTAGATCACAGGTCACAGGTCGCAGGTAGCTCACTGGTTGCCAAACCGGTAGGTCGCTAGAAAACTCACATGGAGACCTCCACAAGTTGGAGGCAACCTGTTCCAATCAAAGTCATACATCTAGGCAGTCAAAAGGGAGCACTAGACAAGCCACGAAATCTGCCCCCGAAGTCTGCCCCGCGATTGGCGTGCACTAAATGTAATGACCTCTGACCCAGTGAGGCTGAATTCCCAGCCAGCGGGATTGAAGCCACTTTTATTGCATATTACTTATGTAAATTCCCGCCCAAGAGGCGGGAATCCATGTATAAATAGGCCACCATGGCCATACTAGAAGGGGGTTGGAACTTTGTTCCGAATCCTTAGTGCCAAAAACATAAAAGATAGTAAAAACACTCCTGGCTTGGTTCGCCCCAGACGTAGTCTCTTCAAAGACGAACTAGGTCTACAAATTTTGAGTTTTTATTGTTTTCTATTCAATAATTTATCGTTTGATTAACTTATTGGCCGGATAATTAAACTGGGCACAACAATTGGCGCCATCTGTGGGAAAGATTTCTACTGATTGTTCATCATTCTTAGAAGACCCACCTTCTGTTCATCAACAATGGCCATCAACCGCATCAAGTCGCCGACGTAAAGGCCGACGCCCGCGGATGGGCGAGACCTCCCTGAGCTCCCATCACATCCATCAAATGGCCGTTAAAGCTGCTCCAGACTGGGGCAATCTCATCCGGACACTAGAGGATGAAAAAGTTGTCATGACCGTCCTCAACAAAAGGCATCTCAATTTTGGCAGCCCGGAAGATCAACCGCCGGTTAAAAAGATAGCCCACGACGCCGGACCTTCCAAGGGTAAAGGCGCCCTAATCGAAATGGACGACTTTCAAAGCCAACTGGCCTACCTCCCGGTGAAGCACGCAATCACCCGAAACTATCGAATCCTGGAAAAACCCACGGGCTCAAACAATGTGTTCACCCTCCTCGGAAACCAGGTGGTATGAAGAGTGCCGGCAGAATCCGAGGATGAGGCTCATTCTCAGCCTCAACATGCAGAGCAGGTGGAGAACGACCTTGCCATGATCGCTGAACATGCACCATGATGAGTTGCAGAGAAACTCATTATTATCATCAAGCAGGTGCCTTCCCGACAACAAGCGGTGCCTTCTTACCCCACATGGTTTAGGCATTGCTTGAACGGGTTAGAGATCAGAACGGGATGATGGAGAAGGACACCAACCTCGTCATCCCGAGATCACCATTTGGTACGCTAATTACTTTAGTACCCACTCAAAGGAAAGTCGACACAGCGGCAATAGATTGCTACAATAGGAGCTCGGACCCAAGGGTTCATGTATCGAGGTATATCTCCTACATGGCATCCATGGGTGCAACCGAAACGACCAGATGTAGGCTTTTTCCAATGACTTTGAGTGACCTTGCTCATATGTGGTTCACCTCACTGCCTTCATGCTCGGTGGACACATTCAACCAGCTAGCCGGACTATTCTTGAGTCATTTCTCGATAATGGCTCCCCAACCAGCGACAAAGCAGCGCCTGGTGAATTCTCAACAGGGCGACAATGAGTCTGATCGATCCTATATTGAAAGGATTGAGAAGCTCATCCTTGAAGGAGATCACTTAGGGGATGAGGAGAAACTGCTCGGGGCCATTGGCGGCCTCAAGAAGGGAACTAAGATGTGGTGACGCATGACCGCCGACTATCCGACCAGCTACGCCGACTTCAGGAGGTTGGCTGGCGACCTGATACTCACTACGGAGCTTCTAGATTCCCGACTCTCCAATATAAGGGAAGTCGCGGTACTGAAGAGGGGTTCCAAGGGAATTGAGAGCCATCAAAAAGCTACCAACAGCTACGAACCATTCGAGGAGTCAATTTATGTGAAGTTGATGGATGTCCTAGACATGACACCCACTCATGTCTACACCCAAATTAAGGGTCGAGGGCTACTTCTACCACCTCGCCCAATGAAGAATAGGAACAAGCAGAACCCATATAAGTTCTGCCACTACCACGACCAGACAGGTCACTACACAAGTGAATGCAAGGACCTGCTGAAACAACTTTGGAGGTTATATGAAGAAGGTTTATTGAATGAGTTCGTCAAGTGACCTAAAGTGGACAACGAGCTAGAGCCTCGAGGTCGCTAATCACCCAGCCATCCCGAACGAGGAGATCTAGCCAATAGGTCTCTCCATCATCGAAGACACCAGGATGTCTACCTATTAAAGCTTACGAGCTCGAACACTCACATGGCACAAAGATAGTACCAATGAAATGTGTCTCACCCGAAGAACTATTTCGGAGGTCACCTTTTTGTACTAGTTTAGCCAAGTCAAATAAAGTGTCATCTTTCTTTTCAAAATTCCTATGTGTTTAAACTAAAGGAGGTAGCATGAAAAAACAACGCCTTCCTGAAGTACGACTTTCGACATACTGGCAGTGAGATCGCCACCCTAGCGTGCGGTCCTCCCCCAACTTCGTAAGACGACTAAGCAAAGTTTATAAATAAGCTGCATCTAAATAAGACGGCAAGAACACATGCAATTTTAAAAGTCGAATAAGGAAATCAAGTCGGCATAATAAAGGGAGGAAAAAGAAACGATTTTCATTACTGACGGAAGGCCCGAGGGCTAAATACATCAAGTCTCGTATAAAGGGGCTCGCTACCTCAAAATACGAGCATAGAAAAGACTTGTACAAAGAGGCTCGCTACCTCGGAGTACAGCACAGAAAGACTTGTACAAAGAGGCTCGCTACCTCGGAGTTCAAGCACAGACAAGACTCGCACAGAGAGTTTCAACTCAAAGTGCGAGCACAGACAAGACTCACGGAGAGATCCACCTCAGAGTGTGATCACCGGCTTAGACTCTCGACGAGCCTAGCCTCTCGACGAGCTCAACCCCGGCAGATAAAAATTTCAGGTAAATAACCCCCGACTTGGGGGCACGAGGGAGAATCAAGCCCACAAAGTAGACAGGTCATAAATCGAAGTAGAGATCAAGACCGACCTCCGAACAAAGTCAAAGTCCGCTCTTGCGGGCAATTGTTGTAGCCATAATAATTAGCCCACAGGCTGCCAAAAGTCGCAGGTCACAGGTCACATGTCGTAGGTAGTTCACAGGTTGCCAGAAGTCACAGGTCGCAGGTAACTCATAGGTTTCTAGAAGCCATAGGCCGCCAGAAGTCGCAGGTCACAGGTCGTAGGTAGCTCACAGGCTACTAGAAGTCGCAGATCACAGGTCACAGGTCGCAGGTAGCTCACAGGTTGCCAAACCGGCAGGTCGCTAGGCGACTCACATGGAGACCTCCACAAGTCGGAAGTGACCTGTACCAATCAACGTCATACATCTTTGCAGTCAAAAGGGAACACTAGACAAGCCATGAAATCTGCCCCCGAAGTCCGCCCTGGGATTGGCGCGCACTAAATGCAACGACCTTTGACCCGGCGAGGCGGAATTCCCGGCCAGCGGGATTGAAGCAACTTTTATTGCATATTCCTTATGTAAATTCCCGCCCAAGAGGCGGGAATCCTTGTATAAATAGGCCACCATGGCCACACTAGAAGGGGGTTGGAACTTTGATCCGAATCCTTAGTACCAAAAATATAGAAGATATTAAAAACACTCCTGGCTTGGTTCGCCCCCAGACGTAGTCTCTTCAAAGATGAACTGGGTCAACAAATTCTAAGTTTTTATTGTTTTCTATTCAATAATTCATCGTTTGATTAAATTGTTGGCCAAAAAAATTAAACCGGACACAACACTAAGTTGTTCCCCTTTTACAAAGAATTAGGTTAAGAGTCTTCATGGGCTTCTTTCGCAGGCTTGCTAGGGCTTTAGTCGCCAAGGCTAGGGTTTCCTTAACTGATCCGCGAATCCTACTCCTGGATAAACCTACCTTGCTTACACTCCTTGGTATTCCTACCATTAACTACCCATATATTTTCCATATTTATATCTTCATCGACTTCGGGTTGAAGTCGCCTTCGACCTGTGCACTTCTCTAAGTCATCTCCGACCTACAAATCCTCCTAAGTTACCTTACGACCTGCGTATTCTTTTAAGTCGCCCTGCGACCTAGATGGCCCAGGCGAGGTCGTCTTAAGTGATATATAAAGGGTGGAAAACTATATACACAACCAATTCGGGGACCGGATTAACCCACGTTACAACAATTGCCCCTCAATTTGAGGCTGCGTGCTCGCATCGGGGCCTTGACTTGACTCGATGTTCTATCGACCTGTGGTAAGTCGATCTTAGGAAATGTTCCTGAAACAAATCGTCATCCTTGGGGAGGCGAATTGTCACCTCGATTCCTTGAATTGACGTGAAAGATTTGATGGATTTGTCATGATGGCAAGGCAGGTAAGTGACACCATGCTTCGTGAATTCGTCCAATTGGTAATCACGGTGTTGACCACGCGCGACCTCCGCTACTTTAATTCCTTCGAGGGGTCTGAAATTCATTCATATTGCACTTCGACCCCCCCTCTTTTCTTATAAAAGGGGCTAGGGTTTTGGGTTTAGTTCTCTTCACCTTCAACCTTCGTGCATTCAGGTGACTCTCAAACGAAATTTCGAACTTCCGACAGAGGCTAATTCAGGTAAAAATTTCAATTTTTCTCAATCCTTCCCATGGCTTCCGGTTCTCCATCCACTCCCACGGCCTCCGGCCTTCAGATTTTGTCATCCTCGGACGACGATAATGTGGCTATAGCTCACCTCCGGTGCCGCCACGGTTCTAGCTCCGCTGCCACCAATGTGGGGGGATCTTCAGCCATTAATGCCCCCATCGACAACCGGGAAAGTGGGGGAAATGATGAAGGCGACGATTAGCAGTTTCTGGCCGAACTGGGGGAGATCACTCACCTTCCTCCATTGGACCATACTCCTCTCCGTTTGTCGTATCGGAGAGGAGGACACCCGCAGGCCCTTCCAACCCGGCCCATGATTATCGGGCCTTTGAGCGGGCCTTCGACTATCATACCTACGAGGCCCGAGCTCCATACAAGCGACCTGAGAGGGACTTCCAAAAGTCGGTTGAGTCAAATTTTGCAGCATCCGACGAGAAGTACAAGTCGATTTTGTCTGACCGGTATGTGCGCTCCCTTTGCGGCCTGTATAAAGTGCCCCGGGACCCTACGTGATGACCCTGATTGCCCAAGCAGGCGGCTATAATGTCGTACAACTTAGTAAGGGCCGGGAGCTTGTGAGTGGGATTCCCAATAAGGTCGCAGACTGGCATCAAAAATGGTGGTTCGTCGGGGGGGCGTGGGAGTCCGTGGACCCTTCGAGCACATTGCCCATTCGTGTCCCGACCGACTATGCGCACCGAGTTGAACATGGCAAGCCTTGCATCTTCTGGTTTTGAGGTCGTACTAATCTAATTCCCTTATTATCTTGCAGTGTTCACGCCCGCTTCTGAACACCGAGTTCGACCGACTCAAACCTGTATTGGGATTTTCTGGAAGCTTTCAACATAGTCTGTGATACCCCTTCGAGCTGTCGAGACATTAATGCCCTGAACACCGAGCTCGACCAACTCAAAATTGGCTTGTACACTTACCCACGTCACCTTAAAATTCCTTGTAAGTCTCTTTATATAGATGATTTAGGTTGCATAAGAAAATTTACATGACCGGGTTTCTTCTTTGTGTGTAGTTCCAAACATCCCGGTTTATCGACGTCGGCTACCCACCTCTGTGATGGCTACTCGCAAGAAGTCGGTGCTCGGACATATGAGGCACATGTTGACCTTCGACACTCCTCCTCCAAGCTCGACCCCTTCTGGCCCTTCTGTCGCCGAAAAGGGAAAAAGGAAGTCCAAGGGCCAACTCCGTCGGAATCCAAGCCTGTTCAGAAGAAGATGAGGGGGGAGATAAGCACTTACCGGTCGGAGATCAACCGAGGACTCGGGAGGTTGCCTCTTCGCTCGACCTCACAGCCCACCTCCACTCCCAAAGGAGGTCGCCATCCGGAGGATGATTCCTGGCTAGGCTAGGATGTCGATCGGGTGAACAAGTAAGTCTAGTCCCATGCTTTCTTGTTTTCTTTCATTTTTATTACTCCACTGACGAGTTACATCTTTTCGTAACCCGGAGCTTACACCGAACAAATTTTCCTTGGAAGTGCTGAGCTTCTTGAGGTCGCCCCAGCTTGTTCCGGCCGAGGTCCCTGAAGGCTGACCTGCTTATCTCTCGAGGGGCCTGCAAAATCTGCCCCGGGGGTGGATGCAAACGGACCACACCAATGCCCATCGTCAAAAGTGATGGGCAATCTATACTCGGCTCTCGTCCACTCCCAGAAGGTGGCCTTCTTCTTGGAGAAAACCAGTGCTCAGTTGGATTCAGAGCTTGATGAATTGAGGAAGACGTGGGCGAGGGTTGCCGACCAGGCCAAGTCGATCCTTTCCGCGGCCGAGACTCAGAAGAGATTGGAAAAATCTAACTCCGAGCTGACCCAGAGAATTTCTGTCCTGGAGGGCCAGTTGGCGGGTGTCGAGGGCATTTTTATGCCATTGAATTATTTCCCATTGTCGAATATGATCGCCTGCGTTAATCCAAATCTGCAGATGATATTCCGCCATACGAATTTAATGACGCTATCTTGATCTATAGTCGCCAATGCCTCAGCCTCGGCCCATTTTGTAAAGTAATCTACCGCTACCAGGGCATATTTGACCGAGCCTGGAGCTGTTGGGAGTGGCCTAATGATGTCTATCCCCACTTTGAGAATGGCCAAGGATTGAGGATGCTTGTAAGTTCCTCTGGGGCGGCCTTGATGGAAGGTTCATAGATTTGACATCTATGGCACTTGCGGGCAAAAATGATGGCATCAGCCTTTAATGTTGGCCAAAAGTATCCTTGCCTCGTGGTCTTATGGGCCAGCGACTCTCCCCCCGCGTGATTTCCGCATACCCCTTCGTGTATTTATCGTAGGACAATTTGCCCTTGCTCTAGTGTGATACATCGAAGTAGGGGTGTGCTGAAACCTCATTTGTACAACTCGTTATTGATCATTATGTACCACGCGACTCGCAATTGTAATTATCGGGCTTGAACTCGATCATTTGACAAGAGACCATCTGTCAGGTATTCGATGGTGGGTGTCATCCAGCTCAACGTCGGGGTTTCTAAGGTCGTTATTCCCGTGCATTGTGATGGTGACATCCTTCATTTTTTATGGCCTTTCGGAAGTCGCTAGCCGTGCTAGGGCTTCGGCACATGAATTCCGATCTCTCGGGATTAGCTTGACATGGATCTTTTCGAACTTTTGACATAGCATCTTTACAATCTCCTGGTAGGCCACCATCTTATCATCTCGTGCCTCGTATTCTCCCGAGACTTGGCAGGCTACTAGCTGGGAATCTGTGTGTACCTGTAATCTCTTGACGCCCATGGCTATTGACATTTCTAGGCCGCTGATGAGTGCCTCATATTCGGCCTCGTTATATGTCGCAGGGAAGTCAAAAGTAATGGCGTTCTGGAAAGAGACGACCTCCTGACTTATCAGAAACAAACTGGCCCCCAACTTGTGCAAGGTCGCTGATTCGTCCATAAATAACTCCCATGGTGGGCTTCTTGAACACCCGGCCTCTAAGGAGAAGGTAAGTTTGAAAATGAAATCGGCTAGTGCATGGGCTTTGATGGCAGGTCGAGGTGCGTATGTCACCTCGATGGCCCATTTGAGACATCGACCTGTTGTGTTAGGTCGGTGAAGAACATTTCTTAGGGGGTGTGGAAGTAAGGACTTCGACTTGGTGATCGGAAAAGTAGGGCCTTAGTTTTATCACACTCATGACTAGTGCGTACGCCAATTTCTCCAGTACTGGGTAATGCTGCTCGATTTCGTTTAGCATTTGACTGACAAAGTAGATCGGGAATTCATTCATATCTTCTACTCGAATGAGTACTACACTCAAAGTGGTTTCTGAAGTCGCAAGGTATAGAAAAGTTTCTCCCCTGAAACTGGTTTTGATAGGATTCTTACGTCTGCCAGATAAGCTTTAATTTTATCCAGGGCCTCCTGACTCTCAGGTGTCCATTCGAATTTTAATTTCTCGGATCCTGACACAGAAACAACAGCTTTCCTCAACTTCTCAACTTCAATCATTTTAACTGAGTTATGCCAATCCCAGTTAAGTCTTTTGGAAGACACGTCATATTCTCCAAATCCTTCTCTGAAAAGATCGTCAGTCTCAGAGTCTTCTTCTTTTTGAACAGTTGTTTCCTGAGTTTCCTCCTCTTTTTCAAACTCAACTGCTAATTTCCTCTAAGTGGGTTTCTTGCTGACTGGCTTGGCAATGGCTTTAACTTTTCTTTCAGGGCCTTTCCACATAGGCAGCAGGCTTTTTCTGAGGCATTAGGATTCCATGAGCTTCTCCTCGCTTGTTGGTTTCCTGTTCTCTCTGTCTTTTTGCTCTTTGTTCAATAACTTCCATAGCTGCCTCAGGATGGATCAACACTTCAGGCTCTTTCCTCTTCTTTCCACGATGAATTACAGTAGGGAATTGTTCAATCTGCTTTTCAAAGGAAGGCAAAGCTGCAAGCTTGATATAGCTTTCCCCCTTTTCGGCATCATAATCTTCAATCAATTGGGAAAGGGTTCTGCCAATATACATTTGTTCCCTGCTAATTGATCAAACTTCAGCAGCTACCTAAAAGTGTTCATCCTGTATTCGATGTAGCACGTTAAGCCATGTGCTGGTGTCTTCAGCAAGACCACCAAAAGTTGACTTAATCGTTTCCATGAGTGAAATACTCATCTCTTCTACAGCAGATTTAATCAGCTCCTTTGTCTTGGATTTCATCAAATCCTCAAGCATCTTTGACCTCAATTTAAACCTCATCTCCATTTCATCCTTCACCTCCTTAGCAACATCTCCCAGTTTTGTATTGAATTCAGTAAATTTACTATCAATTGAAGTAGATAGTAAGGTTACCTGATTAGTGGATACCATAGATGTGCTAAGGGACTCAATGATCTTGCTTTGAGAAGTTTGTGCCTCAGCAATCTTCGACACTTCTCCAACCAGAGGCTCAAGCTTATAAATCTGATCAACAATTGGCTCGAGCTTGGTAAGCTTCTCAAGTACCGGAGTGAGATCAACAGCTGGTTGTGGAGGAATTGGAATTTTTGCTTCAGTCTCTGTTTGTATTCCAACATCAACAATCTCTGTCAGTGTAGCAGCAGGTTCCTAAGCATGATGAATAGTCTCTCCAAAGGTAATCAGTTGAAGTGATGAAACTTCCTGAGCTTGTTCCCCCTGAGCAGTTGCACTAACCTTGGGCTCAGCATCCTTCTTGCTCCCCTCAGGAATGTCTGCTACACTCTTGTCCTGAGATGGGCTTTGGTCATCTTTATCCTGCCCACTGACATCTCCTTCAGGTTGATCAGCAACATTCTTTTCAGCAACTTTCTTCTGAACTAAGGCATCAAACTCAGATTTCTTGATCCTCAGTCTCCTCTTTCCAAGTCCCAAGAAGGCATCTAGCTCAGCCACCTCTTCAGCCCAAAATTCTTCTCCTCTGAAGTTGCCAATCTTCAGCATCATGGTAAAGAGTGGTTAATAATCAGCATGACCATTTTCAATCTAAAAAACATACCCTGAAGATCAGGATAGTCAGACAGTTTAGGATATTTATCCAGTACAAAGCGTTCTGCCTTCTGCGTCCATTATTTCTCTTCCGCCTCACCTTTCCTGAGTTCAGAAACAGGTGCCTCCTCTTCAGAGCTAGACTAAGACTCTGGAGGTATGGAAATTTTTTTCTCTTAGGGGTAAGTGGGTGGGATCGAAATTTGGCTTTCTTCAACAGGCTTTTGAGAACCTGTGAAGATCTCTCGTGTAATCCTATCAGTGTCAATACTGGTACCTAGCACCTCAGTAAAGACATCTTCATCTCATCCTCCTTCAGGCAACATTTCTTCCTGAAGGGCTTCCTATTCAGTAGCTTGAGAAACCACCTTAGCAAGAGTATCTAATGGAGATTTCTCTCCTGATTCCATCTCCCGAATCGTTCTGGGTCTCTTCTTTTTTTGTTTTTGCTCTTTCTGAGCCTTCTTCTTATCTCCAACCTCTATCTTCACTTTCAGCAGCTCAAGTGATATCTTTCTCTTTTCAGTTTCCTCAGGACGTTTTTCGGCCACTTTCTTGACTTTTCTCTTGGCCACCTCAGCAATGGCAACATCGTCCTGATCAAATTCTAACTCTTCAGGTTCCACAGGTTCTTCATGCTCATCTTGTGCTGTAGAACTTGGACTTTTTGAAGTCGTAGGTTTCTTTTTCCGTGACTTAGGCTTTCGAAACATAATCCGGTTCCGAGGGAATTCAACTCTGGTCAACAAAAACATGTTCTCCCTAGGAAAAGTTTCAAGAAGGAAACTTATCTTAGTGTCAAACAGTACCTTCCCATTCTTTGTAAAAGCTCCCTTCACATACTTCAATTTTTGGTTCTGGTGCAAAATGTAGTCCGCCAGAAACTTCAACCAGTTAAACTCGACCACCGGAGAGTCTTCAATTGTGACCATGAGCCTCAAATTGTTCTGGCTCACTTGCTCCAAACTCCCGTAAGTGCTCATCAAGCACTTGGCCACAATATCAATTAAGACCCTCTATTTCGGTTTCAAACACCCTTTATGCAGAGCCCCCTTCAATTCTGCCTTGGACTCCAAAAATCTTTCCAAAATCTCATGTTCTCTACCAGACATATACAAAGCAGGATCTTCCCCTCTATTACAAAGCTCAAAGGCATCATTAATATCATCAAGAGATAAATGTACCTCTCTTGCACACACAACCTCTGCTTTTGATTTCTCATAAGTTCCAAAACTTAGCTGCGAAACCAGTGTACCCTGTGCTCTTCTCGTAGGCTGACAACGAATTTCAGAACCTCCTGAGATAGCTCTAAGTTTGGCGTGTTGCTCACCAATTTCTCCAATCGAGCCAGCCGGAGCATATTTAAGGCTTCTTCTTGACCGTGGTGGCTTTGTTGTCGATCATCGCCACAACGTGTTCAAAATAGGGTTTTTATGTTTCTGCGAGATCCTTAATCATAGCATAGCTTGGGAAATCCATTATGTAAGATTTTGAGAAGCTGGAATTTTGAATGTATGAAGATTAAGGGTTTCGAGAGTTTGAACGTTTGAATGGCAAAGAGTGTAAAGTGTTTGATCAAGAGAACACTTGAGTATTTATATGATCTGGGAAATGTAGATCAACAATAGTTTGACTAATCGCTCGATATATGAGGGCCTATGGGTCACACAACAAGTAGTTCCCTTTTACGGATTATAGTTGGTTGATTAAATGTTAAATTGGATTTAATATTTAATTTATGGATAATTAATTATTAATAGATTAATTTAGAATTAATTATTATTAATGTTTAATTAAAATAGATTTAATTAAACAGGATTTCCAATAATAATATTTGGAATATTATTATAGGATTTAATATTTATGGAATCAAATCCGTAGAGATTTGATATACATGGGAATTAAATCTTTAGAGATTTTATATAGGAAAATAAATCGTAGAGATTTATTTAAATAAAGATTAGGGATTTTATTTTCATATCAGGTTAGCTTAAGATTTAAGCTGGGTCTCCCCTATATATACATGCTCTTGGGAATTCACAAACAACGTTAATTCATATTTTCTCCATAAGATCCAGAGTTAGAATTTTCCTAGCAAATTCATCTCGGGATTCAACACTGGCAAATCCGTGCAAGTCCGTGATTGGGGATTACGTGGATACCATAGTAGAGAAAATGGTATACTTAATTCATCAGAAGAATTTCATTTTACGTTTACTCGTATTTAATTATGCAATTAATTGTTCGTTGTTGGTGAACTGTTTATTTCCGCTACGCATGTATTACGTGTTTACGTGCCTCTAAATTCCAATACTTCGACCTCAAATAGTCTGCAAACAGGGGCGGGAAGTCCACGAACCTGGAACATAACAGATAAAGCAGCTCAGCGACCGAAAAAAGATGAGGATAAAAGTGGAATGAAGAACCAAGTACTTACGCTCCGGAATGATCCACGTCCCAACCCACGAAAGAGCGGTCCGCCAAGAATTAACGTCTGGGTGGTGGCAGGGGTGTTCACCGGCGGCGGACGAGCAGCCAGCAAAGGATCTCGAGTGTGAGCCAAGTCCTATTCACCAGCGACCACCCCGGGGGAGCGGTCATCGCGGCGGGAGCACTTGCGACTCAGAGAGCCCTCCCCGCGGACCGGGCGAGCATCTCCCCGGGGCTCCCGACTCTTCCCCTTATCCTTGGAGCGCTCCGCCCGGGAGGAGCCTCCAGTTTCCACCACGCCCCCACCACGGGCCATGGGCACAAACCCGGAGGCTGACCCAGTACGAGTAAAGTGTAGGTCCCGAAAAACCCGATTTAAAACTCGTAAAATCTCAATGGGAGGTGACTTAAATTTTTTTTTTAATGTGTTATGCAGATTTGCTAAAGTATGTATGACAGTTAATATGAAAGCAAATAAGAACTCACGTATTTTTATAGTGGTTCGGACAACTCATCCTACATCCACTCTTCCCTTCATGGGGCACCAACTTAACCAATAGATGTTTACCGAGTTCTCACTCAAACGGGACTTATCACCCTCACGGGATCGCCTACCCTCCCTTTCGGGATTGCTAGATGTTTACCGAGTTCTCATTCAGATAGGACTTATCACCCTCACGGGATCGCCTACCCTCCCTTTCGGGATTGCTAGATGCTTACCGAGTTCACACTCACCTAAAAACTTAACCGACTGATTTGGGTAAGGTTTGTTTGGTTTCCAACTAGGTTGAGATTTTTCCTTACATTTGTTTAGCCTCAATGCTAAGGATGGGAAAATCTCTCTAAGCTTAGGATATAGCATTTGTGCTTAGATCTAGGGTAGAACACTTTTGAATATATGTGTGTATTTCTTGCTCTGTGTTCTATGAATGGAGTTGCTTGAATATTTGGCTTTAATTTCACTTTGCAGATCCTCCATTGTCTTCTTTTGAAGATAGTGCAATGTATTTATAGTGTGGATTTAAATATTACCGTTGGAAAGTAATATTCAAATCCATACTAATAACTTCCAGCTTTTCTTTGTCCTTTTGCACTTTTCCTTGCAGCTTTATGTCACATCAATATGTGTGTTGTCTTCTTATTGGCCAGCTGCTTTTGTGTGTCTAACGGATCGTCGATCATTTCGTCGGATTCTTGTTCATCTCTTCCGATTCTGGTACTTTGATCTGGTCCATTTGAAATCGATCAGAGAAGAAATCAGTGCAGATTTACGGTGTCTTGAAATCATTGTTCATCGATCTTTGAAATCCTTTGTTCATGGTTGATTTCCTTTGTTCATCGATTCTTTGAAATCCTTTGTTCATCCGACTGATTTCTTTGTTCATCGAAGCGATTTCCTTTGTTCATCGAACTGATTTCCTTTGTTCATCGAACATATTTCCTTTGTTCATCGAGGTGATTTATTTCTTTGATTTCAGATTTCTTCTACTTTGATTTCGATTTCTTCACAGCATTTTATCAGCTTTTCTTCATCACAAATCAGCATGCTTCTTCTTGTTCACCTCATCAGTTAACTCGGAACTCATCCTACTCATCTGATCTCGATCAGCCTCGTCTGCAGTCTCGTCTGATCTCGATCATCTTAGTCTGATTTTATGAGTTCCCCCTTAACTTGTTCTCTCGTTCCCCCTCAACTTGTTATCTGTAGATTATCTTAAATAACACAAATTGATAATGTTTTGGCATAATTAATCAAAACTAAAATATTAAAACAATTTCCCCCTTTTTGATAATGATGCCAAAACTAACTAACAATAAAAAATATACGAGAAAAACAGTGTTAGTTAAACAAGTGAAATAATGAAGAACATTTATTGCATTAAAAAAATGATGAGAAGATGATTGTCAACCTCCATGAATTTTATAAAATATGCATTTTAAACTAAATGGGTTTTAATAAAAAATACCAGTTCAGGTGTTCACATTAAAATCTAGTGAACTTTTGAACCCCTTCTCTGATACAAATTGTAGGTCCCGAAAAACCCGATTTAAAACTCGTAAAATCTCAATGGGAGGTAACTTAAATTTTTTTTTTAATGTGTTATGCAGATTTGCTAAAGTATGTATGATAGTTAATATGAAAGCAAATAAGAACACACGTATTTTTATAGTGGTTCGGACAACTCGTCCTACATCCACTCTTCCCTTCATGGGGCACCAACTTAACCAACAGATGTTTACCAAGTTCTCACTCAAACGGGACTTATCACCCTCACGGGATCGCCTACCCTCCCTTTTGGGATTGCTAGATGTTTACCGAGTTCTCACTCAAACGGGACTTATCACCCTCACGGGATCGCCTACCCTCCCTTTCGGGATTGCTAGATGTTTACCGAGTTCACACTCACCTACAAACTTAACCGACTGATTTGGGTAAGGTTTGTTTGGTTTCCAACTAGGTTGAGATTTTCCCTTACATTTGTTTAGCCTCAATGCTAAGGATGGGAAAATCTCTCTAAGCTTAGGATATAACATTTGTGCTTAGATCTAGGGTAGAACACTTTTGAATATATGTGTGTATTTCTTGCTCTGTGTTCTATGAATGGAGTTGCTTGAATATTTGGCTTTAATTTCACTTTGCAGATCCTCCATTGTCTTCTTTTGAAGATAGTGCAATGTATTTATAGTGTGAATTTAAATATTACCGTTGGAAAGTAATATTCAAATCCATACTAATAACTTCCAGCTTTTCTTTGTCCTTTTGCACTTTTCCTTGCAGCTTTATGTCACATCAATATGTGTGTTGTCTTCTTATTGGCCAGCTGCTTTTGTGTGTCTAACGGATCTGATCATTTCGTCCGACATCGTTCATCTCTTCGATTTTGGTCGACTTTGATGCGGTCCATTTGAAATCGACCGTAGAAAACTGGTCCGCAGATTTACGGTGTCTTTGAAATCACTTTGTTCATCATCTTTGAAATCCTTGTTCATCGGTCGATTTCTTTGTTCATCGATTGGTGAAATCACTTTGTTCATCCGACTGATTTCCTTTGTTCATCCGAATCGATTTCACAATTCTCATCAACCGAGGCCGATTTCATTTGCTCATCCGATTTCGATTTCTTCATCATCCGGCGATTTTTACCGATTTGAGATTTCTTCTCTTTGATTTCGATTTCTTCACAAGATTTTATCGGCTTTTCTTCATCACAAATCAAGATGCTTCTTCTTGTTCGGTCAGTTAACTTTAACTCATCGATCTCGATCGGCCCTCGTCTATGACCTCGTCTCGATCTCGATCATCTTAAATCGATTTTTTGAGTTCCCCCTTAACTTGTTCTCTCGTTCCCCCTCAACTTGTTATCTGTAGATTATCTTAAATAACACAAATTGATAATGTTTTGGCATAATTAATCAAAACTAAAATATCCCAACATAAAGTTCAAAGCAGAGTTGCGACGGGAAGACATTTGCTCAGGGGTAAGGGCCACCGCTTGAACTGGAAAATGCGAAACTATAAAAAGAAGACGACCATTTGTAAAGGGCATGAGAAAGAGTACCCCTAAGATATTCGGGGGAGAAGCCTTACGTGGATGACCGAGCTCGCGAGGGTAGGCCTGCAAACCAGCCCAAAGCCTTTCGGAAGAAGAATTGAAGAGGTCGATGTGTCGAAATTCCAGAGGATACTCGAAGGCGACCCGGTGAGCAGCTTCGAAATCCCAGTTCAGACAGCTCTCATCCACGACCAAAGAACCTGCAAAAAGGATGAGAAAATTAGATTAGTAATGAGATGCCCGAAGCACACGAGGAGGCAGATCTTACGGGGGACCCGGTCCTAAAAATCGATGGGAATGTGAATTTCTTCAACAGTGTCGGGCTCGGCACTCTGCCACGCCCCACCCCCCTCCCCACAAACCACCAACGGGGATGCCAGCTCTTGATCTTGTTAACTATCCACCACACTATCCGCTGACCTGGGTGGTTCTTCAGGGCATACTAACCCTCCTGACCGGATTGCGCAACCAGCGACCAGTAATAGTTAATCTCCTTGGGCATGGGCAATCAGTAGAGCCCGGCTTGGCCTAATACCTCCATGTCACCAGCAGATAGCTCATCCCATTCGGGATGGAGTGGAAAATAAAGGCCGGTGTCCATGGCCGCCTCGTGAATAGTCGTCATCCCCTCAGGAGGCTGGTCGGCCCGTTCAAAGCATTTCGGTAGATAATAGAAGACATCCTTTGCGGTGTCGTACTTGCGATGGGCCGTGTCCAACTCGGCCTCCGTCATGACAGAACAATACCTTCTATCGTTGATGTAGTACGTGGATTGGACCCGCTTATGAGTCACTGTCTGGACCGGTCGATGGTGCTCAATACCAGCCCAGTAGGCCTGATAATCGAAGAAGTTCGGGTGATCCCGGTCACAGTGAATGGAGGGCTCTGGGGATGCGTTTGGGGCACCAGTCCCAAACTCCGGCAAACCCAGCTCAGGTGTCAAGGTGCCCAGATCCTCGAGGGACTCGTACACGTTGGGGTCCACCAGCGCGTTTCCCCCGTCCCGATTGGCAGAGCCCAGATCCTCCAACGGATGTTATGTTGGGGTTATACGTGAAAGTATGTTTTTACTTTGTATAACCTATGTATTAAACACTTATTTACTTAAATAAATTATGTATCACTGTTGCTTTAAATATGATTGAATTTTATATATATTTATTGCAAACCGTTCATATAATAGCACATGTTACATTGTAGTTAACGTGGTGATACCAGATCACAGAAGATCACGTTAATAGTCCCTTGTAAACTAGTGCGTGTTTCACAATCTAGATAGACCCGAACAGTCTATTGGTAGAAGTTGATGTGTAAGTCTCAGATTGGCTTGTCTTGACCAAGAGATTACAATAGTGCATTCGATGTGCTGGAGCGGACCTGCAGAGAGGATAAACTCATTCGCACTGACTTAAGGGATGAAGAGTTAGACCTCATTGGTTGTTGATTTCTTAATCTCTGTCACTTAATAAGGACCGTGTGCGATTAGTAATTATTGTTTTGACTTATAAATGGGAAGAGAATCATTGAGACTTCGATACCCTATATCTTGGGCAATAATATTAATTGTACGACGGTTGCTAAGATTAATACAGAGAATCGTGTGCTTGCAAAGTCTTGTGTGATTGGTCCCCTTGGTGGGCTCGGAACCTTTATCATACCAAATCTTGCAAGTGGAATTAATTTTCCGGTATGGATAATAAAGCTGAGTTGTCCTTACTACAAGGATAAAGATATTAATTAATATAAAGCTTTTCAGTGGCTTAATTAATTAGTGGACTAAATAATCTTAAACACGGGAAATAATGACCGGGAGCCATATTACCGTAATATGGGTTAAGATTGGATAGTGCAATATTAATTATATAGTGGTATTAATTAATATTAATGGGCTGAATTATATTGTGGCTCAATATTGGAATTCAGAAGTCCGTTGGAAGGTCCATCTTAATTCTCCTAAAGGCCCCTCGAGTAGCCCAATTATAGTCCAATAAATAATAAGGTGCTTAAAATAAAAATAAATTTTGTTGCCTAATATTTTTGTAATTTTTGAAATTAATAAAGAAAAGAGGGAGAAGAATTTTTCTTGAAAAGATTTTATGGAAAGGATATAAGTATTCTTGGAATACAAGATTATCTCATAAATTCAAGAAAATCTCCCACTTGGCCTCTTTATTTAGTCATTTTCAAAAATCTTGTATAAGAAAGGGAAGAATGATCTTCTTGGAAAGATTTTATGGAACAAGATATGTATTCTTGGAATACAAGAATATCTCATAAATTCAAGAAAGATCCAATCTTGAAAATACTCTTGTAATTTTCGAAAATTTAGGATAAACAAGGGTGTAGGATTTTTGTGAAAAAATACACATGGAAAGAAGAATATATTGGGTATATTCAAGATTTCTTGGAGACCAAGAAAAGATCTTTCCAAACCCTAATTTTGGACCCCCCAAAATTTCGAACCCTACTCCTATAAATAGGGGATGAATTCATTCATCCCATACCAATTCCATGTGCTGGAAATATTAGAAATCCACAAAGGTGGTGTAACAATTTTATTTTTCCTTTGTTTTATAAATCGTTCATTAGAGAACCTCCCACCGGGTTATTGAGAGAGGACTTGGGAATACTTGAGAAGGACTTTTGGTTGGTAGCCAGATACTTGATCCTGTCCATCTCAGACTGTCTCTCCAACGGGTACGTTTACGTAAACTCCTAGAATTTCTGCATGCTAGGACTTTTTACGTGAATTTTATTTGCATGTCGTTGTTGGCGTAAATTATTATTTGAATTAACTTAGGTAAATTCATGCTAGTAATAATTGTTAATTTAAATTTTTGTTTATGAGGTCATCTCGATAGATCCTGGCAAATGTTATCCCAACATGTCCACCGCTAGAGGCCCCAGTAAGAGAAACTACCCTCACTAGCGACGAAGGCCCAGGTCGGTCCTCTTGTGCTCCCGACATGTTTAACGCAGAAAGGGGGTTGGGAGAAGTTTGTGTTGCAAAAAGCAGTTACCAAAAGAGCAGGAAGGATGCAAGGCCACCAGATTTTGACGTAGGTCTGTTTCGCGGAAGAGTTGGAAGGGAAAAAGATGAGCCCATATTTATAGGCAGGAAGCGGGGGCCAAAACGCAATTAAGTTTTCAAATTTGGGGCGAATCTGGAAAAATCCCAACATAAGCGGGCGTGTGGCGGCCACGCGCCATCATGACCCTGCAGAGCGACATCGTCAGTCGCACGATTTTGAGGTGGTGGTTGGACTTCTCGAGGAAGCAGAGCGACCACCATCGTGCCTCGGGATTCGGGACAGTCGTATCCAGGGCGACCAGCGGCTTCCTCGCTGGCGACCTGGGGGAAATTGTTATAGCCGCATGACTATCAGGCGACCTCTTACCGGATGGTCGTATGACATCATGGCTGCTGGGCAACCATCACTGCAAACCCCGGTCCTGCGATGACGATTGAGAAAGTTGTTGTCCGAGGACGAGCATCATCGACCAGTAGAGGACCCCGGGGCGGACACCTAAGGCCACCTGGGATAAGTATGGAAAAGATCCGAGATATCAAGGGCGCGGATATCACGGCCGTAAGCAGGTCAAGAATATCCAAGAGCAAAGATCACGACAACGGATGAGGGAAATTATGCCCCGGCTGCTTGTAATCCTAGAGGGCCGATGAGTAAGGCCCATAAGGGCGTTTAACCTAGTTTTGTAATCTATAAATACCAGTTGTATAATTCATTGTAATGGATCGAAACTCTAAGCATTTAGGCAGGTATTATAGTAAATTTTCTGGCTTGGTATTGCCCCCGAACGTAGCCACATTTTGGCGAACCGGGTCACCAAACTTAGTGTCTTTACTCGCTTTGATTCATTGTTTTACTATGTGAGTGATTGTTGGTACGTCGAGATAATTCCGCCTAAAACATAGAAAAACCAGTTTGTATAAATCAGATTTTAAGCTTTCTTGTACAGATCAGGTGACAAATTGTCAGGCTTATCGGATCAGCTGCTTAATGCAGAACTGATCCATACTTAGAATATGCACGTTTGATCAAATATCATATGTGTGTAACTGTAAAGTAGATAAACAACACAAGGTTTATAGTGGTTCGAACAACTGGTCGTACGTCCACTCTTCCCTATCAGCAGGAGCACTTACTAAACCAATCTTGACTTAGTTTAATGTGTTAGTCCAACATAGTACAAACAGATGTTTATGGAGTTCTCACTCAACAATCCCATAAATCAAGACTAGAAACCCTAGCTTGAGATCTTTCAAAAACAAACTTATCCTAACACTCGGTTTGGGGTAAGATTTGTATGGTTTCCAACTGGAAATCTATCCTAGTATTTGGGTAGCCAAAAGCTAAAGGATGAGATTTCTGCTAAGAAACTATGGGATGAACACTTAGAATATTCTTGAGTTCTTGGTGTTCTCGTGCGGAAATTGCTTGTGATTAAGCTTGAGCATAATTTCCGTAACCTTACTCTAAAGGTTTGATCCCATATATATAGGCACAAAATCGAACTAGCCGTTGAATATAAATTCAAATTTTGGTCTATTTAAGGTAGGTATGCAAGTCTGATTAGACGTGCTCAGAGGCGACATGGCCAAAAGCGTGTTTCGTTGTCCTTTCTAGCCGTTTGACTCTGAGTCACTTCGTCCTGCATTGTCAATTCTGTACGTGTGTGTCTTTTTCTCATTGGCTATCAAGTACACTTATTCGGTGTCTTGATTTACCAACTAAGGTTTGCATTCTTATTGTATGATCGACTTGCTCGTACTGGTAACTATGAAGTTGTCACTTGTTTTTAGTGACCTGATCAGTTAACACTGATCAGTCCACCTGATTGAATCTTCTTATGCAAGTTGTCTTAGCACAACTTACTGATTCTTCTGATGTTAATCTGAAGTAGGTCTTCGAGAGGTCTTCTGGTCTTGATATCTTCTTCTTCACTTCTGATCTCTTCAGATCTTCTGATCTTCAGATATTTCGATCTGTTGGGAAATCTGTAATTTAGTTTTGATGGAAGTTCCAAAACAGGTTGTAATAGGACCAGTCAGACCTGTTAGCTGACTGATGACTTAGAATCAGATTAAGATGACCAGCTGAAATGTATAGATAGCTGATGTAAAAGATAGGTCACATATTGAGGGGGAACTCAATATGTATAGGTCAGGTCGAAGTATCAGATGACCCAGATAAGGTCAGATGATCAGAAGACTAAGCACAAATCAGAAGACAAGAAGTCAGGAGATCAGGTGAAGACAAGAAGACACTGAAGACTCAGATGAACTTGAAGACTCAGATGAACCTGAAGACTCAGATAGACACTGAAGACTCAGATGAACCTGAAGGCTCAGATAAACCTGAAGACTCAGTAACAAACCTGAAGACTTAGTATGACTGAATACGCTGAGGCTCAGAGACACCTGAAGATCAAAAGGCCTGAAGACCTATATCAGCAGAGTCTGCATATTGAGCTAAGACAATGTGCATCTGAAGACTCAACAAGGTAGACTGATCAGTTACCTGATCAAGTTAGCTCACACCTGGTAACAATCTAAAAGATACACCAGACAAGACGAATCTTCTACAAAAGGAATATCAATCGTCTAACGGACAAATTTCTGAAGTGCCGCCTCGCGAAGCCAAGGAGAAAGCGACACGTGCACAAAAAGAGCTGACAACACGGGATACGACGCTGCAGACAAAAATGGCTCTAATCATGTCTATGGCCACGCCGATAATCGGAGCACATCACAATCATATCCTACAACCTACCTAATATAGCCCGAAATTCAAATTGCTCTCCAACGGCTCTTTGATTTCGAGGTCTATAAAATGGGATTGCTCGAAGGAAGGAAAAGAGACCAACTACCACATACATGAACTATTGAGCAAGTGGAACAACAACATTCACGCAAGAAAATTGAAGAAGAATTTCCGCTCGAAGAACACCATATTTGAAGATTATTCTTAGAGTGTTCATCCCATAGTTCTTAGCAAGAAATCCTATCCACTAGCATTTTGGCTGCCTAAAAAACCAGGATAGATTTCCAGTTGGAACCCTCAAACTTTCTTTACCCAAAAGCATGTTAGGTTAAGTTTGTTCCCGGAAGATTTCAGACTAGGGATTCTAGTTTTCTGATTTCTAGTTCGGTTGAGTGTGAACTCGATAAACATCTGTAGAGTGTGAACTCAATAAACATCTCGGCCATCCTTTGAAGGATATAAGTCCCGCAGGTTAAGTTTGTAGAGTGAGAACTCGGTAAACATCTCGGCCATCCCGTGAGGGGTATAAGTCCCGCAGGTTAAGTTCGGTTAAGGTTCTCCTATGTTAAGGGAAGAGTGGACGTAAGACGGGTTTCGTCTGAACCACTATAAAAAGTCTTGTGTGCATTTACTTGCTTTCTTATTGCTTTACAATATTCACACAACTGAGTTTAAAACAGCATACATATTCTAAGTTAAGCTCAGTCTGCACCAAGTAACTGATCTGATCAGATTGACACCTTAGTCAACTGGTTGAAAACTGACTTAAGAATCTGAATTGATAAAACTGGTTTTTCACACTGGTAAAAACAAGCTTCCGCACCATTCAGTTAAAATGACAGATATCAAGCTGATCTGCCCTTAGGCACTCAGTAAGATTGAACATCAGTCTAAACTGATACACTAGCACTCTGATCGGGTAATCTGCAGTTCACACCTGATCCACACAAAAAGTTTTGGAAGTCTATTCACCCCTCCCCTCTAGACTTCCGCACTCACAAAACCTGTTCGGGACCTACAAGTGGTATCAGAGCAGTGGTTCTACAGACCACTGGCTTTGAGTATCATCGATTCTTGAGGAAGAATCTTTGTTGTCATTTGAACAGATCTTGAAAAACTGTTTTCAAAACTCATTCGTTTTCAAAATCACTCAGCATGGATAATACCTCTGGCATGTATCATGATTTGCCTAAGTTTTCAATTGATGAGTATGCAGATTGGGCCATATATATGTGCAACCATCTAGGATCGATAAGCGGCAGAATGATGGAAGTCATTGAACGAGGACCCATCATTATATATCAAGACAACCCAGCAGTTGGAGGAGATCCAGACTTTGCACCGGGAAGTCTTCTACGAAAAATCTCAGCCCTGATGGATGCAGAAGAAAGAAAGATGTATACTCTAGATACAATCGCCAGGCATATAATCATGAAGACGATGGATAAAGTCACAAAGGAGAAGATAAAGTATCTCAAAACCGCAAAAGCAATGTGGGATACTCTTGCTGAAATATGCGAAGGAAATGATCAGATCAAAGATAACCGACTACAAGCTGAACTGCTGAAGTTCGAAAAGCTAAAGATGTTGCCCAACGAGACCATCAATGAGATCGATGGGAGGATCACCATGTCAGTAAATAAGCTACGAGAACTTGGAAGAGAGATGTCAGACAAAGATATCAACTAAAAGATCTTAAGATCTCTCACCAAGAAATGGGACATGAAAGTCACGGTAATCAAGGATTGTCAAGACATTTCAAAGATGAAGCCGAGTAGCTTGTTCTTAAGCCTTAAAGCTCACGAGTTCGATTTAATCGAAAGAGGACAAGCAGATGAAGACGAGACGCCTGCTGAAGTGTCAACGTCTAAATCAGTTGCATTTAAAGCAACCAGCAACAGATCAAAGGCCACTGAACCTGTTGGAAACATAATGAGTCAAGCAGAACATATCGCTCTGCTTACCAGGAAACTTGAAAGAACAAATACTTAGCTTGGTAAGTATCGGAGATTCTACAGTGACTATCAAGACAACAGAAGAAACAGGAGGCCAACCGACAGATCACTAGAAAGCACAGATCCGATGATCAAGAGATCACGAGAGAAGAAAAGAAAAGAGATGATATGTCGATGAGAGAAGAGATAATGAGATATGATGAAGGAGTTCGGGATTACCATCGAAAAGGGAAGTCACCCCGTGAGATCCTACAGACGGAGTGACTCAATTGGTAGAGGAAGTTCCAGAGATCGAGGATCATGCTTCAATCTGGGAGAAACCAGTCACTACAAAGACCGAACGCCTCGACCGACTCCCAGAGAAAGGGAAGAGAAACGGAATGTAAGAGAGCAACGCCTCAAAGATAGGAAAGCCCCGGTCACGACATAATATCCGAATTGATGATTCCTATCTATCTTCCGAGGATTCCGCTACTCATCTATAGAAGACTTCGGTCCGATAAGTGATCTTTGTTGACCTCCACGAGCATGAAGATCGATATTCTCTTCGATGATGACGATGAAATCGATGGATGGCCAAGGAGGTCCAACTCGAGGTAACCTCCAAACCTTCAAATTTTTTCAATTTCCACACCGTTATTATTAGCACACCTTTGGAGAGATTGACTTGCACTCTACTCGAGCAATTGCTTGATGATCTCTCCGATGCGATGAGACACTTATATAATAGTGGAAGTTTGAAAATGACAAGCTAAGGATCGTAAATAATCAATTTTGTTAAAGAAAACGCCTCAAGAAAAGCTAATGAATCGAATCCATTTGAAACCGCCGCTCAAAAGGTAACTGAGGAACTTAATGTTCTGAAAGTTAAATCTTCTGATCAGGAGAAGCAGATCAAAGATCAGCTAGCAATCAACAAACAGCAAGCTAATGATTTCAAAATCCTTCAAGCTAAATTTGATGAGCTATTCCGACTACATGAGAGTCTAAAATCTACTGAGGATAGTTTGCGCAAGAAAATAGAGGTTTTCACGAAGTCATCAAAAACCGTTCAAGATATGAACACCTATTTTCGAACGTCGACTAACAAGAAGGGAATTGGGTATGAGAACCCTTCTACATCCTCAAAAGCCCCGTTTGATTCACTTCAGAAGGGTGTAATCAAACGAGTCTCTGACAAAGATACACTAAAAGCTAAACTTGTATCTGATAAGGGAAAAAGACTTGCTGAGCAAGTAAGGCAGGTGCCTAATCAGAAAGGGAACAGAAATGGACCCCAACTGATAAAGCACCAGCCGAGGAATCAACAGAAGAACCCAGTTCTTCTGAAGAAACCTCAACCTGATCAGCAGATTAGGTATCAGAAGAGACAACTTGTAAGAAGGAAATCTAATCTGAGACCCAATCAAGGTCAGCTGCCTAATAAGCAAGCTATAGGTAAACTGCAAAGACCACCTATGCCAAAAAGATATGAATCTTTTGATGGTAGCAGTCGTACCTACCCTTATAACTAGAGATCTAGGGCTACTGCACCTGAGCCACACTGGATTAAAAGAAGACAAAATATAAAGAAAAATCCCAAGTCTTCTAAGTTATCCAAGGCTCACACGAATAATCATACTAATCAGAGAGCATATAAAGAGACGTATGATTATGTTGATATGTATGGGAGACAAATCAGACCTTCTAATCTATCTGGTTTTCATAGAAGTGCTTTGTTTGTGTGGATCCCTAAATCCACCACTAACCCCCCAGGACCCAATTCCAAAGGGGTACCTAAAGCCTGATTTGATTGCAGGTTCGCGTGGGACTGGCCAATAAAGGAGGTACACAAGCAACTATCTGGTACATCGATAGTGGATGCTCAAGGCACATGACTGGAAGCAAACATCTCCTTAGCTCTTACAAAGAACAAGAAGGCCCACGTGTACTCTTCGGTGATGATAACTTTGGTTTTACCAAAGGATTCGGAACCATAGAGAATGATGATGTACAAGTAACTAGAGTCTCGTATGTCGAAGGATTAAAGCACAATCTACTATCAGTATCACAATTCTGTGACAACGGATTCAGCGTTGAGTTCTCGAGCGACAAGTGTATGATAAGGAATCGAGCCACTCAACAAACCTTGCTAACTGGTTCAAGGAAAGGCACAATCTACACAGCAGATTGGAACAGTTGCCCAAAGAATACATGCTTAATTGTTAAGAGTTCCAAAAGTAGCAGTTGGCTCTGGCACAAAAGATTGAGTCATCTGAACTTCAAGACTCTTAACAAGATAGCTAGGATGTCTTTGGTTGAGGGACTTCCGAATGAGATATTCTCCAAAGATCAGACATGTGCCGCATGTCGAAGGGAAAACAAGTTAACCTCATTCAAGGAATACGGATCAAGATCCAAGAGAGTACCTGAATCGCTCCATATGGATCTATTCGGACCCGATTACACCGGTCGATCTCGGTGGGATTTAAATATACTCTAGTAATCGTGGATGATCATTCCAAGTTTACTTGGGTTGTATTCTTATACAAGAAGAACGAGATAACGACAAAGATACCCGAGCTGCTCAAGAAGCTAAAAAATGAGAAGGGTGTCAGCATAGTAAAAATCAGATCAGATAAAGGTACAGAGTTCCTGAATTCCTTTATTTTGATTTTTTTGACCGAGTTTGGTATCAAAGATGAAACGTCACTACAAGAATGCCACAACAAAATGGAGTAGCGAGAAACGGATAAACAGAACTCTCAAGGAAGTTCGCCGCGACTATGTTAAATTTAACATGCCACACCAAGCCGTTTAAGGGCGAATAATCAACCTTTGATGCCATACTTAGAACAGATGTTCTCTGACTAAGACTCACTTCAAAACACCTTATGAACTGTGGAAGGGCAGAAAACCTCGTGTTTCATACTTCCATGTTTTTGGGTGCAAGTGTTTCATTCACAAAGAATGGGAAAAGTCAGTTGAAGACTTTTGAGGCCAAGTCAGATGAGGGTATATTCTTAGGATATTCCTCATCCATCAAGGCTTTCAGAGTTTACAACGAACGAACCCTAGTTGTGGAAGAAACACCCCATGTGGTCTTTGATGAGACATCTTCTGAACAAGAGAAAAGTCGCCTCGGAACAAGCCGTCACGGATCAACCGCTACCGACACGCAGAAAATGGATCGCCTAAGCATCAAGGAGAAAGAACATGAACACGTAACAGTGTACATCCCAGAACTTGATCTTGCTGATTTAACAGGTCAATCAGACCCAAAGGTACGCTAACTGTCGCTGAAGAAGAAAGATTATATACCGAGATAAAGATCAACCGAACCATCCGGGTTCGAGGGGAACTCTCGGTGCCTATGAACGGACATCAAGATATGATCACCCAACATCACCGAGACATGTTCTTGTCAAGTGGATCATAATTCAAGACCACTCCCAATCACTAGTAATGAACTACTATCAGATATGGATGATGTTCTCCAAACAGACGCACATTAGAACAGAAGGACCTGGATTACCAGTCATCCAACTGATCTGATTATCGGAGACCCATCTGATAGAGTCAAAACTAGACATCAGTTGGTGAAAGTGCCATGTATCTTTGTTGCTATCCGTCGTGAAGGAACCAACTCTGATGAGAGGAAGCTATACAAGACGCTAAAGTCGGATTCTAGCCATGCAGAGGAGCTGGAACAGTTTGAGAGGAATCAAGTTTGGAAATTAGTGGACGTAACCAACTCATCAAGACGAATTGGCACAAAGTGGGTATTCAAGAACAAGAGAGATGAGAAAAATGTCATAACCAGGAATAAGGCAAGACTTGTTGCTAAGGGGTATTAACAATCGAAGGAATTGATTATGATGAGACCTTTGCACCGATCGCCGCTTTAGAAGCCATTCAATTTGTTTAGCATATGCTGCCCACAGAGGGTTCACTGTGTATCAGATGAATGTAAAGAGTGCATTCTTAAACGGGGTACTAGCAGAGGAAGTTTATGTTGAACAACCTCCGTGCTTTGAAAAAAGGCAACCAAGTGTACCGATTTAAGGAAAGCTCTTTCGGATCGAAAACAAGCTCCTCGAGCTTGGTATGATACACTCTCTCAGTTCTTGATAGACAGCGGGTTCACTAAAGGAATAGTGGATAGAACCTTATTCAGAATAGAAGATGGAGAAGATGTTCTGATGGTTCAGATATACGTGGACGACATCATCTTCGGATCTCCCAACAAGAAGCTATGTGAGAAGTTTAGCAAATTGATGCAAGGGAAGTTCGAGATGTCCATAATGGGTCAGATGAATTACTTTATGGGTTTACAAGTCAAGCAGAGTACAGAAGGGATATTCATCTGCCAGGCGAAGTACACAAGGAATCTACTGGCAAAATTTGGAGTTCAACATTGCAAGGAAGCCAGAATTCCCATGATGACCGGGTTCAAGATGGATCCAGATGAAGATGGTCAGAAAGTTAATCAGAAAGAATTTAGAGCTCTAATTTGATCACTACTATACCTGACTGCCAGCAGACCAGACATTACTTTTGCAGTAGGTGTATGTTCCAGATTTCAAGCAAATCCAATGCAAAGCCACCTAGAAGCAGCTAAGCGGATTCTCAAGTATCTGAAGGGGACTGTAAACCTTGGTTTATTTTACCCATCAGATGACAATCTAGAGTTTGGTGGGTATTCTGATTCAGATTACGGAGGTTGCAGAATCGACAGAAAGTCAACCTCAGGATCATGTCAGTTTCTGGGAAGTAAACTGATCTCTTGGTTTTTGAAGAAGCAGACATCAGTTGCGACATCTACTACTGAAGCAGAATATATGGCTGCATGAAGCTATTGTTCCCAAATCGCTCCGCTAAGTCAAGCCGGTGAGGGATTACAACATCGTAGCTAAGAACGTACCTATATTCGCGGACGATAATAGTCTTTATTGAAATCACTCGTAATCTCGTTCTACATACAAGATGCAAGCATGTGGATGTCGACACCATTTTATCGAGATCACGTTGAAAAGAAGAATATCGGGATGGAAAAGATCCATATCGACAAGCGTAAAGTCGATATCTTAACTAAGCCGCTAGCTGAGATCAGATTCAGAGAGTTATGCAACGAGCTAGGGCTTCTGGATCTTGGAGAAAATGCACCCGATATGGTTGAAGGACTAATCTCCAGAACAAGTTGGTTAAAAGACTAACCAAGTTAAGTGGAATCAGTTGAGTTAGGAATCTCAACTGATCAGACGACCAGACGAGGAGCCGATCTGAAGTTCGGATAAGGAGCAGATCGAAAAGTCGATAAGTAGCCGATCCGAAGTTCGACAAGGAGAAGATCGATTCAAGACATATCGATTAAGGGGAACCGATCGATTGGGAAGATTACTTTATAAGTCGATTAAAAGCTGCAAATCAACAAGCAAGTCAAGTTTAAAGCTACAGATCGATAAGTCGGAAGAAAACAACACAAAGAATGAAATAATGATTTTTTTTCATTGACAAGGACCTGGAGGTCAGATTTACAAGTTACAAGTGATATCACAAGCTACAAATGCTACAAGCTATCTTTAAGTGGTATTACAAGTACAAGAAGACCCGGAGGTCATAAACCATAAGCCCTAAGCCAACCCTAGGCAGGGAATGCGAGAGAGAGTTCAAGGTATGATGCTCTCATTTTCCCTCGATCCTAAGAAGGGGCGTCAGAGAGGCCTCGAGAATCCTGAGCCAATCTCAAAAGCTTCAAAGTGAGGAGCGAGAGAGGCTTTGAAGGATGTCCAAGTTGGGAGCCCTCAGACGTGAAATCAACGGGCTCTCCAGCTATTAAATGGGGCACAGTGCCATAGGTTTGGTCACAAGGACCAAACGGATACTTGTGTCGCATGCAAAATTTGAGTTTGATATATGACGATCAGCTGTAGACTGATGCAGACCATATACCAAACTCATGTTTTGTTTCAGACTGAGTCTGTTGATGCTAATTTCGTCATCTCGATAGGCACACAAGGTGCATACGGTTAGGAGAAGTGCCTTCTCATTTGCCTTAGCAGATCCGCCTCCATGGTGTGTGAAATCTTAGATGACGATGAAAGCAGTGTGAAGGAACACACAGGGTTGATTTGAGAAGCTGAATTCATTGGAAAAGGGCTAAAGGTTCCCACCTGAAGTTTCACCGGAAATAAGGAACTCATCGGAAAAGCATGAAGGATATGGCTAAAGAAGATGAAATGGTTTATGTTGTGTTGTTTGCCTAACACCCCAGGCTAATTTATAGAAGGAAATTAGGGGTATAAATGCAAATTTTATCTTCTCAGAAGATCTTAAGAGAAATTTGCATCGACAATGCGTCAGGAACACGCGACTAATGGTTGGATGAGTTAACGGTGTGATTAAATCACAGCGTATCTATGCCATTATTATGGAATGTCAAATCGCGCCGATTTGGGAATCGAGGCGACTTTTGGACTCCCCGAAGTAAAAGTTTTGGCGGGAGTTGACTTCAGTAAATACGGGCTAATTAGAAGAAGACTGGAGGATAAAGAGTATCAGATAAGTAACGAAGTGCTTCAAGCAAGAATCTGATCAGATAAGTGAGATATTGTTGGGAAATGCATGAGGCAACCATCAGATAAGTCAACAAAGTACCAGATCAGATCACCGTGGTAACTGATTGATTACAATATCAATCAGTCAGATACACTCTCTTATTTATCTCTTTCTGAATACCTGATATGCGTTATTTAAATAATTGATTTATTTTACTATGTCCCGCAGGTTAAGTTTGTAGAGTGAGAACTCGGTAAACATCTCGGCCATCCCGTGAGGGGTATAAGTCCCGCAGGTTAAGTTCGGTTAAGGTTCTCCTGTGTTAAGGGAAGAGTGGACGTAAGACGGGTTTCGTCTGAACCACTATAAAAAGTCTTGTGTGCATTTACTTGCTTTCTTATTGCTTTACAATATTCACACAACTGAGTTTAAAACAGCATACATATTCTAAGTTAAGCTCAGTCTGCACCAAGCAACTGATCTGATCAGATTGACACCTTAGTCAACTGGTTGAAAACTGACTTAAGAATCTGAATTGATAAAACTGGTTTTTCACACGGGTAAAAACAAGCTTCCGCACCATTCAGTTAAACTGACAGATATCAAGCTGATCTGCCCTTAGGCACTCAGTAAGATTGAACATCAGTCTAAACTGATACACTAGCACTCTGATCGGGAAATCTGCAGTTCACACCTGATCCGCACAAAAAGTTTTGGAAGTCTATTCACCCCTCCCCTCTAGACTTCCACCCTCACAAAACCCATTCGGGACCTACACGATCTTCTTCAAGACTTAACCAATACATATTGAGTTCCCCCTCATTATGTGACTTATCTATTACATCAGCAGTCTATACATTCAGTTGGTCATCCTATTCAGATTTTCTAATTCATCCCAACAATTTCCCTCTTTTTGATGGAACTAAAACAGTTAATTAGAAAAACACATAACCAAAGTGTAACGAACACAAACAGAAATCAGAAGACAATGAAACGTTGTCTTAAGATTAGAAAAGGTAATGCATTTCATTCATGAGAAGTTGTCAGTTACAAGTACAATGAAATATCAGCAAAATTACCTAACACTCTGATCCTAGAAAAAGTCTTTTGATCTCTTTTCAGATATCAATTGTTCTCTGGCAGGGAGGGATCTCAAAGATCTTATACATTCATTGCAGAAGTTCCCTTAACCTATCTTCTTTAATGATATCTCCTCTTTCAGCAAACTCGAAGAACAGTTTCTTGAAGACAACTGGATCAAAGGTTGGATTTGGCCTGAGAGGAGGAGTAATGGGCTCCGATCTGGGTGCAGTTGGCACCAGCATCATGATCTTCCCTTCAAGCATTTCTGTATTGTAGAATCCTTCATACTTCGTCTCCAGCTAATTTAGAAAGTCAGTATCAAACTTGCTTTGCTCTTATTCTTTTGGCAGCTTCTGAAGAATGTACACGTCAACTAGCCAATCAGTCTTGATCCTATTCCACTAAGGAACCAAGTCCTGACGGCATATCAGAATGCTCAACATTGGATCAGGCAATGCTTATTCTTCCCAGTCCATTTCTTCAACCGCAACAGCTTTTAATCTCTGTCATCTGACATCCAGAAGTTTCTTCCTTTTGACCGCTTCATCGATCACTTTTTGTCTTCTGGCTCGCTCTTCTTGCTCTCTGATCTGTTCTTTTGACAACAACAACTCAGATCTGGTTACCACAGTTTTCTGTATAGGTTTTTTCACTTGTTTCCCTTTCTGTTGTCTTTCCTTCTCAGCTTCAGCTTATGTTGCTTCTTCTGCTTCTAGTTTCTTTGCTAACTCAAGGCTTCTTAATTGGTCTTCTGCGTTGATCCTCTTCTGAACAGATGAAGAAAAATCTTCAATCTTGTCAACTCTTGCAGTGAGTTCTCCCATGGCAGTTCTCTATTCAGACATAGTTTTGTCTTGTATCTCCAACTGTTTGTTGTGCTCTTCAATAGTCGTGAACAAATCAGCCAGTTCAGTATCTTGGACCTCAGTTATTAGTGCAGTTTGTCTGACAGCAGGAGCAGTTATCATAGCCAGTGAACTTGTTTCAACATCCTGTTTTTCTGATTCAACTCCTTCCCCCTTTTTGGTTGCATCAAAAAGGTGTGAGATCTTCCTCTCCAGGTTGCCGAATTGTTTGTTCATTTCCTGCTTTAACTCCTCTACTTCCATAGGTGTGATCTGGATAGATGAAGTAGATGTAGCTGGTCCAAGCATTCTGGAGACAGCATCTTCCAGGGCCTTCTTAGCGACAGACATGGAAGATTAGAATCGTCTCCATGCTGCATCAAAGCTTGTATCTTCCTTCATCAGAGACTTGTATACTTCTTCAAGAAGTATTCTGACATCAGATAATGTGGAGACTTCTGCTCCAAGCTTCTCAATAAGTGACTCCACACGCTTCATCTCATTTTCTGCAATCTCAGTATACATATCAGCCAGCTTAGTAGCAATGTGATTCCTCTCAGATTCAACCAACTGTCTGGTTCTTTCCTCCATCCGATTCAACAGGTTGGTTGCCAAATAATTAAACTGAGTCTCTACAGATACCTTTACCCCATTTTGAATAGTCGTCGAAAGATGATCTAGGGTCTCAAGTGGAATCACAACAACTGTCTCAAATGTTTGTGCCTCACCAGCTAGGGCCTCATCTGCCCCAGCCTCAGCTGGTTCATTGGTAGCTTGCTCAGATTCTGCGTATTGATGAGCAATATCCCAGACCATCTGATCGGTCTCTTCAACATCTGCATACCCCAACTTCTTGTTTACCAGCCAAATAACATCCTCATCAGAAGAAAACTCTGTTGAACTACTCACACCTGCTAGTTGCTTCATCTTTAATTCTATATCCACAAATTCTGCATTCCCCAGTGCCTCCAGTACTATCAGAAAATCTTCAACATCTTGTAGCCTGATATCCCTCCAAAATAGAATATCAGTCACCTACTGTCTAACTATTGGGTGCTCGACCAGGTGAGAGATGTTTTTGTTTAAATAATTCTCAACTCTTCTCCTCAGAAATTTGATCGATGGGTGCACCGGCTCAGGTAATTCTGGTTCAAGGATGGTTCTAGCGTTGAACGGGTTATGGGCTACAGAAACAAACGTGGCTTTCTGTTTGTCTGTTTGGATTTGTGGAGAGGGTTCTCTGGATGGTTCAGGTTGTGTTGTATTTGATTCTGGTTACTCGGATGGGGGCTATTCTGGTTGAGCAATAACTGGTGATATGGGGGAGGGTTGTCTGATGGGTGAGGGTGACTTAGAATTTTCTGGAGTAGGTGTTGGCGATTTAAAGGTAGGTGTTGGTGATCTAGGTAAGTGGACTGGTTCATGAGCAGGTGCTTTGAAAAGAAACCTCAGGTGAGCAGAATCAGATGGCTCTGATTCTTCCTGGGCCTCTTCACCTCTTCCTTCCTTAACTCCTCCTCCTTCGCCTTCACCTTCCATAGCCTTTTCTGCCTCTGCCTCTTCTGCTGTAGCCGGTTCTTCCTCGGCACTGACTGTGTGTTCAAAGCTCACATCACTCTCTTCACCAATTTCTTCAACAATTTGCTCCTCAGCATGTTCTTCTTCTGAACCCAAAATCTCAACATCACTGTCCTCGTCTTGCAAACCACCAGAGGGCATCCCTTTCTTCTTGGGGAGCATGGATGTGAGCTTCTTCTGTCTCTTTTCACTCACATCTTCAGCTTTGCGAGCTAGTCTGGTTGCCATCTACTTCCTTTTCAGGGGTTTCTTCCGAGGTTGACCCTGGGCTTCAGATTGTACAGAGGAAGCCTGTGTCTTGTCCTTCTTTGATTTGGGCACATATGGCTCAGGGTCATCATCTCTCTGGCCTGGTATCTCCGCATATTTCCACAAGAGAGCTTCATATTTCATCAAATATGGCTTCCTTCCTTGGTCTGACCACATGTAGTTAGGAAACTTGTCGGCCAGAATGATGGACACTTTATGGATATTGGAAATCTTCTTCGTCAAGACGACCTGATTCTTCTCATCCACTGCAAATTTGTCTGCTTCTTGCAACAAACGATGCTTGAAAAGTCCCAATCAATTCATATCCTGGGCTTTTTCGATTATTGCTGTCATCACCCATTGCTTCAGCTGAGTTAAAGCATCAGGACTAAAGGTTATTCCCAAGATTACCTTAGAGACAATTTCAAACAACAATCTATACTTTCTCTTTAAGTGTGGCTGCTTCACATTGGTCACATGATCTTTATTCGCTGGTCTGAGGAGAACCCTCTATAAGTATTCTTTGTCATTGACACCAGCTGTGAACTCATTAGGTGCATTTCTTCCCACCGTTAGTCTAAATATTCTTCGGAGATCATCGTTTGAGACCTCAATTGCCTTGCCTCCAGCGGATGAGATGAGCTTCTTGTTGTTCGTCTCTTTCAGATTCCGCAAGAATTCCAGAGATTCATACATATAAACACTGTTCAAGTGTCTGTAACATAGTTGTTCTAGTCCAGAAGCTCGGATGCAATCCAAAATTTCAAGTGATTCTAGATCTGTTGCGGCTGTGAAGATAACATACTTTTCATCTATGATATTTGTTACCTTAGATGCATAGTTGCATACTTCATTTGTGACTGTTGAAGTTGCCATTTCTTCAAAAAAGACAATCATCCTAAATTAGGTTTATAGATACCCACAACAATTGAGCACAACTTAATACATATCATCATATATCGAAGCATTCACTCAATTAAGTACCCATCATGTGTATGTTCATATTCGAAAAGCATTAAGTTAGACACATAAACAATACCACATACATACAACCTATAACCCTTACGCATAGGATATATAATTAGTATAACCAAAGTAAGCAATTACTAAAAAAGCAATTTGTAAGTTTGACGAAAAGGAGATTGAAATCGCTAGAATAGATTTTGCGTGAGTAAAGCTTTCTGGGAAATTTTGGTTATTTTGTGAGAAGGAATAATGTGAAAGGTTTTTCAGAAAAGTTTTAGGGTTTAAATAGGTGGGAGGGAAAACATTTTGCACGAATTTTTTGAGAGTACTTGAGTATCCGTGTTTTAAATCGGACGGTCAATATTAAGCGGTCAAAAAGTAATTAAATTGTGCGGTTAAGGTTTTAAAGCGGCAAACTTTTGGACTTAAAACTCGCAATTAATGCATTTAATACATAAATCCCACGTCCGTATTTAATGGTTGTAGGCATGACGTCATAAAGTAAAGCGCATAGTAATGATCACACAGACAGGATAAGTTTAGATAAATGAAATTAGAAAATGTATCTGACTGATTGATATTGCAATCAATTAGTTACCACTTGGTCGAGTCTGGTTTGTCTGATTACTGTTGATCTTACTGATTGTAGCCTATTCCTCATAATTTTCCCAACAATGTCCCACTTTTCTGATCAGTATCATCTAAGTTTATCTTACCAGTTGAAGTTCCCCCTTCAACTGTACTCTGTTATCTGATCAGTATCCAATTGATCTTCTCTTATCAGTTGAGTGTCCTTTCTCAACTGATTTTCTTTTCCCAGTCAATTTCTTAACCAACTGGTCTTAGAGACCAATCCCCCAAAGAAATCAGGTGCATCTTCACCTAAGTCCAGTAGTCCTAACTCGGCTGATAATTCTCTGAATCTGACTTCAGCTAGCGGCTTGGTTAAGATATCAGATCTTTGCTTATCAGTATGGATCTTTTCCATCTTGATGTTCTTCTTTTCAACATGATCTCTGGTGAAGTGATGTCTGATGTCCACGTGCTTGCATCTTGTATGTAAAACTGGGTTCTGTGTGATTGCAATAACACTATTACTGTCACAGAATATAGGCACATTTGTAGCTACAATGCTATAATCCCTCAGCTGCTGACTTAGCCAGAGCAGTTGGGAACAACAGCTTCCTGCGGCCATGTATTCTACTTCAGTAGTAGATGTAGCAACTGATGCCTGTTTCTTTGAAAACAAAGAGACCAGTTTGTTACCTAAAAATTGACATGTACGTGAGGTTGATTCGTCTATCCTACAACCTCCATAATCAGAATCAGAGTACCCACTAAGCTCTAGATTATCATTTGATGGGTAGTATAACCCAAGGTTAACTGTCCCCTTCAGATACTTAAGAATCCGCTTAGCTGCTTCTAGGTGGCTTTGCATTGGATTTGCCTGAAATCTGGCACATACACCTACTGCGAAGGTTATATCTGGTCTGCTGGCAGTAAGGTATAGTAAAGATCCAATGAGAGCCCTATACTCTTTCTGATTAGTTTTCTGACCATTCTTGTCTGGATCCATCTTGAATGATGTCATCATTGGAATTCTGGTAGTCTTGCAATTCTGAATCCCATATTTTGCCAATAGATTTCTGGTGTATTTGGCCTGACAGGTGAAAATTCCTTCAGTACTCTGTTTTACTTGAAGACCTAGAAAGTAGTTCATCTGACCCATCATGGACATTTTGAATTTCCCTTGCATCAGTTTGGTGAACTTCTCACATTAGTTCTGATTGGGAGATCCGTAGATAATGTCGTCCATATAGATCTGAACCATCAGAATATCGTCTCCATCTTCAATTCTGAACAAGGTTCTGTCTATAAGTCCCTTAGTGAACCCGCTGTCTATCAAGAACTGAGATAGTGTATCATTCAGTCCATAAAGAGCTTTCCTTAAGCGGTACACCTGGTTGCTCATTTCAAAGCCAGGAGGTTGTTCGACATAAACTTCCTCCGCTAGCACCCAGTTTATGAATGCACTCTTTACATCCATCTGATACACAATAAATCCTCTATGAGCAGCATAAGCCAGAAACAGTCAAATGGCTTCTAGGCAAGCGACTGGTGCAAAGGTCTCATCATAATCAATCCCTTCTGATTGTGAATACCCCTTCGCAACAAGTTTTGTCTTATTTCTGGTTATCACATTGTGCTCATCCTTCTTGTTCTTGAAAACCCACTTAGTGTCAATCACATCTTGGTGAGTTGGTCTGTCTACAAGTTCCCAAACTTGATTCCTTTCAAACTGCTCTAGTTCTTCTTGCAAGGCTAGAATCTAGTTCGCCAGCTAGAGCTTCTTCTATAGTGAGGGGTTCCTTCAAAGACAGATAACAACAATACATTGCACTTTCACCAATCTGATGTCTAGTTTGAACTCTACCAGATGGGTCTCCGATGATTAGGTCAGTAGGGTGGTTCCTTAGCCAGGTCCTTCTTTACTGAGTTACATCAGTTTGGAGATCATCATCCTCTTCTGATAGTGGGTCACTAGAGATTGGGAGAGGTACTTCAGTAGGATCCACTTGGCATGGAAATGTCTTAGCTGATGTTGAAATCATCATATGCTGATGTCTGTCTACCGGAACATCAGGTGTTCCCCCTGAACGAGATAGTTCAGTTACTGTCTCAGTCGTACCAGTTTCTTCATCGACAGTTGTATGTACCTTAGGGTCTGACTGATCTGGTGAATCATCAAGATCAAAGTTAGGAATATACACTGTGACCTGATCTGATTCCTTTCCTTTGATACTCAACCGATCCATTTTCTGAACATCAAGTTCTTGTTGATCTGGTACGGCTTGTTCTAAGGCAGATTTCCCATGTTCAGATGTTGACTCATCAAAGACCACATGAGGTGTCTCCTCCACAACTAGGGTTCTCCTGTTGAACACCCTGAAAGCCTTGCTGGTTGAGGAATACCCTAAGAATATACCCTCATCTGACTTGGCTTCAAAGGTTGTCAACTAACTCTTCCCATTGTTGTGAATAAAACACTTGCACCCAAAAACATGGAAGTAGGAAATGCGAGGTTTTCTGCCCTTCCACAGATCATATGGTGTTTTGAAGTAAATATTTGTTAGAGAACATCTATTCTGAGTGTGACATGCAGTGTTGATTTCTTTTACCCAGAAATGGTTTGGAGTAGCATGTTCAGCCAACATTGTGCAAGCAGCTTCTTTGAGTGTTCTGTTCCTCCTTTCTGCTACACCATTCTTTTGTGATTTTCTGGCGGCTGATGTCTCATGTTGTATCCCAATCTCTTTGCAAAAATCAGATATGAAAGAATTCAAGAATTTTGTTCCCTTATCCGATCTGATTTTCACAATACTGACACCTTTCTCATTCTGTAATCTCTTGAGTAGCTCAGGTATCTTTGTTGTAGTTTCATTCTTCTTACACTAGAATACAACCCAGGTGAACTTGGAGAAATCATCCACAATCACCAGAGTATATTTGCGTCCGCTGAAACTAAGTGGTGTAACTGGTCCAAAAAGATCCATGTGGAGCACTTGCAGTACTCTGCTGGATGGTGGTGAAGGAATCCCTTTGAATGAAGTCTTGACTTGCTTTCCCTTCTGACATGCAGTACATGTCTAATCCTTAGAGAAAATTTCATTCGAGAGTCCCTCAACTAAGGACATCCTTGTTATCTTGTTAAGAGTTTTAAAATTCAGATGACTCATCCTCTTGTGCCAGAGCCAACTGCTGCTTTTGGAACTCTTAACAATCAGGCATGCATTTCTTGGACAACTGCCCCAATCTACAGTGTATATCGTTCCTTTTCTGGAACCAGTTAGCAAAATCTATTGAGTAGCTCGATTCTTGATTGTGCATCGACCAGTCGAGAACTCAACACTAAATCCGTTGTCACAAAATTGTGAAACCGATAACAGGTTATGCTTTAAACCATCCACATACGAAACTCCAAAAACCTGCACATCATCATTGACTAAGGTTTCGAACCGTCTGGTAAAACCAAAGTTATCGTCTCCAAAGAGTACACGTGGGCCTTCTTGTTCTATGTATGAATAGAGGAGATGTTTGTTGCCAGTCATGTGCCTTGAGCATCCATTATCGATGTACTAGATAGTTGCTTGTACACCTCCCTTATTGGTCAAACTCACGTAAACTTGTAATCAAATCAGGCTTTAGGTACCCCTGTAGGATTGGATTCTGAGGGGTTAGTGTTACCTTTCAGGATTCATACAAACAGGGCACTTCTATTGTAATCATCGAGATCAGAAGGCCTGATTTGTCTCCCATAAGCATCTATATAATCATACATTTCTTCATGTGCATTCTGGTTAGTATGATCATGAGTGTGAACCTTGGATGGATCAGAAGACTTGGGATTTTTCTTATTGGTCTGTCTTCTTTTAATCCAGTGTGGCTCAGGTGCAGCTGTCCTAAATTTCTGGTTAAAGGGATAGGTACGACTGCTTCCATCAAAAGATTCATATATTTTTTGCACAAATGGTTTCAGCAGTTTACCCTTAGCATGCTGGTTAGGCAGCTTGACCTGATCAGATTTCAGCTGGGACTGTCTCTTGCGAGATGGTTTAGGCTGGTTTATGATCTGCTGATTAGGTTGAGGTCTCTTCAGAAGAACTGAATTCTTTTGTTGATTCCTCGGCTGATGTCTGATCAGTTGGGGTCCATTTCTGTTTCTTTTCTTTTCAGACATTTGCCTTGCTTGATCAGCTGGCCTTTTTCCCTTATCTGATATAGATTTAGTATAATGTGTATCCTTTCCAGAAACCTTTCTTGATTCACTTTTGGAGTGTGAACCAGGTTAGACATATGAGGATCTAGAAGAGCTATCAAACCCAATACCCTTCTCATCAGTTGGCTTCCGAAAGAAGCTTGTTATTTCGTCAACATTTTTAGATGCTTTTCCAAAAACTTCTACTTTCTTTCGCAAACTGTCCTCACTCATTTTAAGACTCTCATGCAGTCGAAAGAGTTCATCAAACTTAGCTTGAAGGACTTTGAGATCATCAGCTTGTTTCAGATTGAGAGCATGTTGTTCCTTAACTAGTTTACCTTGATCAGAAGTACTGACTTTCAGAAACTCCAGTTCTTTAGTCATCTTCTGAACAGTCTCAACTGATTTCAGTTCAGCTGCTTTCATTGTGGCATCTTCCTTTACAAGCCCAATGTTCTCAACCATTAGCTTATCGTTCTCAGCTTCCACTATTATATAAGTGTCTACTGCAGCAGAGAGATCATCAAGCAATTACTCGTTATAGAGTTGCAGGTCAATCTCTCCAGCAGGTGCGCTCATCACAGCAGGTGTGGGAACATAAAGCACAGGAGGTTTAGAAATTACCTCAGTTGGACTCACTTCTTTGGCCATGAGACAGATGTCATCATCAGATGAGAACATGAGATCGTCAAGGTCGTCGACATCATCAGTAGTGGTAATCAGGCAGAAGTCCTCGACAAATGAATAACCAGAATCATCCGATGGTAGATAAGAGTCGTCGATACCAGAAGTGTCTACAACCATTGCTCTTCTGTCCTTGTATCTCTGATATCTTCTGTTCTGCTTTTCTTCTCTTTCTTTAGGAGTCAGGTCGAGGCAATCGACACTATAGTGACCTGGTTTTTGACAGTTGAAACATGCTCCAGGTTCTATGGGATTTCTTCTGCCGGGTGAATCTCTTCTTTTGTATAATCTGTCAGGAGGCTTCCCAGTTTGCCTGTAATCAGAACTTCTTCGATCTGATCTGTCATCATGTCTATCATCCTTATGATCGTCTCTCTTTTTTTCTCTGCGATCATCTCTTCATTCATCCCTACGATCATCTCTCCGATCGTCTCTGCTGTCATCAGAATGATTTCTTTCTTGCGATCTGTCAGTAGATCTTCTATCTTTTCCTCTGCTATTTTGATAGTCTCGATAGAATTTCCGATACTTTTCCATTTGAATATTTGATCGTTCAAGTTTTCTGGTCAGCAGAGCAATCTATTTAGTCTGGCTCATGATGTTCCCTACTGGTTCAGCAGATCTGGAATTGCTATTTGTTGCCTGAAATGCAACAACTTTTATTGTGGTAGGAGTAGCTTCAGAAGATTATTCATCTTCTTATAGACTTCTTTCAATCAGATCAAACTCATGAGCTTTCAGGCTGAGAAACAGGTTGCTCGGCTTCATTTTAGCAATATCTTGACAATCCTTAATCACTATTACCTTCATGTCCCATTTCTTGGTCAGGGACCTCAGAATCTTATAGTTGATATCCTTATCAGTAATTTCACATCCTAGTTCCCGAAGTTTTTTTACAACCATTGTGATTCTTCCATCAAGCTGATTGATGGTCTCATTCGGCAGCATTTTGAGTTTTTCAAACTTGACAAGTTCAGCTTGTAATTTGCTATCCTTAGTCAGGTCATTCCCTTCACAGATTTCAGTAAGAGTGTCCCACATCTGCTTAGAAGTCTTCAGATATTTGATTTTCTCGCGAGTTCTCTTGTGCACCGTCTTCATGATGATATGCCTTGCAACAGTATCCAGATTATGAAGCTTCCTTTCTTCAGCATCCATCAGAGTAACACTTTTCTGAACCATAGCTCCAACTGGTTCTCCTGCAACACCACCAGTAGCAGGGTTTTGATGATATATGATGATGGGTCCTCGTTTGATTACCTCCATCATTCTAGAACTGATTGAACCCAGATGGTTGCCCATAAGAATAGTCCAGTCTGCATACTCATCAACAGAAAACTTTGGCAGATCATGATACATGCCAGCGGTGTTATCCATGCTGAAAGTGTGAGTTTAAAACAGATGAGTTTTAAAAACATATTTTTCAAAGATCTGTTCAAGTGACCACAATGGTTCTTCCTTAAGAACAGATGATACTCAAAGCCAGTGGTCCGTAGAACCACTGCTCTGATACCACTTGTAGGTCCCGAATGGGTTTCGTGAGGTGGAAGTCTAGAGGGGAGGAGTGAATACACTTCCAAAACTTTTCATGATCAGCGTGTTTGGCAGAATTAAAATCCCAGAATTTCGATGCATCTGGTCGGGTTAAGAAATTGAACGCGGTGTGAGGGGGAATTGGAGGTGGGTGTGTGCTCTGATAATGGCATTGTAATCAAAAGTTGAGGTGTTCTGGATGTAGTTGAAGATTTTAGTGGAGTAATCGATTATGGAATTGGAGGTGGACTGAGAGGCGGAGAAACTACGGGAGTGGAGGATTTGGTGAAGGAGAAGATGGAATTTTGCTTGTTGTGATGGATTTGGCGTGGAGTTGAGCGGTGTTTGAGAATTGCTATGAGATGGTATGGTTGCATTGCAATACGTTATTGTATTTACATGTAATATTGTTATATTTTTTTGTAATATTGTTTATGTATTGTATTAAATATTGTAGGTCCCGAACGGGTTTCGTGAGGTGGAAGTCTAGAGGGGAGGGGTGAATAGATTTCCAAAACTTTTCGTGATCAACGTGTTTGGCAGATAAGTGCTGATAGAGTGCATGTGAGAATCAATACGATCTGATATCCAACTTACTGATTGTTGTGAAGAAGATCAGTTCGGTGTCTATCAGGTCAACTGATCTGCGGAAGCAATTTTAACCCGTCTGGAAAAACCAGTTTGTATAAATCAGATTCTAAGCTTTCTTTACAGATCAGGTGACAAAGTGTCAGGCTTATCAGATCAGCTGCTTGATGCAGAACGGATCCATACTTAGAATATGCATGCTTGTTCAAATATCAGATGTGTGTGAAAGTGTAAAGCAGATAAACAACACAAGGTTTATAGTGGTTCGGACAACTGGTCCTACGTCCACTCTTCCCTATCAGCAGGGGCACTCACTAAACCAATCTCAACTTAGTTTAATGTGTTAGTCCAACACAGTACAAACATATGTTTATGGAGTTCTCACTCAAGAATCCCATAAATCAAGACTAGAAACCCTAGCTTGAGATCTTGCAAAAAAAAAAACTAATCCTAACACTCAGTTTGGGGTAAGATTTGTATGGTTTCCAACTGGAAATCTATCCTAGTATTTGGGTAGCCTAAAGCTAAAGGATGAGATTTCTGCTAAGAAACTATATGGGATGAACACTTAGAATATTCTTGAGTTCTTGGTGTTCTAGTGCGGAAATGACTTGTGATTAAGCTTGAGTATAATTTATGTAACCTTACTCTGAAGGTTTGATCCCATATATATAGGCACGAAATCGAACTAGTCGTTGGATAGCAATTCGAATTTTGATTTATTTAAGGTAGGTATGCAGGTCTGATTAGACGTGCTCAGAGGCGGAATGGCCAAAAGCAGCTTCGTTGTCCTTTCTAGTCTTTTGGCTCTGAGTCACTTCGTCCTGCATTGTCAGTTCCGTACGTGCGTGTCTTATTCTCATTGGCTATCAAGGACACTTATTCGGCGTCTTGATTTACCAACTAAGGTTGACATTCTTCTTGTCTGATCAACTTGCTCGTACTGGTAACTATGAAGTTGTCACCTGTTTCAACTGACATGATCAGTTAAGACTGATCAGTCTACCTGATTGAATCTTCTGATGCAAGTTGTCTTAGCACAACTTACTGATTCTTCTAATGTTAATCTGAAGTAGGTCTTCGAGAGGTCTTCTGGTGTTGATATCTTCTTCTTCACTTCCGATCTCTTCTGATCTTCTGATATTTAGATCTTCCGATCTTCCGATCTTCTTCAAGACTTAACCTATACATATTGAGTTCCCCTCAATATGTGACCTATCTGTTACATCAGTTGTCTATACATTCAGCTGATCATCCTATTCTGATTTTCTAATTCATCAGTCAGCTAACAGGTCTCACTGATCCTATTACAACCTGTTTTGAAACTTCCATCAAAACTACAAATTTCCCAACAAATATCCTTCAGAGTTTTATGTTTTCTTATATTTTGAAAGTAATATTGTTATATTTTTACATGTAATACTGTTATGTTTTGCTGGTAAGACTACTTTCATTTTGTTTTAATTCCCCTTTAAAATTTACTTATTTCCTTATGTTTTGATAATAATACTATTATGTTTTACCTCTAATACTATTTTAAGTTTGCCTGTAATATCCTTTAAAATTACATATTTTAATGTAATTTATTATAAAATATAAACAAATTATTAAAAATTTAGTTAATATATAATTATGATAGCATAGTAGTGATAACAAAATAAAAAAGAAAAGGAATAAAGGGAAGTTAAACTATGGTCCATGACTCCAGGAATTCTCGGTCAAAACCAAATTTAAAAAAAAAAAAAGGAGAAAAATTATGATGAGGTATACATGACCTTTTTGTTTGTTGTCTTCACGAAATTTGCGTGAATCAGGGGGTGGCCCACTAATTTAATTTATTTGCCTAAATTATACTACCTCCGTCCCGAACTCAACATTATAGTTACTGTATCGCGAATTTTAAGAAAAAGTGATAAAGTGATAAAGTGTTGGGGATAGAAAAAATTATTTATTAGTATTTTATATGATAAAGTGATGAATAGTTGGGGGTAGAAAGAGTTGTTTATTAGTATTTTATGTGATAAAGTGATAAAGTTGATATTTCCATTTAAGGAAGTGTTCAGTTAAGTATGAGACACCTAAAACAGAAATTGTAGGATTAAGTTTGGGACGGGGGGAGTATGATTTTCACATCTGAAAATTTTCATACTAGATCTACTCTTATTTTTTAGAATTTGAAAGTACTTCTTCCGGTCCATTTCAATTGAAATTTAAAGGAGTAAGCCTCTTTTACTTGCAAATTCTCATGTGCATCATTTGCACCAATTGAAATTAGATTTGTTTTTTTAGTTTTTTTTTTCAGCTTTTTTATTTTTCATTTTTTTTTTTAGTTTTTTTACTCGGCCTGGACCCAATCCTACCCGACCCGAACTCGGCCCGACTGTTTCATAGTTCACCCGACCCGAATGGGTTTAGGTTTTTTTTTTTCTTTTTATTTTTTTCAATATTTTTTATTTAAATCCGATCTGGACCCAACCCGGCCAAAGTGGTTCATGGTTCACCCGACCTGAATGGTTAATGATTTAGAATTTAGGGTTCATGGTTTAAGATTTAGATTTAGGTTTCATGGTTCATCTAATTAAACTTGAAACCAGTTGCACCAACTGCACCTTGTGCAATTGGTGCACACAAGTATCACTCTTACTTTAATTGTACGTTGCAGCTATACAAAACTAATATTTTTCAATAAAAAAAATTAATATTATTTAGTGAAATGAAAACAACTAATATCAATTAAAAATGTATTTGAGTTGCATGGTGCACCTGATGCATACAAGATTTTGTTTATTTAAAGTTGTCTCGCACAAGATTACGAGTCATTAAATAACTAGGGTTTTACTACGGTCAGGAACGATTTTGCCCTTCCTGACGTTAAACGTCCAATAAAAGGTTGCCACATCATTTAACTTCGCCATGGGCGATATTGTTTCACCATATGACTAAATAATTAATTTTTTTAATAAAAATAATTAAATTACTGAAATATCCCTATAACATTATTTAATAAAATAAATACAATATTCATAAATTTAAAAATTTTAGTCCACGATCCCGAACTCGGCCCATGCTCGACCCTTCCCAACCCCTCCGTGATCCGGGTCGGGTTCAATCCGGGTTGGGTCTTGGTTGGATCCAGGTCTTGGGTTGAGTTCGAGTCCTAGTTAGGGTTTGGGTGCAGGTTCGGTGCGGGTCCAGGTCTGAGCCCGAGTTCGATACGGTCCGGGTTTGAATCCGGGGTCAGAGTCAGATCTGGGTTAAGTCGGGTCCGAGTCAGGGTTCGGTTCAGTGTGGGTCTGGGATAATTTCATCATTTTATAAATATTAATTTAACTTATTAGTAGCTCGATGTAGTGTGATTGCAGTATGCACATCTCAAACGAACTAGTGTAAAGTGCAATTATTTAAAATTAAAATTATATGTTGGATCAACGATCCAATAATAATAAAATAATTTTCTGACATAGAAAAGGTGAAATCATTCCTGACCGTAGAAGATCCCAAATAATTATGACAAGTTCTTATGCGAAAATTTTGACAAAATAGGCACCACACCACTACCAAGAATCAAACCAAGATCACTGAGGTGAGAAAGAGAAACTCCGACCACTACATTAAAACACTTGATATTCTAAGAATGAGATTTTTATATAATAAATAGTGTTTATTAGATTTAATTATAAATATGTTGAGAAGCGTGAACAAAATTTTGAAAACATGGAGATAAAAAATATTTGCACGAAAAAAAAGATGCAATATTGTTAGAAGAGAGAAAGAAGAAAGAAGCATATGCACACTTATGGACTGTTTTCATTGGAGTAGAATTATTTTATTTTTTTTAAATAGCATGACACAAATTTTAGTTAAAATAAATATTTTTAATCTTTCACTTGTATTTCAAAACACACGTGCAATATTTCATAGGGGTGTTTGCATTTTTTTAAGTTGAAAATATTCTTTTAGTTATTTTATTTAGATGGATGAAAATGTGAAAGGAATATGGAAAATTGGAAATTAGGTACGGTGACCTAGTCTGACCAGCTTAATGTTTAAACCATAGAATAGAAAAGACATTTACGAGAAGCCAGCAATTATTTTGGTAAACATAATCCGCAAAGCATTATCTCGCATTATCTTAAGTCTTAACCTGATTGGCCCCTCAGATATTCCCACCCAAAAAAAAAAGCAGGTTTCATTTTCTTGATTATTAAATATATGTTGACTATGCTCTGGCGCCACTTAAAACTACAAACCACTGCCACAAAACCAACGGCCCTCAAATCCCCAAATATCTTGGCCACATCCATCATGCTCATCCTCAATCAAGTTCAATCACACTTCGCCCCCTTCTGATTCTACACACTCCGATCTCAGCGTATATGGAAATCTCCTTAGTCTCGGTGGCTCCGAAGCCGCCCACGGCGCCGTGGATTCGGAGCGGTGGCGGCGGCGGCTTTAGCGGGCATCTAGTTATGCCAGTGAAGCTGAGGAAGAAGAAAAGGTACGGGATGGTGAGGGCGGAGACGAATAGCGGCGGCGGAGAAGCGGCTGAGAGTGGGGAGAGAGAGAGTGGGTACAGGGTTTCGGCTATGGAGGTCACCACATTCAATCAGAGCTTCGATTCTGCTGCTGCTGCCGATTTCCCTGTTTGGGAGAAGATTGGAGCTATTGTCAGACTTGGTTATGGAATCGGTTAGATTGTTGATTTCAATTTATTTTATTATATCTGTTTTATGCGTATTTATTGTGGTTGCTCAACTCTTTTATTAGAGCTGGAATTTCCATTTCTGAAGTGACAAATTACCTAAAACTATAAGAGTATTGGGTTATTTAATTAGGAAAATCGTTGAGAGAAATTCTATTAAGATTCGGAGAATAATGGGAGAGAATTGCATTGATGATGTTAATTTTGAGTTATCACACTAAAGTTATTTGAAGAATTAGGCTATAAACCTAGAAACAAATTCATCTCTCACTTGAATTAAATAGTGGTTTTTTCCCTCGAATTTCTATAAGTTGTTGAAGTGATGGAAATAAGGGAAAATTAACCTTTTATGCTTTTTGAGAAAGAGCGCATTTAACCATAACATTTACATTTATGGGACCAAAACCCCCTTACTCCTAAAAAGAATCTTAAGAGTGACATATTACTAAAGTTTTAATTGGAAAGTTGAGTTTAGACTTTAGATCAGAAGACAAACCCACCTCTTTCATGCGAACTGCAGATTACCTTTTTAATGTTCTCTTAAATAATTGTTTCAGGTTTAATTATATTAGCAGCACACAGGCGTCTTTTGAGATACTTACTTGTGACTTGTGAGCGAACAATCAAATTAATCAATTAATTAAAAATTAAATATTCATACTGGGTTAGCGGGTCAGTCGGTAAATTAGTAAGATAATTAGGTTTTTGATCAGTCTAACAACCGACCCTTCTTCTAACATCACACGTCTCACTCAAGATTTTTCTGCATCTTTTTACCCACCTTGTAATTTGTTTGTCCTGTGTTCTGAGTTTGGTGAAAATAGACAAATTTTTAAAACTCGATGTTATTAGGGAAAATATAAATGAATTAATTTCGCACCTTTTTTTATGTTATCAAGAGTCTTTTGACTCCATTATATCTTGTATTTCTTCAATCATTAATTTGAAGTAGGGGCAACGCAAGCGTTCAAAACCTTATTATTTAGGTCACGCTAATATGAGAAGCCACAATTAGAAGTAAAGAGAGTAGAAATTTTCATTGAAAAACTAAAGAAAATTCTGAAGAATTGATAGGAATAAAGGTGGCGATACAGATGTAATCTTCATTGTGTTGGTCGACTTAAATTTTGACTCAACAGAACTTGAGACATCTTGTTAAGTTTATAATCAAGGCAACGAAATAAAGATAAGGCCCTGTTTGACATTCCGCTTAAAATTGTCAAATAATTGAGTCAGGTTTTCTGGGGTCCACAATTTAAGTAGTAGGTGCATAATGAACATCATTAAGGGTGTGTTTTGAAACTCTAAGTTTTCAAAATCACTTATTTTTAAAGCTCTCTCTCATAGCTTTTGAAAAAAGTGATTCTAAAAGTTGTTTTGTAAAGTTTCAAAATACACTCTAATAACTAGAGGTTGAGAGACTTCCGTCTCATCTAAAAGCTCAAGCTTTTAGATGAGACGAAATTCTTTCATGGTATCAGAGCCCAGGTTGTGGGTTCGATTCCCGTGGAAGCACTCCACCCATTTAAATTGTCCACTCTGTTGGGCCTTCTCTCCAGAGAGCAGAGACAATGATTCGGCCCACGAGTGAGGGGAGTGTTGAGGGAAATTAAATAAATAGATTATTCCCGACCCTCTCTACAAACTCGAGCTTTTAGATGAGACGGAATTCTCTCAGATGTGTAGCGTGTCAGAAGTGATTTAACTTTATCTTTGAGCAATAACGCTTGAAAATGTCAATTTATCAACTTTTTCAGGCACTGACAATAAAATCTTGAAACAATACTTTGTGACTCCTATTTTCTGTCAAACAACAACTTTAGAGATAGGATCACATTATATATATGCAAGATTCCTTCTTGTTATACTTTCTCCTTTTATTTAGGTTATGAAGGATGTCATGATAGGTAAACATTATTTTCCCCATCCCTATTTGAGACATACAAAGTATAGTGTCGACTAATCCTTTCCCTCAAGTCAAAATCCTTCCATCCAAACGAAACCTCATTGACTCTATATTTTGGTTCCATTGTTGAAGTAACTTATCCTCATCGTCTCCTTTTCTTGGGCTGTGTTGTTGCTTTAGGGTGATTGGAATTTATATGAAAATGCGTTTATCAATACATTTGTCATGTAACTTAAGTGTGGTTTTTTAAATTTTAGGGATATACGGCGCAATGGCTTTGGCAGGGCGGTTTATATGCTCCATTTCTGGGATTGATTGCAGTGGAGGTTTTGATCTTTCATTAGATGCCATTGTTGAAGGATTGGGCTATGCATCTCCTCCAATTATGGCCCTTCTCTTTATACTAGATGTATGATGACCTTTATTTTAGAATAACTCTTATAGGAAAAACTTCAGAAATTTTTTATTTCTTGTCGCGTTAATCACATTATAGCATTACTTTATTGTAAATTATGGAGTAATTGAGTAAAAAAAATGTTACTTGATGGCATAGTTATTAATGGCGCAAGGCGCCACAAGGCGAGAAGCAGCGCCTAGCGCCTTAGGCGCGCCTGGCGCCTTAGGCGCTCGCCTTGCATCCCTGGAAAAAACAACATAAGACCTTGATAATTTCTTAGTAAACCTAACCATGGCTTCTGTAGCAATACCCCAAGTCAAATTTTCACCTTGGTGAACCAACTCATCTTCATCTTCCATTAGACCAACCACCCACTCATTGCTTTCATCTATATCCCTCAAAGAGATACGCACGATTATACTTGATAAAAAGTGAATCTTGAAACCCTAGATGTGATTCACTTAAATATTAAGACTTAAGAGATAGTATTTTTTATTATTTTGAAGTTATTTGACAAATAAAAAAATATTTTTTTTATTTCAAACCCTAGATGTACGCAAGGCACGCCTTAGGCGCGCCTTTTGCCGAGTCAAGGCGCCGAAAGGCGCCCCAGGCGAGCGCCCAGAAAATCCGAACCGCCTGGGCCTATGGCAGGCGCGATGGCTGGCGCCCCAAGTGCCTAGCGCCTTAGGCGCGCCTCAGCGCGCCTTTAATAACTATGCTTGATGGAGAATTGCAATATTTTTAAATCTTATTTATGTTGCTTGATTTTAGAAATAACGTGTTGATAGTGTAGGATGAAGTTGTAAAGGTGTCTCCGTATGCTCGTGCAATCAGAGATGTAGAGGATGAGGAGCTGCGGAGTTTTTTTTATGGGATGTCGCCATGGCAGGTAAAGTAACTGATTAGGAAGCTCTTCCATATATATCCATTCCTAATTACTTTAGTTTCCAAAATCAGTTATTTTCATGTATACGTGCAGTTTATGCTCATTGTTGCGGCAAGCTCTGTAGGAGAGGAGCTCTTTTACCGTGCTGCTGTTCAGGTTTGTTCATCACTTATAAATGAACCTTGTAGCATTACATCCTTCATTTATAGTTGTAGTATGTGACATTACAATTCTTGTGTTTGCAGGGAGCAGTAGCTGAAATATTTTTAAAGAGCGGCGATTTGATTAGTGATGCACGTGGAATGGCATCACTGGTAAAAATCCATTCATTATTTGATGCCAAGAGAAATGAAGTTTTTCTCAACATTTTTTTGCTCTTATACAGGCTGGTGTACTGCCTCCATTTGTGCCGTTTGCACAGGCGTTTGCTGCTGTCATCACTGCTGCTCTTACCGGTTCCCTGTATTACATGGCTGCCTCTCCTAAAGGTAGCTATCTATCTCTTCTTCTCCAAAATTCTTTTCCCTAATCAATTTATAATCTCAATATCAACTTTGGATTTCAGACCCTACCTATGTAGTTGCACCTGTGCTCAGGTCGCGCTCTCGTCGTGAAGATCTAAAGAAGCTCTTTGCAGGTCAAATCCCTTCTTTTCTTTTTGGCATAGTTCACTAGCACATAATAAACCGGTGGTTTGGTTTGTGCATAAATGTAAATAGTAGTATCAGTTTTCTACATTTTGCATGACTGCAAGCCTTTTGCACATCTTACTCGCAAGTCCAAATCAAACACACATATGCTATGCCACAAGGCCAAAAAGTAACCTATTGTCCTTTTTATAAATTGCAACCTGAACTAATTTTTGAAACAAAATGCAACCTGTGCTAGTAAATATTGATAAATTCCAACCCTGACTCACTTTTTTTGTGAAACTTTTCGGCTAGATATAATCTACAAATGATATATTGTACATACCACAAGGCCAAAAAGTATTTTAGCAAACATCAAATTGAAGAAATTCGATAAAAAAATTCAAAAAAAAAAAAAAAAAGTGAGTCGAGGTTGGAATTTGTCAATTTTGCTAGCACGGATTGCATTTTGTTTCAAAAAATAGTACAAGTTGCAATTTGTAAAAAGGGTAATAGTACAGGTTGCAATTTGTTATTAACCCAATTATTGGGTTAATTAATGTAAATGCAAACGTGTCTCTCAATTGAACACAGTGATGAGATATGAGTCATATGACCAATAAAGATAACCACTCGACCCCTCATTAAGGGCTTAGATTAATTGTTTGTTTGAGTGGTAACAAGTGACAAAATTTTGCAGCCTGGTATGAGAGGAGGCAAATGAAAAAGATATATTCCCCTTTACTAGAGGCACTTTTGGCACTTTATCTTGGATTTGAATGGATTCAAGTAAGTCTTAGTTTAATTCATTACTTCACTTGCACATTAGATTTTATATTATGTATGTCAACTGATATTTATGTCATTCTCAAGTATACCCGTGAATATCAATACTCTCAACTTTGATTAAATCTAGTGTTTTGGTATGCAGACGAACAACATTCTAGCGCCTATCTTAACACACGGTATATACTCATCCGTGGTCCTTGGTCATGGCCTTTGGAAAATACATGATCATCAGCGAAGATTACGCCAGAGAGTTCATAAGCTTAAGGTGGGAGGGAAAATCTCGAGGAAACTCTAAGTATAGTATAGTCTTCAAACTTTGTACATATTAATGCAAATGTTAAATTTATGGAAGAAACAAATATACTTAGCCAAATAGAGTTATAGGCATTGTACAGACAAATTTTGTCTAGTGTAACTTAAATGAGAAATGCAGCGTGCAGTGAACTTTTTTTACCTGATTGTACATGTCAAGTCACTAGTTAGCTTTCAACTTTGTTTAAAGGGAAGGTCTCTTATGAGATGAAAGACAATTTTTTAAATTAATCACAATGGGTCAAAATAATGATCAATGAGCTTCATCTGAATATTGAGATCCCTAAAACTTCTACACAGCCCCCACCCATGATTTTGTTCACATTTTCCTTTTCGTTATGTTTCAACATTTTGTTCACACCAACGTAAACTCTTTATAAACTTCTCCCTCAAAATATTTAAAAATTTACACAAAATGTCATTACTTTTGGGTCTACGCATATACGCAATTCAACTCATCTATTTATTTATATATAAAGGCTTACAAAATTACCTTTTAAGCCCCCACTCATCATTCAATTTTCTTAATTTACTAGCCCGTAACCCCCGCGTACTACACGGATTTCATAATAATATTTTTATAAATTAAATATTTAATTAATTTAATTACATGTATATTTTTTAATATTATAATATTGATTGTGCATATTTTCATTCATTTTTAATTTAAATTACTTACTCCCATTAAAATGTGATATCATACTCATTTCAGTCATATATATTATTTACATAATACACGCTCGTTTTGATAATTTCACCCCCCATTATCTCATATATACTCCTCATGATTACTTTTCATGATTATTAAAAAAATTATTCTTCTAAAAATATGTTGTGTTAATAATTTTTTCAGTCAATAATAATTATTGTTAGAAATATTTATTTATAAAAAATTAAAATTAATGTTGGCATAAGAAAATTTAAATGACTATAAAAATTAATTATTATGGGTATCTATGATATAATGAAGGGAGAAAATACAAGAACGATATTTATCATATAAATATTTTAATAGACTAAAAAGACATTAAGAAGAATCGGAGTGAGTAATATAGAATAAGAAATGAATTAAAACATGCACATACAATATTAAAAAAACATTATGTCTATAATTGAATTAATCAAACTAATTAAATATTTGAAGTATTTAATTTAAAATTAATGATATAAAAATAATTTTCAATCTCGTAGTATGTCGGGCTACATGCTAATGATATTTTTTTTAAAAAAAGAGGGAGTATAAATTAGTAAATTATGGAGTGATATTTAAAAATGAATTGCCTTAGAAACCTCTATGAATCTTCCAATAAATGTCTTCTGAAAAAGATGAGACGAAAAAATATGGATACAAACGAAGAAAATCTTTAAACTGACACGATAAAAAAATTTGATAAGAGATAAGAATTAGAATAATTATATTAACTCTATTTTACAAAAGATTGAATGACAGATTAAATTAGAAAAATTAATATTAGGGATTAAAAATTATATTATTAATAATACCATAAATAACTTTTCATAAAAATCCAAAGAATTTGAAATATAGCAACCACGTGAATAGGGGTAGTTCATAATTAATAGATAACAGATAAATGGAAGGTAGAGATCAAAATTAAATAATGAATTACTGAGAGTAAAAATAAAAAAACTAATAACAATACCATAAATAACTTCCCACAAAAATTCAAAAATTTGAAATAAAACCATCATATGAATTGGGGGTGATTCGTCTTTAGTAGATAAGGAATGAGTCGCTTCACATATGAAAAAAATGTTGGGACAAAGGGAGTATATATGTTAAGTTGTGTGTAGATAAAGAGATTCAAAAATCCCAATGAATTTGAAATCATTTGTTTAGAATTACTATGGATTTATGAAAGGATTATCAAAACAGTAGATTTCATATTAATTAGTAATTCTCCCGTGCAATGCACGATTTGAACAATAATTTTTTTTATGTGAGATTATATAATGTAAGATAGATTGTGATATGAAATAAATTTAAATATATTCTGTTCACCAATTTATTGATTTATGTCAACATTTTCACTATTTGTTTTTAATTAATATATGATAAAATTTTGTGAGACAAATTTTATGATTATATTAATGTTAAAAAAAATACCTATACAAAAAAAAAATTGAACTCATCTATCAAACTCAATTAAAATACAAACTAAAAATAATAAAATTGATATTTTTAATCTAACTATTATTTTTATTATATAAAATATGAATTTCAAAATAAAGATCACAAAAATACGTGTAATTTGATATGTCGCGCGTTAAAAATAGATTTGAAACAGGAATTTCAATGAATTTTAAATTTGTAGTTGAAAGGTTAAAAAATAGAATAAAAAAAAGAAATAAATCATATTGGCTGATTTTGTGAGGCTACTTCCTCACTCTCGTTGACAGCATGTGAGTCTAACCATTTCCCCATATATCAAGTGTAACTTCACTCTTTCAAAAAAGAGATTTAAAACTCACTCTCTTGCTTGTGTTTTTATATATTTATAGATTGTTTGGCAAACAAATTTGTTTATGTTTTTTTTCTTAATTATACAAATATAATAATTTTGGGAGATTTATATCGCAAGATAAAAAAAAATGAGGAAAAAGGACATTAATATGAAAAAATGAGTATAGAAAAATATTTGCATGTGTGAGTGATGATAGAGAATATTGTTTGAGAGAGATGGGAGTATGGAGAAAATTTTGTGTGTTAGGGAAATAATAAATTGGGGAATCAGCCTCTTGTGCACAGGTTGTATCGTGCACCTGGACACAAAGATAAAATGTGACACCAATTTTGACTGAAATGTGATAATAGTTTTAATTGAAACATGCTGATTATTATAATTGAAACGTGATACTTAGATTTGACAGAACACGTTAAACGAAATGTGATATTAGCTTTGATTGAAATGTGTCGCTAGCTTTGACATAAACATTGCGAGTACAAATTTAATATCTATGTATTATGTGGTTATGAGACTCAACGTAAATTGAGAGACAAATAAAATGAAGAAGAGGGAGATAATAGAGAATCACATATATGAGAGAGCTTGAAACGTATAGTCAATATATAGAAATGAGAAAAAGGGAGAGAGAAGAAAAATTCATGTTACATTTGAGAGATGAGTTGGAGAGAGAGATTGTGCACGAAGGGGAAGAGAGATAAATAGAAATTCATGAGTAATTCCAACTCATCCCTCACATATAACATGAATTTTTCTTATATCACAAATTAAATTGCAATTATGGAGAAGTATTAATGAATAAGAAAATAAACACTATTTTTTGTCCAATTTCGCCAAGATTGACTATAATTGGGGCTCTACCCAATCAGAATTTCTAGAATCTCGTATAATACACAAGTTACTATGAGCCAGGAGGATATTTATACCACCCTATCTAAAAAAAAAAGAGGATATTTATACTAGAAATTGATCGTAGCTCTAAAAACTCATTCGAACTCGAACACTTGTTAATGGCACCAAAAAAAAATTCTTGGGGCCACAACCCCCAAACCTCGAGTTAACTCAACGACGAGTTGGATCGCCATGAGCGTGGGCTTCTGTGTAGTCCATCAGGCTCTATAACCAAACAATCTTCCACTTGAAGACTGAATTCAAACATAACTCTTCTTCATCTTTTCATCGTTAACTCTCATTGATAGCGCCAAGGCCTTCATCTCAGTTTCCAAGGCTAATTGAAGTCATTCATAACTCTATTTTCTTTAAGATCTCAACTTTAGTAGACATATCAAAATGATTTTAACTTCCTTGAATCTTCACTAAGTGCAAGATCTTCTTCTCCAAGAGATAACAAATGTAGTGATACTTCAACTCAATGTGCTTCTTTCTCGAATGAAAAGTTAGATTCTTGGTTTAGTAAATAGCACTCAAACTATCGATATTGAGAATACTATTGTTTTTCTCCTTCTCCAATTTACACAAGAGATTCTGCAATTATACTTTATCTTTACAAGCCTCAGTTACTGCTGCATACTCTTTCTATAATAGACATGAATACGATCTTCTACAACTTAGAAGCCCCAAGAAATCACTATACCACCCAAAGTAAACACATAACTGGTTGCACTCCTTATTTTATTAAAATCACTTGTTGCCAAATCTGCATGACCATTCTCTGCTAATTTAACGCTTTTACCATCAACATATAAGACTCTCTTCGTAGTACCAATAAGTAGCTAAAGATCCACTTCACTGGTGATGCATACTCATAAACTGGCTAAATACTCCCACCATATATAAAAGGTTTGCTCTTGTACACACCATAATATACATTAATTTGTCAATTGTTGAAGTGTATGAACTGAAGTCTTCTTCATATGGGCACTAGCGGTGGGCTTCAGGTCGGGCACCAATATCGGGCACTCGAATTTTGAGTAGTTTTTTGAGAGACCCGAATTCCGAATTGAAAAAATCAGGTACACGTGGTTGGGTAATTCAGATCTGAAAATTGGGTACCTTTTTTTTTTTTTTTTATTACACTTCAAGTTGCACTTTTCCCCCTCAATATTGTTAATTGTTATGACATTTCATATAAATATTAGATAAATTCTTATGGTCCTAATATCAATATGTAATTTCCTATTCGGATATTTTATAATTTTATAACAAATGAAGATTTCTCATGCATAAATACGTTTCTTAATTACATGGATTATTAAAAACTTAATTAACCTCAGTACCTAATTAAAAATGCAGAATTGATGATTGAAAAATATGTGCAAATATTTACACAACTTTTCAAAAGAATTGGTATGAATGATATTTTTCAAAAGATTTAGTATGAATGATAATTTTCAAAATGAAATATCAAAGAAGCATTGCTCCAAATTTTCAACCTATTTGGAAATGTTCTCATATCCAAACGAAGCATGATACTGACAATGAGATAAATATGATAATTAACATATGAAAATTTCTTACCAAACAACAACAAATAGCTTAAATATGAATGTGCTAATCAAATTTGTCAACAACTTCTAAATTAAAATTTGAAGATATTCATAATTAAATACTTGTATTTAGTTATGAATAACACTGTTACTAAACTAATGATCCTCAGCTCAACTCAATATTCAATCATTGTCAACTCCTACAAATCACAAAATAACTTATCAACACATAATTTAAAAAATGAGTTTTATCAATTCAGGGTCTGAAAGATGGTAAAGCTATCAATTTAAGGCCTGAAAGTTTTTTTCTATCGATTCAAGGTCTGGAAGATAGAAAACTATCAATCCAGAGCCTGAATGATAGAAACTATCAATTCGAGGCTTATAAATTTTAAGGTCATGTTTGGCACTAAAACCCTAAACCCTGAACACTAAACCCTAAACTCTAAACGATGAACCCTAAACCTTGAGCCATGAACCCCAAACCCCTTTGAACCGTAAACCTTGAACCGTAAATCCTAAAATTAAAAAAAAATAAGAACATGAAATAAGGATATGAAATATAAGTGTCAAACATGGCCTTAAAATGTGTGAGCCTCAAATTGATAGTTTTTATCTTTCAAGCCCTGAATCGATAGTTTTCTATCTTCTAGGCTTTGAATCGATAGGAAAAATCTTTAAGGTCTTAAATTGATAATTTTGTCATCTTTCATGCCCTGAATTGACATTTTTCCTTTTAAATAACACAAGTTCTTTCCCATTTAGTTTACGTACTATAATTTCTCCAAGTTGCATGATACTCCTCTACCACCTTCAAAAGACAAGACCAACAGTTCCACAACAAAAAGGTGTAAGTATTGATGGAGGGGTTAATAAGAATTTAAAAATTAAGAATGAAATTATAAAAATAATATATAAGTAATTAAAGAGATAAAATAATATATACCTTTACGGTTGTAGTGTAGCTCAAATAAACATCAACTAAGGTATAATCAATCTCCATATCAGTAAATTCCATAAGATTAAAAAGATAAATAATGATTCATCATCAAGTCATAGTATATAAACTAATTGTATGAAATAATAATAAATAATTAAAAGAGAAAATAATATATAACTTTTCCAAGAGTTTCAAGCTCATTCAAGTCCTCCTCCGAACTTATAAAAGAAGATTCTGTACTGATCCAATTTTCAGCATGGGGACAATAAACTCCTAAATGCTTCAAAACCCCTTCCACTGATACTAATTTTTATTTTTAAATTCGGAGCAACTGTGGAGCGGGAATATCAAGTACATCTCGAGCCATCTTGGAGAGAATTTGAAATCGTGAGAATTGAGCTTCCGCTCTCTATCACACCCACTTTATTTTCAAACTCATATTTCTCACTTAGGTACTTCTCAAACTCCATTTTTACAAGCTCATTTCTTGTTCCACTTTTATACTCTCCAAATTGATCCGTCAATAATATATTTGTTGAATACTCAGAGGTACTCGAGAACGATGAACTTGATATGACTATAGCAAGACTTTATGGAGCACCGTGCAATTTCTTGTACGTATCAAACATTTCTTGCATGTCATTCTTCACTTTTTCTTTCATCAATGCACACTTTGAAATGTCATTATACTATCTATCAAATAAAATTCAACAAACTCCAACATGTGGCGTGGATCAAGAATCACAACAAAATAAAATTTCATGTATCTTCTCTATTGATCCTCAATATTTATCAAATTTGTCCTTCATCCTTTTTGAAATCATATCAACTCGAAAGCTTCAATACCCAACCACTTCTTAAGAAGCAATTCTAACACACTTATTTCTTGAAACACGTTGTTGGATGTGACCATTAGAGATTTGAATATGCTTAGTGTGGACTTATAAAAGTGAGCTATGAACTTAACTAAGAGCTCTCGTCCAATCATAACCCATTGAAACTCCATCATATGGTGGCTTTGAGAGCTCGGTTATATAACACAAATCTGCATACTCATATGCTTCAAATGATCTTCTAAGGCACAAAGCTGACTCCAACATCATGTAGGTGGAATTCTACCTAGTGGGTACATCTAAACTCAAGAAATCAATCTCCATATCAGTAAATTCCATAAGATTAAAAAGATAAATAATGATTCATCATCAAGTCATAGTATATAAACTAATTGTATGAAATAATAATAAATAATTAAAAGAGAAAATAATATATAACTTTTCCAAGAGTTTCAAGCTCATTCAAGTCCTCCTCCGAACTTATAAAAGAAGATTCTGTACTGATCCAATTTTCAGCATGGGGACAATAAACTCCTAAATGCTTCAAAACCCCTTCCACTGATACTAATTTTTATTTTTAAATCCGGAGCAACTGTGGAGCGGGAATATCAAGTACATCTCGAGCCATCTTGGAGAGAATTTGAAATCGTGAGAATTGAGCTTCCGCTCTCTATCACACCCACTTTATTTTCAAACTCATATTTCTCACTTAGGTACTTCTCAAACTCCATTTTTACAAGCTCATTTCTTGTTCCACTTTTATACTCTCCAAATTGATTCGTCAATAATATATTTGTTGAATACTCAGAGGTACTCGAGAACGATGAACTTGATATGACTATAGCAAGACTTTATGGAGCACCGTGCAATTTCTTGTACGTATCAAACATTTCTTGCATGTCATTCTTCACTTTTTCTTTCATCAATGCACACTTTGAAATGTCATTATACTATCTATCAAATAAAATTCAACAAACTCCAACATGTGGCGTGGATCAAGAATCACAACAAAATAAAATTTCATGTATCTTCTCTATTGATCCTCAATATTTATCAAATTTGTCCTTCATCCTTTTTGAAATCATATCAACTCGAAAGCTTCAATACCCAACCACTTCTTAAGAAGCAATTCTAACACACTTATTTCTTGAAACACGTTGTTGGATGTGACCATTAGAGATTTGAATATGCTTAGTGTGGACTTATAAAAGTGAGCTATGAACTTAACTAAGAGCTCTCGTCCAATCATAACCCATTGAAACTCCATCATATGGTGGCTTTGAGAGCTCGGTTATATAACACAAATCTGCATACTCATATGCTTCAAATGATCTTCTAAGGCACAAAGCTGACTCCAACATCATGTAGGTGGAATTCTACCTAGTGGGTACATCTAAACTCAAGAATTTCTCGGTATCTAATTTTTCAAGCTAACACACTCAATAAACTTATTATATCTAGTAGGAGAATTCCAAATGTACCTTATGGCTCCTTTAATGCAATTTGTTACCATGTGTTCCCCCTTATTCTTCAATTCGTCCTGCATTATGAGATTCATAATATGTGTAATACACTCATATGTACATACTTTCCATCCAAAAGATTTGTGCCCCAATTTTTTTTTTTTCAAATATCCAACTACACTATCATTTGATAAAGTATTGTCAACGGTAATATTGAAGATTTTATATATTTCCCAATTCAACAAAAAAAATTCAACCCCTCATCCCCACCTCTTCACTTTTATGTCCAGAGATTAAAAAAAAAGTGAAAAAATTACAACTAGATACAAGATTGAGTAAACCATTACAACCAGATACAAAGTGCAGAAATTTGAACTAAAGTACGTGACACTTTAGTTCAAATTCGAACTAAAGTGCATAAATTTTCTGCACTTTATATCTGGTTGTAAGTTTTTTGGTGACTTTGTAGTGGAATGTTTTTATCCCAAAAAAAGTTCATAATTCTCTTTTTCAATTTTCAGTCATCATTGATGAAATATGCAGTAAGGCACATATAATTTATTCTCTGAATTGATGTCCACGTGTCAGTCGTTATGGAAATTCTACTGTTGTGCTTCTTAATAAAAGACTTCAACATTTTCTTTTCATCACAATAAAACTCATATACATCTCATGTGATGGCCCTACGAAATGACATTTTAAACATTGACAGACAACCATTTGTTGAGTGTTATGTGACCTTTTGAATCTGCTGCATGCTGCCTAGTTGCAAAGTTAATGAAGTTATTAACTTCATTAAAGAACTCAACATTAATAAATTTGTTGATCATTTGAGGAGTTGAATATATTCATTGAAGATTCAGATATTTCATATGTTTCAAATCATATTAGCATGTCAATTCTATATTAAATTTAATAGAGTTTCGTCTATATATTAAGCTCTATCTAAATAATATTTTCTATAAAAAAATACTAATTAAACAAACGGATCAAATAATTATCTATCACAATATTAATTCAACATTAGTTATATCTATCATGTTTATCAAATACTTAACAAACGAATCAAACTATATAACAATAAATTTAAATGGTAGAAATGCGAAAATGTATGATGAAATCAACCTCGACTGTGACATGACTCCTGTAGCAACATGCACTTTAAAAAACGAGCTTCACCTTATTCTACACAATGTTTAAACTTTTTTGGAGATTTTTGGGTGTTGAGACGAGAATGAGCAAAAAATAAAATTGTGGTCGTTTTTCAAAGTGGGATTTGCGACGGTCTTTATGACGGTTCTACAAACCATCGCAAAATCCTGCATAGATTTGCACATTCGTGTTAACAAATTCGCGTTAACAAATCCCGCATAGATTATTGTGACAGTTTTAACCATCGCAGATTCGCATTAACAAATTTTCTGGAAATTTCAAAAAGAATTCGAATTAATGATGTTCATTGAAACAACTAATATTGTTTGGACCAATATGCCTACACAACAAAATATATTTAAATACGATAAAATATAAATGATTTGAACAATAATATATAGCTAAAATGTACAGAAATATAAAATGTTTAGATAGAAAACATAAATTGTTAAAAAATAAAAATAATAACAGAGATTGAATTAAAATAACAGTGTTAAAATAAAAATCATCCATAATATGCTCCAAACCGCCACCATGGAGTTCCATACGTCCAATTCAAGCTCTTCTGATAGGCCCAACCCTTCATCCCTTCACGCAACACGCCAGTTGTGCATTGTGCCTTTGTAGCGTTCGTGAGCAACCTTACAAAATGCCTTGAAAAATTCTTGGGTCGGGAGATCGGGCCTCCACATTGTCTGTTTCCGCATTTCATTAATACAATAAATTTTAGTCAATATATATATATATATATATTAAAATGAACTATAAATTAAATTTTGTACCATAAACTCGTCAAAATAGATCTGGTGACGGTCACCTGGCACGTATCTCCAACTGTGAGCGCTAATAGTAATCCCCCCATGCAAGTTGAAGTTAGTGATTAAAGCGGAAGCCTCGTGACTTGGTACAATCTTGAAAATTAAAAAAGGGAGAAAAACATTCCACTACAAAGTCACCCAAAAACTTACAACCAGATACAAAGTACAGAAAATTTCTGCACTTTAGTTCAAATTTGAACTAAAGTGTCACGTACTTTAGTTCAAAATTTTGCACTTTGTATGTGGTTGTAATGGTTTACTCAATCTTGTATCTAGTTGTAATTTTTTCTTTTAAAAAAATTAAATTTAATATTAAGTTAATTATATAATTAAAAAAAATACTTACTGCCCGTCAAAGAGATTGATAAGCAAATGACAAAAGGGTGATCCGCGGGCATGCGAAGGTGATGGTCTACGAGCTGGGACGTCATCACCGCCTTGACCACTCATCTACATTAAACATTAGTTAATTAATTAATTAAATTACAATAACACTAATTATAGTTCAATAAATTAGTACGTAATTGTGAAATAATTTCTTTATGAAATTTTGACAGAATTTCAACTAAATTGAGTCAAAATCATCTCCTACTCAACCAACAATCTAACATTTTAAACAAATATCACTAAATTATAATATATGTAAAATAAAATCTAAACATACTTCACTAAATAATTAATTAATTAAATATATCTCGCCAGATTCTTAATTAAATTGGACAAAACTCATTTCCTAGTCAACCAACAATCTAAAAATTCCAACATCTAACATCAATTAATCAACTATTATAATTAACTAAGTTAATTAATTTATTAAATTAAAACATAATATATCTAACAAATACATAAACTTCAATTTATAATCGATTGAAAATGAATTACATCAAATTAAAACATTCCTAAACCTCAATCTATCATCAATCTATCAACTAAAAAAAATAAACACTAATATCAAATTACATGTATATATGTATGAATATGAAAATAAAAATGACAAATTATATAAAACAAAACTTGCAAATATACATATATATTTACAAAACAAAAAATGGGTAAAAATTGAAAAATTACCGTTAAATTGAAGAAGGCGGAGGGATGGACTCTTTGGCGTGCACCACTTGTTCATTATCCGGTGGACGACGACGGGCACGATTTTTGCGGAAAAAAAAAACCGCCTACTGCCTGGTTATATTTAATGGAAGAATTAGCTATGGTTTTACAAAACCGTCGCAAAAGTGTGGTTATCATTGCAAAAGGGCGGTTGCCCAACCAACGAGATGTTTCGTGTTTCGTACGATTTAGCGATGGTTTAAAGCTCATCCAAACTCGTCGAGGAGATCAAGGCAAAGGTTTAATCGTGGCTAACTACAAAGAATGTAATAGATAGAGATGATGACTATATAAGTTAGATTACAAATTCTAAAATTTGAAAATAGGAGTGTCGGAGTAGATCTAATGTGTGTGTTTTTTCTGTTGCGGTTTTGAATTTCTTGCTAGGTTGTAACGGGTTGGAGTACCCATTGTAATCAAAAAACTTTTATGAATTTTTTTTGCCTAATATAAAAAAAAACCATCGCAAATCAACTCGATTTGACCCGGTTCGTAAGGACCGTCACAAAAATTCGATATTTGCGACGGTTTCCTACCGTCGCAAAGACCATCACATTTAACGACGGTTACCTAATCCGTCGCTAAATTCGTTGACTTTGACCATTTGATCGTTACCGTCGCAAATTGCGACTATTCTTTTAACCATCTCTAATTGTCGTCGCTAAAATTTGTGTTTTTATAGTGGAAAATCGTTAAATATTTAACGATGAGATCATTTTTGCAAAAAAAAAGGATAAAAAAAGAACGTGGGACTAAAAATGTTGGCAGAAAACTCACATGGGATCAAAACTACAATTTTTCCAAAAGCCATCATGTAAATAGATGTGAAAGAGTTTATGATGCAGTTTCTTTGATCAAATACTCTTTACTTGATTAATTTATCTTGTTGGAATGTCAATTCTGTGCCACATACTTTTGCTAGGACTTTTTATTATTGTGACGGTTCTCATTGCTAGGTCGAGCTCCCTATCTTTGAAGGGATATTAATTTTGTGCAACAATTAAGTTTTTGTTTAAAAAGAAAAACACTTAAAATATATGATTTGGTCTCAATTTTTCTTTGCTATTTAATATTTTGTTATATATTTAAAAAATCACATTCCGTGTTTAATATAAAAGATCTCATATATGATCTTTCAAAGTAGTTAACTTCCATGAAATATTCACATATTTAAGAAAGAGACTGAAGATTCGCGGATTCTTAACGAGTCGAGTCAGACAAATCTTCCCAAAAAATTGCACAAAGGCAAAACAGAAAAATTCGCTCTCAGATTTGTGTTACTATACAGGCGAGAATAAGGACTGTTGGGTGCAACGAGGCTAATGACTATCCCCACAAACCAACATGAGTATATTTTTGCGTATTTTGTCCTCACTCACACGCATACTGAAAACTTCTTAGTGGGTTACCCTACTCCTAAAATTACTCCAAGTCAAACATGCTTAATTTTGGAGTTTTTTCTCAATGGGCATTAGAAAAAAAGATGCATCTGATTTGTAGTAGTCCTAATTAATATTTTAACATCTTTCAGGGTCCCATGATATTCCGACAATCAATGGGGACTTTTTTTTTACCCGAAATGCCAATAAGGACAAGTATGTGATACTGTAAGAAAAGTAACATATACTTGTCATTTCAATAACACATTTGTAAACTATATGCTATTATATGAACACAAAGATGCAACTATGAGGAGAAATGTGTATAATTATATAAACAAAACATTACTCAATTTCTTCCGTTTCTCCCTTTTTCTAGACTATATTTCACGAATCCTAAATTTATGAAATATTTTATATAAGTGTTTGTTAATTATTCTCTTCCAAAAAAAAAGGGAATTAGATCGATGATCAAATACTTATCTCATTGAAACCTCTCATTTAGAAAAATGTCATTAGAAAAGACAGAGAGAACCCTCTGAATTCCAATACCACCGAGAGAGTCTTGATGGGAGTGTGTTTTAGTATTTAAATCTCACTTTGTTGTAAAATGTAATTCGAATAGGATTATAAGTTCACCAATTTTATATAGTATATATGTGACAGTCTCACACATGTTTAAGATGAATTTTGGGGGAGTTTGCAAAAAATTATAAGTGATTATAGCCACTTAGCCCTCATAAGTTATAAGTTAAAAGTTGAAATGGTGGTGCTTTTGATTGCTTATGAGCATTTTTAAAGTATTATTAGAAAATCGAAAGACAACCAACTAAATCTGAACTTTATTATTTATTGATATTGTATAAGTTAAACCATCCTTCCTGTGTAACTTATGCGGTAACAATTAAAAATCGTGGTTCCCTATGCAGTGATGTAGAATCAACATGATTAGTGACAGCAAGAGGCCAAAGTGTTGCGTACATAACAATAATCCCCACGGAAATATACGTTCAGAGAAATACGTATGCGTATGCTCAGAATTCAATGTTAGAAAATGACACTGCACTGCAACCTTTATCAACTGCGCTGCCAATCCAACCCTATAGCACCTCCTTTTTTTATTTTCTAGCATTCATTATTATTTTACAAATACCCTAAGGGGCATTTGGTTCACTTGGATTGATTAGGAATGATAGGATTAATTAGTGAGATTGAGTAAGATTAAATTGATTGGACGGTATTTATTTGACTCAAGATATGCGTTTGAATTGTAGGATTAGATAAAGGGATTAGATGGGATACCTATTGAAATATCATTAATACCCTTAAATTGAATTGAAACAACTACACTTCATTCTTGTGAATCTATTCAAACAATAGAAGGACAATTTATAACATTTTCTACTCGGACTTGAAATATATCATGGGGTCTCATCCCACAAACCAAACAGTAGATTAGTTTTGATTAAAATTCTAATCCTATCATATTTTGATCAATCCTGCGAACCAAACGGGGCCTAATTATGAAACAATATAATTACAAGTTGTTTTTTTTTTTTTTTTAATTATAAGTTGTTTCAAAATTTACCAACTCCTTTATTCCTCGGTTGATCAAACTAAACGAGATAGGAATTTGAAAAGATTAAAAGGGCAAAAAGAACATGGCAACTAATTTGACAGAATCTTGTTTTCTTTATAAAAAAAATGAAAAAGGAATTGTTTTTTGACAGAATCTTGAAAGAAAAATGAAAATGGAATACAAGTATAAAGAAGAGATTGAATGATTAATTGATCATGGGGCGCCGCGGCGGCCCAAACGTAGCTCTAGGTCGAGTTCCTCTTCAACCCCAAAATCTTTACACTTATCTTGATAATTATTATCAAGACTGTTTGACGGTGATGGTTCCGATTGGCAGACTGACGAAACGACGCTGTTGGCTGCCGTTTCATTAGGTTTATTTGGAAATGCATAATTTATGGGCGGAGAAGGGAAAAGAATAGGACTAGGGTTAGGGTTAGGTTTAGGCAAGGGGTAGACAAAGCACAACCCACTTGACAGGACCGTCGGAATAACTAGAGCTGCGGGAGAAGGGGGTGGCGCGTCATGGAGCCTTGCAAGGTCGCGGCGGTGCACATTCATGTGGCCGCCGAGGGCTTGGGCGGACCGGAACTCCCTCCGGCAAAAGGTGCAGCTGTAAGAGCGTGGGGGCCACGTGCAACCCAACGCGTTGCCTGTTGTGTCTTACTCGAACGCTCGAACTTCCCAAGAATCGTCGTCGGACATGAAATCGGTCTTGTTTGGGAACTAGAAGAATTGTGTCTGGGGATGGGTTATTAATCCAAAGTTAGAAGCCATGAGAGAAGTAACATTTAAAGGTATACGTTGATTTTTTATTTTTTCTAAAAGAAGGAAAAGGATGAAGTGTGGTTAAAATAGGGGATGGGCTTAGTGGGGAAATGGAGACAAAAGTCCGTCACCAGCACCGAAGATATCAACAAAGTTTTCGAGTATGTAGCTGGATTGTAGTTGTGAGCGCATCCATGATTATAAATAATATTTATATAATACAATTTGACCCCTCCCTCCTCCCGCCCTCTTTGGTTATGAGCTTATCTTAGTTGTGAGTTAAAAAAAAAGGAAGTGCTCTCGGTGCATTGGTTTCAATGTCACAACGTCAATGTCGAACAGTCATTTTCTTTAATCCCCTTCAACCTAAATAATATGAATACTTCTTGAATACATCTAAGTGCACCATGCATTTATAGTGTATTTTAGAAATGTGAAGAATTTATTTTTTTGGTCGCATAACTTTTCTGTAAATTGTAATTCATTTTTCGTCCCAAAAAATTTAACTATCCAGTTTTGGTCTCATAACTATCTCGATTGTTCAATTTTGATCCTATTTTCGCCGAAAAATAATTTTTTTTATGTTTTTTTTGTATCACGCGCAAGTCACATACCAGTTAAATTGAGTTTCCCGAACTCGTAGACGTGGACGCTAAAAATTTAATTTTTTTCCACACTTAGGAAAAATTTTATTTTTCTTTCTAAATTTTTAGAAAAATGAAATTTTCTTTTAACAATCAGTGTCCACAACAGCTACAAACTCCAAAACCTACAATTTTAACCGATACGTGACTTGTGCATGATCGAAAACGACAAATTATTCTATTTTTCGGCGAAAATGAGACAAAATTTGGACAATCGAGATAGTTAGGGGACCAAAATTGGATAGTTAAAGTTTTTGGGACGAAAAATGGATTATAGGAGAGATATGTGACCAAAGAACTTTTTTTCTCTAGAAAGATGCGACTTGTTATACAAAAAAGTACAACTTATTTGCAGTGAATCATGCAACTATCAATATGGAAAAATAGTTACAAGGTTCAGTGTAAATAAATTGCACTTTCCAATATAACAAATCGCACGATTCTAAAATGCACTACGATTGCACGGTGCACCTGGATGTACATGAGACCCACTCAAATAATATACTCCCTCCATCCCAGGAGGACTGCAACACCATGCAAACCAAGGAGAAAAATAAAAAGTGGGTTTGAGTGTAATAAAGAAGGGGTATTGTGGGTAATTCAAGGTGGAGATGTTGACTTTTAGTAGGTTTGAGTTGAAATAAATAAGAGATTTGAGTGACAATTTAAAAATAAAGTGATGTTGTGAGGGTGTTAGTATTGTGTGTTATATTCATTTTGGGAGTATTACAATAATATTAAGACGTTCAAATAAGATAAGTATTGCAGTAATCACAAGACGCAGGGAGTATAATATAGAGTCCTTCAACTTTGCATTGATTGGAGCCATTTTATTTCAGTTTCTTATGGGGACAATCATGTCTTATTTTTTTTATACGTTTAGAATATTTTTGTTTGAGAATTTTGGGCGTGACGGTCTCATACTTGAAAGCTTCATTTCAAGGAATTTTTTTATATAAAAATATTTTACGGATTTAAAATTTGTAAAATATGATCAGCGAGTTAGAATGAGAAGCGCAAATACTGAGTGAAAAAATTATGGTTCTGTGCGGATCGAATCAGGTCAAACATATTTTTTAATAAAAAATTTACAAAGACAAAACAACAAAATTCGCTCCAAACTATGTGTTATTATAAGGGCAAACATGTGTTACTATAACTTTATGTATGTGTTATTGTAAGGATTCATGAAACATGACCCGTTGGTCAGAAGGAAGCGCATAAACGAGGACAGTTTTGCCCTCGCTAAACATAAATTATAAAATTATGTAAAAAACAACAAATTATGTGAGTTATTCATTAATTTTTCACTTTTAATAAATATGTATCATATATTTTCTTATTTTTATTCTTGAATGTAAATAATAGAAAAATAAATATAAACACACGAGAGGTGGGTTTCGAACTCGGAACTCTCTTGGTTACTATGTATCATATATTTTCTTATTTTTATTCTTAAATGTAAATAATAGAAAAACAAATATGAACACACGAGAGGTGGATTGTTTAAGAGCTGCCATTAGGCTAAATGACTCATTCATTAAATTTTTACTTCTAATAAATATGTTCCATATATTTTCTGTATTTTTAACAAGGGAATTATGCCCTCGCTATTAGCGAAGGGACTATGCCCTTGCTAATTATGGTGCTTGTTAATGCCCTTGTTATTAACGAGGAAAAATCTATTGCTCGTTAATACCCTCGTTAGTAACAAGGGCTCTAAAATCCCTCATTAATTTCAAGGGTTATTCTAACCTGTTGTGTTCGATATAATAACTCAGGATTAATCGAACACGTAAGAGCAACACGTGTAATATTCATTAAAATAATCAAGCCTGATGGATAAGTGTGCTCGCCGTCCGTTGACCAAACAAGTTTGTTCGACCAGTTCGCCACTTGTCGCCCAAAACAAACACACTCGCCACTCAGATCAGGAAAGAAGGAATCAAATGAGCTAAGTCAAGAAGGCCACGAACAAATCTGAGGACTCAGACGGCCAAAATGCTCAGATATCCTGAAGGTCAGTATGCTCGCAACTCAGATATCTGAGGGTCAGTATGCTAGCAACTCAGATATCCTGAAAGGCCCAGATATCTTGAGGGTCAGTATGCTCGCAACTCAGATATCCTGAAAGGCTCAGATATCCTGAGGGTCAGTATGCTCGCAACTCAGATATCCTGAAAGACTCAGGATATTCAGATATCCTGAAAGGCTCAGATATCCTGAGAGTCAGTATGCTCGCAGCACAAACATCCTGAAGACTCAGGCATCCTGAAGGGTCAGAGTGCTCGACACTCAGATATCCCGAAGACCCAGACATCCTGAGGGCTCAGTATGCTCGAGGAGGACAGTATTCCAGCATAAAACTGACGTGGTTAAAGGGGCGAACAAAGCATCCAACCGAGCAAAATATTAATTTGGACGACCAAAAAGGTACCTTATAGACAAGCAAAAGCAAAGATCAACCTAGAAGACGGAGTTGGAAAGGTGGCCGTATCACAAGAGTTCTTGCATGGCCCGAAGTCTCCAGCTCATGCATGCCAACCCAGTCCATGCTTGTCGGAGTGCTATAAAAGGAAGAAAAAAGAAGAAGAGAAAGGTTCAGAAAAATTCCCCAGAAAAAGTTATACCCACACATGAAATTCCCCAGAGAGGCGAGGAACAGAAAAATTCGAGTGATTATCCACATATACAGAAACCCTAGCACTCACATGCTAACTCTCCAAATTATCCTCATCTGTAACGATTCACCTTCGTAAGGTGTATCAAATATTGTACGTGTAAAGCTCGCAATACCACATCCTGGCTTGGTATGCCCCCAGAGTAGTCATTTCTTGACGAACTGGGTCAACAAATTCATCTTATTTACAGTTTATTTTACACGTGCATGTTTTGTTTGTGAGTTGTTACCAAATTAGCCACATCATATTCCTCAAATAAAACGACTCGCGACAACTGGCGCTAGAAGGAGGGTACTTCACCAAAAAATCAACCCATACACAAACCCTTAGTTAGCCGAGGCAGGAAAAAAGAAATAAAATTCCTCAATCTAGGAACACACAAAAGGAGAGGTCGGGGCAAAGTCGACCTCATGACCGGAAAGAGGCTCAGCGCCAGCCTCACAAAGATCAGATAGGGGAGACCATCAATCTTGAGGATATTGCCAATGATCCGGCGGCCACAACAAGGGCCATCACTTTCTTGTTGCGAGCAGAGAAAGAGAGTGCCAAAAAAGAGTTGGCTAAGTTAGAAACTCAAGAAGATGAAGAACGACGCTCGCGTACACCTGATAGCAAGCAAGTTAAAAAGAAAACTGCGAAGCGGGTGAATAAAAAAGCCGATGATACATCTGATGACGAACAGCCTCAGGGGTCTAGACCTTCAGCGTTTGGACGCTTGAGGCTCTCCGCCAAAGACCGAATCGGCAATAATAGGCGACAGGATCCAGGGAAGGAACAACCAATAAACATGCCCGCACACTCAGATCTTCATGATCGTCCGCATGCCGAACAAAAATCGCCGGGAACAAAATTGTCTATCCATCATCGATTGGGTAGTCAAGAACAAGCTTGTAAAGGGGGACTGCCCCGATCCAAGTCTGTCAGTTCCACAAAATTTGCGGAAATGCAGTAAGCCATCGAGGGATTACAGGCCGACCTGGCCGCGACCAAAGGTCACCCTCGGGCGAGCACAATACCCTGCTCACCACTATCACCGGCGATCATGGCGGCCGAAATATAAGAGAAAGTAGTAAAGACCCGACCACCAGTCCCCATGTTCGATGCTGAGTCTGACCCGCATGTCCATCTCAGCAAATATCCGGACTTTATGATCGCAATGGGTGCCACAGACGCAACTCAGTGCCGATCATTTCCCATAACTTTGGGTGATCGGGCACATAGATGGTTCTCTAATTTGCCCGCTGCGTCTATCACATCTTTCGCTCAATTGGGACAACAATTTATGTCCCACTTTTCATCCATGTGTGCTCGCCCAGCTCGAAAACAAAGGTTGTCGCATTTTTCCCAACTAAAAGGTGAGTCTGATCGAGCATACATCGAAAGATTTGATAAATGTTTGTATGATGGGGCCCCAGTTGAAGAGAATGCCAAGATTCTCGAGGTGGTCGGGGGCCTGACTCTAAACACTGATATGTGGAAGGCCATGCATCAAGACTGGCCGAACACATATTCAAAATTCCGAGAGCGAGCGGCCAAAATCATAGCCATGCAAGATTTGCTCGCCCAATCACGATTGGGTCAGGAACCTACAACTAGGAAAGTTTTCGGGAAGAAAATAATGAATGAAGGGGGGTACAAACCCCCAGGATCTTTCAAACCATTCGAAGAAAGAGCAGAAGCAAACGCCCTGCGAAGTCTTCTGGGCGTTTCCGCAGAAACAATCTTTAACCAAATCAGAGATCGGGACATGTTGGATAGGCCGAGAAGAATCATAATGGACAAGCATCGGCATAATGCTTCCAAATATTATAACTATCACGAGTACATCGGGCACAATACAGAAGATTGTCGTGATTTACTCCGCCAACTTTGGAAGCTATACGAGGATAATCATCTTACCCAATTCTTAAAAAAGCCGGCGAGCAGAGACTCCCGAACAGAAAAAGCAGAAGATCGAAGGGGTAAACGTAAAGCCGAACAAACATCTGACAGTGATCCCGAAGAATCACGTAAGAGGTCTGAAATACCCAAAAGAGGGCCTCCTACTGTGGGAAGAGGTCGAGAAAGTCAAGAGATTCACATGATACGTCTTGAATATGGTCCAGTGGGTGGATGTTACCAGGCACCATCATTATCGAACAGACGTAAGAAGATGGAGATACGTGCCATGCAAAGCATTCATCAGGTAAAGGTGGCGAGCACATCAGCTAGCACGCCACCCGCACACCAAATCATGTTTTCAGAAGACGATCTCGACGGTATAATAACTCCCCACAACGACTCCTTAACCATTAGTGCTCAACTCCTCGGATTGAAGGTGCACCGCCTCCTGGTTGACACCGAAGCTTATGCGAACATTTTGTTCGCCAGTACCCTTCACCAGATGGAAAAGCAAGTTGGGGACTTGAGCAGTTATTTTGAACCGTGCGATCATACCATAATGGGTTTTTGGGGAATCTGTAACCCGACCCTATGGAATGATTAGGTTAGGAGTCGAGTTAGAATCAACTCTGAATCCGGAGATCCGACGAACTAGAATGCTAGATTTTGTAATCGTTGATTCTCCGTCTACTTATAACGGGTTCCTAGGTCGCCCGTTTATTCAGGAATTTAAAGAGGCCTATTCTACTTACTATTATTGTGTCAAATTCCCAACACAAGATGGAACAGGTAGCGTAAAAGGAGATCAGAAGAAAGCTCGAGATTGTTTGCTATCATGTGCACCAGAAAAACAAAATATTGTTAACATGATGGAGCAAACACGGGAGATCGGTGAGTCAAGCCAACATGCAAATATGTTGCTAACATGTTTGAACATATCTTTGACGAACACAAGTTTGATGAGCACAGCTCCTCGAGCGAACACAGAATGTGCGAACACACAATCCGGGAAGGCAACTCATGTCCCAGATCTCCCAGATCTAATGAATATTGATCCGCTAAGCGAGCAAACGGACCTAGAACCTCGCATAGGTTTCAAACCCATGGAGGTTGATGACGAGCACCGGGGGACCATTCAAGATCCTCGGTGGAAGCAAAAAAGAAAATGAGCAACACCTGTCGAACAACTGGAGCCTATCAACATCGACCCGAACTAACCTGAGTTAGAAGTGTTCATTGGTTCAGAATTACCTGAACCAATTCGAACATAAATGATTGCTTATCTTCAAGCAAACTTGGATGTGTTCGCATGGTCGCACGAGGACATGGTTGGAATTGATCCAAAACATGCGTGCCATTCCCTCAACCTTGATCCAATACAAACTCCAGTTATCCAGAAGCGCATAAAGTTTAGTCCGGAAAAGTATGAGGCAATGAATAGTGAAATCAAAAAGTTGCTCGACAACAAACTGATTCCAGAGGTGAAATGCCCAAGATGGCTTGCGAACCCTGTGCTCGTCCGCAAGTCTAATGGATCTTGGAGACTATGTATTGATTTCACTGATTTAAACAAGGCATGTCCGAAAGATAACTTCCCGATGCCGCATATCGATTATTTGGTCGATAATACAGTAGGCCATGAACTCATGACTTTCATGGATGCATTTACTGGTTATCACCAAATACCCATGCATCCAGACGATCAAAAGAACATGGCATTCTGTAGTGAAAAGAATATGTACTGTTGGCAACGCATGCCATTCGGATTAAAGAATGCCGGTGCAACATATCAACGTTTGGTAAACAAAATGTTCGACGAACACATCGACCGAACAATTGAGGTATATATTGATGATATTGTGGTAAAGAGCGAACATAAGGAAGACCACATCACCCACCTCGCACAAACGTTTGATATACTCAGGGAATACAACATGAAGCTAAATCCGAAGAAATGCAGCTTTGGGGTTCACTCAGGAAAATTCCTCGGACATATGGTCAGTCAACGAGGGATCGAAGCGAACCCATCAAAGATTCAAGCCATGCTCGATATGCAAGCCCCCAGGAGTGTGAAAGAGGTCCAAAAGTTAACCGGACGTTTAGCTTCCGTGAGCCGGTTTATATCACGAACTGGGGACAAGTGCAAAAGGGGAAATTCCAGTGGACCAAGCATTGCCAAAACGCATTCGAATCATTGAAGCAGTACCTTGCAGATACTCTGACACTGTCTAAGCCTGTCCCAGGCGAACAACTCTATCTGTATTTTTCTGCATCCGAACATGCAATCAGTGTTGTGCTCGTACGGGCAGAAGGGACCACACACTTGCCCGTTTACTATGTAAGCCAAGTGCTTAAAGAAGCCGAGCTCCGGTACCCTCCACTGGAAAAATTAGCATATGCTCTCGTAATGAGTGTTCGGAAATTGCGACCATACTTTTTCGATCACTCAGTCGAGGTACTGACCACCTTCCCATTGCGCCAAGTTCTCCACCGGCCAGATACTGCAGGCAGATTACTCAAATGGGCGGTGGAGTTAGGACAATTCGCCATTACGTTCGCTCCGCGAACTGCGATGAAGGGCCAAGCTATGGGCGATTTTATGGTTGAGTTGACATATCCACAAATGCCCGAAAAAGCTGTCGATCAACCATGGCATATGTATGTTGATGGCTCATCAACAAGTTCAAGAGCCGGAGCAGGCGTAGTTCTCATCAGCCCAACCAGACAAACATTCACGACAGCCATCCGTTTTGACTTCCCAGCTACAAATAATGAAGCCGAGTACGAAGCTTTGATCGCTGGACTACAGATGGTTATGACAATGGGAATTCAGAGGCTGATGATTTATAGCGATTCTCAGATAATCGTTTATCAAGTAACAGGCGAGTACGAGGCCCGAGGCGAACAAATGGCACAGTATCAGCAACTAGCAAAAGAGTTGCTCGAGCATTTCGAACAAGTTTTCATAGAACAATTACCAAGATTGGGTAATTCGTTCGCTGATGCTTTGGCACGCCTGGCAACAGCAGAAGGAGTGATGAAAACAACAGACATTGTGGTCGTCACAACTTGTTCGCCATCAGTTCCCAGAGTTATGATCGCCCAAGTAACAGGCGAACAAGAAACTTGGATGACTCCAATCCTGAGTTACTTACAAAAGGGACTTCTCCCTGAAAGTAAGGCACAAGCTACTCGCCTTAGATTACAATCTGCTCGTTATACTATCATAGACGAGCATTTATACAAAAGAAGCTTCTCACTTCCACTATTAAAGTGTATTACTCCTGAAGAGGGTCGTATACTTCTGGAACAAATCCACGATGGAGTATGCGGAAATCATACAGGTGGGCTCGTCCTGGCACATAAAATAATCAAACAAGGTTATTACTGGCCAACCCTCAAAAAAGATTCGCTCGCGTATGCTCGCGCGTGCCACAAGTGCCAGGTACATGCCCCACTTATTCATAGCCCACCTGAAGAATTAGTGTCAGTCTATAGCCCATGGCCATTTGCTAAATGGGGGATTGATTTGATCGGCCCATTTCCTACTGGCACGTTGGGAGTAAAATTTGTTGTGGTTGCCGTTGATTACTATACTAAATGGGCAGAAGCCGAGGCCATTGCCAAAATCACCGAACAAAGAATGTGGAACTTTGTTTGGAAAAATATCATTTGTCGATTTGGGCTTCCCCAATCATTAGTAACTGATAACGGCAAACAATTCGATGGAAGTGAATTCAGACAGAATTGTGCTCGCTGGGGCATAAAAAAACATTACTCAACTCCGTATTATCCCCAGTCAAATAGACAAGTTGAAGCCGTTAATAAAATTATCAAGCATACCCTCAAGGCTAGACTTGATAATTCCAAGGGGGAGGATGGGCTGAAGAGTTGTCTGAAATATTATGGGCCTATCGAACAACTTTCAGAACATCAACTGCGGAGACCCGTTTGCCTTGGCATTTGGTGCGGAAGCTGTTATACCCGCAGATATCAAGATTCTAAGTCATCGAACAATGACTTTTGGAGAGCACATCAATGACCAGGCGCTAGCCCTGAGTGCAGACCTGTTGGAAGAAAGAAGGACGGAGGCTGATTTCAAGAATGCCATGTACAAAAAGAGATCAGAGAAGTTCTACAACTCCAAAGTCCAAACACGCAGGTTCAATATGGGCGGGCTGATTTTAAGACGAGCAACGGGGGTATCAAGCGGTGTGTTCGGCCGAGCATGGGAAGGTCCGTTCAGAGTTACAGAACGTTTGCTAAACGGGGCATATGACTTGGAAGACCTGAATGGAGTCCTATTGTCCTACTCGTGGAATGCGTCAAATTTGAAAAAATATTATCAATAATTGCGAGCATAGTTGGCCGAACAAAGTCATCATCACAGCTGAAGCGAGTATAGTTGGCCGAACAAAGTCGTCCTCACAGCTGAAGCGATCATAGTTGGCCGAACATAATTGCCGATGTAGCTGAAACGAACACAAGTGGCCGAACATAATCAGTCGTTTCAGTTTAAAACGAGTAGGACAATCCTGAAAGAAGAATACTTTATGTTCGACACATATCTTCAGGAAAGAAATGCTGGCCAGCACTATCGAAAGACAGAAGATACGTGTCAGAACGAGTTGTCAACAGAAGATACATATCAGAACGAGTTGACAAGTGGTGGCAACCAAGCAGGGATGAGTCAATCTTTGAGCAAGAGCTGTCAAAAAGCTGAACAGATGTCAAAAGGGGGAGCAAAAGTAAGAGCTAACACTAGCTTGGGATAGTTCTATAAATAGAGGCATGTTGATAGCTAAAAAAAAAATCAGAGAAAAAAACATATGAAGAAGAAAAAAAGAAAAATACTACATTTCTCAGAAGAAAATTGGTTCAGTATGCCTCCAGACGAAGAATCCAGCACTCGATTCAGCTATCATTCCGCTGAATCGAGCATCTGGCCCGGTACGAGATTTATACCCGATATGACACTCTGAGCACAGGTTGAAGCTCGTTGCGGACTCAAGATGCTCGGCAGAGTCATGGTTGCCACTCCACGTTACTCACTGCTTATGCAGTAGTAAATCACTAGTCCCCTATGCATCCCCAAAATCTCCTCCGATGGGGAGGGATGTCATAGTGTCCGCTCAAAGCAATATGCGGACCCTGATGCTTAGGCATCTACTAAAGGGGACAGAATGGTGCGAGCTGAAAGTTTTGCTCGCACCTACTTTAGGCGAGCAGGTATGCGTGCCACATGCTCATGTCCGCAACCGCCCGCATAATCACGGCTTGTCCAGGAAGGACAAAAGCTTATGCTGCTGCTTCTTGAGCATGTTTCTAAAGAAAGAAGGGTAGACAGGATGATGTGCCACACCCTTGTCAACATCAATTCCGCGGACAAGGTGAGGCCAGTTCGTGTCTACTCAAGACAAGGTTTAAATTCAAAACCCTAGTCTGATATCTATAGTTGTGTAATAGATAGTTTTCTTCAAATATGAAGGTTGTAATAGAATACAAAGTGTTGCAAAAAGAAAAAAAAGTATATGTACTTTTGTTCGCTAAGATTTTCTAGTTCAAGCTTATTTGAGGTCGCACCTAAGCCGGACGGCCCAAACAAAGACGAATGAGCCCAAGTCTATGTTCACCGATTTAACGAAGTTCAGTACTCGATTCCTCGCAACAAAAAGCTTAGTAATGGGTACGCGATGCAAAAAAGATGACTCAGACTTACGATACCCGTAATAAATAGTTAGTGATGAGTCTTGAGGGTCGCAAACTAAATAAGACGCCCTAAGACGAAGTGATCGCACCTAAATAAGACGATCGCGAACCAAGAAAGGGGGGTTCATAAAGTAACCCATCTGGTCGCACCTAAATAAGACGATCAACCGATTGCAACGTCAATAAGACAATCAAAACCGAAAAAAGTCAGGAGCGGGCATAGGCAAACCCAATGTTCGAATTCATTCAGAAGAAAAGGGGCAAAAACTGGAAAGCAACAAAGCGAACACAAAGCAACAAAGCAAACATCAAGCAACACAAGTATCAATCATTTATCAACAACCACATTCATCCTCAACAACAATCAGGTTAGAGGAGACAGTTCAATATGTAATTCATCCATTCAGTTGTAAAAGTGTTCGAACAAAAGAGAAGAAGTCAGCAAAAAATTACAAGTATTGAAGACATTGTTCGAACAAAAGGTGAAGAAGACAAAAAATTACACAACATATGTTCGACAAAATAAAAATAACACTAAGGAGCAAATTTATAATTGGGGGTAGACGGAAGAGATGATGAACAAAACCGTACTCGGCCCCCTCAAAGAATAACTCCTTCAAAGATGGTCGGTACCAAATGCTCGCTTGAAGGTACATTCTTTCGATCACGGGGAGGTCCCCTTTGGCTCGCTTTGATCGATCCCGAACTCAATTTGGAGATTTTGGCCAGCAACACCAGCAGTATTCACGTCCGAGCCATCTTCCTCATCCAGAATAGGATCATCAACTTCGATCCCTTCAGGAAGAATGGAGAAATCACACAGATCTTTCAAATCTGACATTGGAAGGTTGTATTCCGGTGGGTTGTCGATCAGTCTTCTTTGGAGCCCCGGATATAAAGGGGCAATTTGTTCGCCCGATGAGTGCATGGCGAAAGCGGACCCGGATAGCATCGGCGAAAGGCACAAATGTAGGAGAAGTTGGACATGGAATCAACATACTCTTCATTATGCAGCTTTGAATTTTCGAGACCCAAACGAGTGTTGGTCTCCTCAGCAATGATGAGCTGTTGGCCGAGCACCTTCCTCTCACTTTCCATGGCCTCGGCGCCTTGTTTCGGAGCCTCTGGCTCAACATTCATCTCCTCCCCGAGCTCTTTCGTATCTCGACCACCTCCTCCCGAGTGATTCAGTTCCTCCTTTGCCTGGCGAGCATCCTCCTGAGCCTGGCGAGCATTTTCCTGAGTCTTGCGGGCATCCTCCCGAAGCTGGCGAGCATCGGCTTGTCCGAGGATGCTGTCTGTCCACGAGCAACCTCGGTTCATCCCGAGTCATGTTATTTCGCCCTTTTTTCTTGAAGTTCTCGATCAAAGCCAAGTAGTTGGCATGGAGGTTGGCGGACTCAGCATAGGCTTTCTCAAGAACGACCATAGATTGGCCCTGAAGTACCAGACCCTGACGCATATTGTATCCCAAGAATGATTTATCCTCAGGGGACTGAAGCTCAGGATTCAACGGAGTCCATGATCGGGGTCCAGCAGGAGGTGGAGAAGATGTGTCAACCTCCATTTCAACGATTTGCGAAACTGGACCGACCACGGAGGTGGCCGCTCTGATCGCCTCGGAGTAGGGGTCCGAGTCACCCTAACGGCATCAGTGCTCATCTGAGCCTGTTCGCTCGGCATGCTCGTCCGAGTTTGTTCGCTCGGCCCCTGCTCGCCAATTTCCATCCTCGGTCTCTTCGGCAACGGAGCTTGTTCGCTAATCCCCTGCTCGGCCGAACAAGTACTCTTTTGCGGTCGGCTCGATTCCCCAGGGCCGGACGCGGATGCTTGACTTGCCTTGCTCGCCTCTCTATTGTTATTTGTTGAGCCTCCCTTTCGGCTGAATCCGAAAGCAAAGCTCGGGCCTTTTTTTTCTCCGAAAGCCATCTCGGTATGTTGGGATGTACTCACAAAGAATCGGTCCACGGTGGGAAAGCTATAAACAAAATAATTCATTATGCACAAAAGGATAACAACGAGCAAAATGACACAAAGCTTATTCAAATAAAAGAGGCAATCCTTACCAGTAGGATTAACAGCAACAAGATGATGAGGGGGCACGAATAAACCTCCTTTCTTCCTCTGATCGGCGGAATTCAGGGTTCTCAAAGATCGTTCCGAGCGAGACTCGAGGTCAATTTGACAAACGCTGCTAAAATAGCCGTCGTTAGTTTTCCATTTGTCCGTCGCAATTTGGAATCCACGAAATAAAGGGTAAGTTAAAATCAGTTCAAATTGAAGAACAAAAGACACAAAATCACTTACTTCGATACACCCCAAAGTCAGTGGGGATGTCTAAACGAGCGTTTGGTTCGCTTCCAGAAGCCGGGCTCTTCCAATCGCCCCCAACGAACCAAAATTTTTCCTTCCAATCACTGATTTTGTTCGGCACATCCTCAATGATTTTGCACTTGGCATTAGCTTGCATGAAACGACCACCCATGTTAAGCCGCCCGGACGGGTCAAGTGCACCAATCGAGCAAGTTAAATTTGGCGAGGGATAATATCTTGGCTTCATTTTTGCGAACAAAGTCGAAACTTATAATCATGTGCCACCCATTCGGCCCCCGGTGCGTGATGGAAATGTTCCATTCCACGAGCAAGCGGGTGATGGCGGATGGATGGGGAATCGAAGCCCAGCTTCCATTGTGTCGAGTTCACAAATGACACAACCCTCAGGGGGTTGGTCAGCCCGCTCATCAGGACCCGGTGCCCAGAAAAAGACATCCTTGGGGGTTTCGTAATTTCTATGCAGCTAAGCGAGCATATCTACATCAATTATGCTCGTTATCTTGCTCGCTGGGTACTCATTCTCAACCCTAATCCTATGAGGTTGCTCGGGCCCATCGAAACTATAACGAGCATTATACTCATTATATGTTGGACTATGAGGGACACCAACAGGTATATCGAGTTCAGAATTTTGCTCACCACCTACCCCTATGTTCAATTCAGTTACATTCTCAACCATCAAAATTTCCCCCCTCACAACATCGTCATTCCTATCTACATCAACATTATCAACAGTCCTAGACCTAATTTGAGTTTGGGGCAAAGAATCATCATTTGAATCATCCGAGAAATCACTACGGGCCAAGTCCCTATCCAATTCATTTAGGGCTTCGTCGGAATCGGAGGAAAGAACGGCAAACGGTTGCCGAACTTGCCAACGAAATCCTGAATCCGAGATATTCGTCTCCGGCGCATTAGCGTCGCTATGGGGGTTTCTACTAACAGAGGGGGAAGAAGAACTATGGTGGTCCGATTCTAGGGGAAGAGAAGAGTTTGAGCAAGAGGCCATAATAGCAATAAGAGAAAGAATGTAGAGGTTACCTGAGTAAGATTCTTCACCGGAATGATGAAGCCCTCGCCGGAAATTTTCAGACACGGAAAAGATTGAAAGACAGAGGCAAAAAGAAGAAGGAAGGAGAAAAGGGTTTAAGGCGGTGAAATGAGGTATAAATAGATACCGGATTCAATTTTGAAAATCTGGCACAGAATACGAAACGACTTCGACTATGGCCCAATAAGATTAAAACAGTCGGGCCCCATGTTGAATACAAAGCGACCCGGCTGGGGGGTATTGTTGTGTTCGATATAATAACTCAGGATTAATCGAACACGTAAGAGCGACACGTGTAATATTCATTAAAATAATCAAGCCTGATGGACAAGTGTGCTCGCCGTCCATTGACCAAACAAGTTTGTTCGACCAGTTCGCCACTTGTCGCCCAAAACAAACACACTCGCCACTCAGATCAGGAAAGAAGGAATCAAATGAGCTAAGTCAAGAAGGCCACGAACAAATCTGAGGACTCGAGACGGCCAAAATGCTCGATATCCCGATGGTCAAGATGCTCGCAACTCGGATATCCCTGAAGGCTCGGATATCCCGAGGGTCAAGATGCTTTCAAAGATATCTGAAAGGCTCGATATCCCGAGGGTCAAGATATCCCGAACTCAAGATATCGAAGCAACTCGAGATATCCTGAGGGTCAGTATGCTCGCAACTCAGATATCCTAAGAGTCAGTATGCTCACAGCACAAACATCCTGAAGACTCAGGCATCCTGAAGGGTCAGAGTGCTCGACACTCAAATATCCCGAAGACCCAGACATCCTGAGGGCTCAGTATGCTCGAGGAGGACAATATTCCAGCATAAAACTGACGTGGTTAAAGGGGCGAACAAAGCATCCAACCGAGCAAAAGATTAATTTGGACGACAAAAAAGGTACCTTATAGACAAGCAAAAGCAAAGATCAACCTAGAAGACGGAGTTGGAAAGGTGGCCGTATCACAAGAGTTCTTGCATGTCCCGGAGTCTCCAGCTCAAGCATGTCAACCCAGCTCATGCTTGTCGGAGTGCTATAAAAGGAAGAAAAAAGAAGAAGAGAAAGGTTCAGAAAAATTCCCCAGAAAAAGTTATACCCACACATGAAATTCCCGGAGAGGCGAGCGAGAAAAATTCGAAAGTGATTATCCACATATCTGTAAAAACCCTAGCACTCACATGCTAACTCTCCAAATTATCCTCATCTGTAACGATTCACCTTCGTAAGGTGTATCAAATATTGTACGTGTAAAGCTCGCAATACCACATCCTGGCTTGGTATGCCCCCAGAGTAGTCATTTCTTGACGAACTGGGTCAACAAATTCATCTTATTTACAGTTTATTTTACACGTGCATGTTTTGTTTGTGAGTTGTTACCAAATTAGCCACATCATATTCCTCAAATAAAACGACTCGCGACATAACCCTCTTTATAGTCCTTGTTATTAACGAGGGCTTTTATAGCTCTCGTTAATGTCCTCGTTAAATTACAGTTTTTTTATACTGACTCTATAGTTTTGTTTAAAAAGTATACATTTAAGCTCTGGAAATGATGAGGGTTACTCTTTCAAGTTCATTCGAAAACAGTTTCTCATTTGAATTTTTTTAGCAATGCCAATAAACAAGGCTCAGGGACAAACATTTCAGAAGGTTGGAGTTTCCCTCCCAAAATATATGCTTTCTCACGGTCAACTTTATGTCGTGCTTGGAGTTTCCATCCCAATTCAGAAGGTTGGAATTTCTCTCCCAACATGTATACCTTGGAGTTTCCCTCCAAGAAATTTCATACAATATACAGAAGTTCTGATCTAATCAAAAGAGAAACATCTAACAAAAATTATTGTGTACAAAAATATTTTAACGTATAAAACTTTTTATTATAAAAGTTATTTTAATAATAAAATTTCTAAGTATTTTGTTGTTCGCTTTCTTTAATTTATTCGCTGTCATCATGAAAGACCTTTTTATTGTTCTATTTCCAAGAATTTATTTTTTCAACATATATCATGATAAAAACATAGGTGCATTACAAACTTCATTTCAACAATTCTAATTGTACAACTAAAAAAAATGAACATGTTGCAAACTAACGAATAATGTGCAACGCACGTCTAAGACAACTAGTCCATTTAAAATTAATTAACTTTTATTTTCATTTCTTGATATTATAATTTAATATATATAATATTATATTGATATTTATCTTGAATCCAAATTCATAAAAAATTCTATATTCTATAAAATGATATATTTGACTAATAAAAATATTTTTGCTGAAGAAAAATACATTTATGTGTCTTCATCAAGAAGCACTACAAAAAAGACGGTGATTTACGATAGTTTTAGCGACGGAAAAAACCGTCGCTACATGTAGTGGCGACGATTATTCAACCGTCGGGGAAACGAGGGTCGCTAATATTTAGCGACGGTGGTAATCTGTCTAAACATGTCGATGGCTTTTTACCATCGCAACTTAGCGATGGCTTTGTTGACGGATATATGGGCCCGGGTCAGAAAAACCGTCACTAAACCGTCGATATATTGTCGATGGTTATGACATCATAAAACTGTCGTTAACAACGACGAATATCCGTCCTTATTAGCGACGGAAAAATTCATCGAACTGTGCGACGGTTATTTTCCGTCGGTATTAGCGACAAAAAAACCGTCGCTAGATCGTGAATTTTTTTAAAAAATGGCTCACGATGGTTTGAACCCTGGCCCAGGTTGGCACCGAACCACCCGACCACGGACCATCTCGAACCTAACCACCAAGCATCTCATATATAAGCCACCAAGCCTCCCAATTAAAGGAGGCAATTATTCGCTCCCATGGGGGACCGAACACAGGACCTTGGGCGCCTGAACGGGGATCTATTCCGCTCGGACACTTGCTTTCTTGCGTTTACTTAATAAATTTAATTCTATATGTCCTAAAATTCATTTTTTTCCAATTTTTTTAAAATTCTTTATTTCAATTATCTTATTTAATAATTCAATTAAATTTTAATATAATAATTTATATTTTTTATTTATAAATTTTAATTAAATTATATTATATTAAAATTGTATTTTTACTTATTTTTAATAAAATTAATTCTATATTAATTTACAATTCGTTTTTTTTTCAATTTTTTAAAAATTCTATATTTCAATTATCTTATTTAATGATTCAATTACATTTTAATATAATAATTTATATTTTTTATTTATAAATTTAAATTAAATTATATTTTTAAATTATTTTGAATAAAATTAACTGTATATTTATTTAAAATTTGTTTTCTTTTTAATTTTTTTTAAAATTCTTTATTTCAATTATCTTATTTAATTATAAATTTTATATTGAATAATTAACAAAAAATAAATTATGTTAAGCAATATCAAGTAACTTGTAATATGCATATATAATTGTCAACATGAAATATTACAAATGAAAGATAGTATAATTATTATTCGCCATCCTCATCGTTGCCCCATCTGTATTGTCATCTTCCTCCTCCTCCTCCTCTTTATCCTCCTCTTTCTCACCATCTTTATTCTCATTCACATCATCATCTTCATCATACTCGTTATCCTCCCCGCCGCTGTCAATCTCTATCAAAACTGGATTTGCAGCTGTTAAGTCTACGAAAAGATTGAAATCTCCTATGTGCACTTCAGTTTGAGCATCAACTTGTTCCGTTTGGAACGGAGTGCCGTCAACTGCGGCAGTTGAATCCGGTTTAGGAACTTGCACTAGTGATCTCGCCTTTACTTTGCAAACAACTATCCATTCATTATTTGCTCTCGAACCTGGATACCTGAGCAGCAAAACAAACGGATCATACCCCGGATATTTTCTTCTTCTATGAACATCGACAAGTTTGTTTTCGGGATGAATCCTTGTTCCTGAAGCAGATGAATCATACCAATCACACTTGAACAACACAACAGTCTTATCAGGGAACCCCTTATATCCTACTTCAACGACTGCTTGCAGGTGTCCGAAGTAGTCACGACTTTCTCCATTGAACATTGCACTGTTAATGAAAACTCCACTGTTTGTAGTAGATTTGGTCGATGCATACTCCACTGTATGGAATTTGTAACCATTTACATAGTATCCTTGGTACGTGTTGACCTGATGTAGTGGTCCTCTACTGAGATCCCGCATAAATGGGTTCTCAATGTGTTCATTATAACACTGTGACGGTTTTAGGTTAAATATATAATTGTAAACATATAATATAAATTCACTAATAAACGGTGGTTAGATAACACTCACATAGTTTTGGAACCACTCTGAAAAATCACGAGTAATAGATTCACTTACTTTTGCATTTGAGATTTTTGGATGTATACGGTGTAGCTCTTCAGTATAGATCCTTATTGAAAGCAATATATTATTAATCATACATTATATAATAAATATGTTAATTAAAAGTGTAAATGATACGCATGTGAAATACTTACTGAATGTACAGTTGGACATCATCACAATTGAATAACACATATATATGTGCAGCTTCAATCTCTTGTAAGTTTAACCAGGGTCGTTTAATAATTTTTCCCAAACATCGACCTGGAAACTTAAACACGGACAAGTTACCCTCAATATCATCAGCAACATTGTCTGTGCCTCTACCGTCGTAATTACGAGACTCGTTTCTCAACCTTGTTCTAACATGATCCTCGAAATAGTAAGAACAAAATATTGTAACCTCCTCACACAAGTAGGCATTAACAATTGATGCTTCAACTTTTGCCTTTTGTTTAACATTGAGCTTCAAGTTATGGAGATACCTATGTATTTATAATAAAAAAATTGATAAGAGCAAAACATAAATATATATATTTCTATAAATAGATGTGAAGTGAAGGTTTACCTCTCAAATGGATACATCCAACTGTATTACACTGGACCAACAATTTTGGCTTCATATGCTAAGTGTACCGGTAAGTGCTCCATCGAATCAAAAAAGCTAGAAGGGGAAATGCGCTCCAACTTGCATAAAATAACTGGAATGTCTTTCTTCAAACGGACCATGTCGTCCCACATAATCATTGTAGATGTTAAATCTTTGAAGAATAAACTCAATTCAATTACGGCCCTCCAGATACTGTTCGGTAGGAATTCCCGAAATGCGAGGGGCAACAGTCGTTGTATAAACACGTGACAATCGTGGCTTTTCATCCCAATCACCTTTCCATTTGATGTGCTTACACAACGACTCAAATTGGAGACATAGTCATCTGGAAATCTCAGCTCCTCAATCCAATTACACAAAGCCACTTTCTGTCTCTTATCAAGTGTGTAATTGACTTGAGGATATCTTCTTGTACTCTCATCCCTCTTCAAGTGATCACGTTTGCATATCTCGTTCAACTCATCACGTGACTTTGAAGTGTCTTTTGCCTTGCCCTCTGTATTCATGATTGTGTGGAATAAGTTGTCGAACACAATCCTTTCGATGTGCATCACATCCAAGTTGTGTCGAATCAACAGTGAGCTCTAGTAGGGCAACTCCCAGAAAATGCTCTTCTTCTTCTAACCACCCGGTACCATTTTATATGCTCCTCAGCATATTCTTCCGTTATTTTCCTCAATCCCTTCTGATTTAACAACCTTCTACCTGAATCAATGCAAAGAGATATATACATCCATTAATTTATCATATGTAGATAGAAATATATTAATAATTAAAAACAACTAATATAAAAATACCTGATCTCAATTGGCTTTTAACGTTTTTTGTAACGACTTTGTTCTTGATGAAGTTATTTTTATTCTTTCGAAAAGAATGATCTTCTGGTAAAAACTTTTGATGGTTGTCAAACCAGTGAAAGTTTTCTGCTAAGCTCGAGACTGAAAGTGTCAGAATTGTCCATGCAGTAAGGACATGCTTGTTTCCCAGCTGTCCTCCACCCGGAAAACATGGAGTACGTAGGGTAGTCATTGTTCGTCCACAATAGAGTAGCCTCATCATGAAGTTCTGCTTTCTCTAAATATCGTATGTCAGGACTTCATTCTCCCATAGATGTATCAAGTCTCTTATCAGAGGCTGAAGAAAAACATCTAGTTTGTCATTTGGATTCTTTGGGGAGAAAAAAAGTTTTTTGGTCCCACAACTTTCCTGTAATCCGTCTTTAGTCCCAAAAAAATTAACTTTTCAATTTTGGTCCCACAACTATCTCAATTGTCCAATTTCGGTCTCATTTTCACCGAAAAGCATAAAATTTTATCTTTTTTATCACACACAAGTCACATGCTGATTAAAATTGGGGTTTCCCAAACTCGTAGTTGACGTGGACATTAAAAATTTATTTTTTCCGCACTTGGGAGAAATTTTCTTGTTCTTTCTAATTTTTTAGAAAAAAATAACTTTTCTTTTAACAGTTAGTGTCCTCATCAGATACTAGCCCGGGAACCTGTATGTTTTTAACCGATACGTGACTTGTGCTTGACTGAAAATGATAAAACTTTCTATTTTTTGACAAAAATGGGACCAAAATTGGACAATCGAGATAATTAGGAGACCAAAATTGGATAGTTAAATTTTTTGGGACCAAAAACGGATTACAGAAAAGTTATGGCACCAAAAAACTTTTTTTCTCATTCTTTGGGCCAGGTACCAATACCATGAGAAATATCGTTTGGGGCTTCATGCACATCTACAGAGATAAATTATAAGGAGTCAATATAACCGGCCATAATGAATACTGCTTACCGTGCATTCCAAATGGACAAAAACCATCAGTGCTAAGACCTAACCGAACATTCCTAGGTTCGTCCAAAAAAATAGGAAACACATCTTCAAGATGTTTCTAGGCCATCGAGTCGGCGGGATGTCTCATCTCTCCGGAATCAGGATCAGATGACTCCGTATGATGCCATGTCATATCTTTGGCTGTGGCACTAGATTGATACAATCTCTAAAGACGAGGAATGATAGGCAGGTAATACATCATTTTATTTGCCACTTTCTTCTTCTTATTCTGCTTCCTTCGACCGTCAGTCCAGTTCTGACGCTGTACTTTGTACCGAGAGTGCCCACAAAATCTGCACTTATCAAGATTCGCGTCTTCTTCATTACCCCAGAATAACATGCAATTATTGATACAACAATCAATACTCTCTACTGGTAGACCCATACTCTTCAACAAATTCTTGGTTTGATATTCTGTAATAGGCACCTTATTACCGGGAGGACAGACGTCATTGATAAACTTACTAATTTGATTATAGTCTCTTTGAGAAAGTTTGTTCTCAGCCTTGATAGCCATAAGTCGAGCATTGAATGACAACAGAGAGTGAGTTTGACATCCATCATATAAATCTTCGTCAGCTGCTTTGAGTATTCTGTAAAACTTATATGCTTCCTCATTTGGTTCCTCCTCCATAGCCTCATCTTGAAACCCTGAACCAGCTTCCATGATCATTGTATGATACATATCCGGTGTATCCACTTCAGGTATCTAGAACTGTACTCCAGGGTTATCGTGTGTCTCATTGTATTCGAGAGCATTATAATACTCTTCAAGATCATTGAAATCAACATTCCATCGATCTTCACCATGACGTGTCCAAATGTAGTAATTAGAAACAAACCATTCACGATGATGTGTGTTTGAACATCCACAATCAACCTGTATGACTTTAACTGACACTTTCTTGCATTACACGGACATCTTATACGACCTTTTGAATTTGTTGCACCATGATTAGTTGCAAAGTAAATGAAGTTATTGACTTCATTCATGAACCCCATATTTATACATCCGTTTATAAGTCGAGGAGTCGAATGCATCCACTAACGATTCGGATATTCCATTTGTTTCAAATCATATCAATATGTTAATTCTAAAAAAAATTGGACAAATTTTCGACTGTATATGTAAATATCCAAATATATAATTCTATCAAATAACATCAAACAATCCACCAAATAATTATTGATGATCAACATTCATTTAACATAAACTATCTACACAATATATATCAACACCAAATACAAAACAAACTTATCAATTATATACATTACACTATATATTTTTAAACGGTAGAAATATGAAAACGTACGGTAAAATCATCCTCGATTGTGAAATGGCTTCCGCTACACAATATGCACTTCAAAAACGATTTTCGCCTCTATCTACACAAATTTTGGTGTTGGTTTTGGAAAAATATTGAGTTGGCTCGACTGTTTTGTGTAAAATGAAACTGTTGTCATTTTTGACAAATTTTAGTGATGGATTCAACGACAGATTTTAGAAATCATCGATACCAGTGATGGATTTATCCGTCGTTACTAGCGACAATTTAGAGATGGAATTCTAAAAACTGTCGCTGAATCTGTCACTGAAAACCTAAACTATTAAAAAATAGCAATTAAAATTGGTTAGCATAAAATAAATAAATTTAAAATCGTTCAATCATTCATTAAAATAAAAACATAAATTAAAATTGTTCAATCACACATAATTAAACATGAAAAAGTTAAACAGAAATCATAAATTGTTCAAATTGTTCATGATGGTCCCGGTGGGAAAACCCATTTAGCACGTGCGGAAGTAAAACATTTCGTCCAATGCATATAAAACAGAGTTGAGGGCAGAGTGTTTCTAATTTTTTTTTTAAGCTCATGTGTTGTGTTATGCTTATAATCGAATGCGTATGACAAGATAAGAACATAAAGCGAAGAACAAACACAACAATGTATAGTGGTTAGGAGACTCAAGCTCCTACATCCACTCTCGCATTCTAGGGAAATTCCTTCAAACGGGACTTATCACCCTCCACGGGATTGCCTATAGATATTTACCGAGCTCTCACTCAAACTGGACTTATCACCCTCTCGGGTTCGCCTCGGGACTTATCACCCTCCACGGGATTGCCTACTGATGTTTAATGAGTTCACACTCCAACGGGACTTATCACCCTCACTCGGGATTGCCTAACAACTACCTCACTTCACCATGGGGTTTGGATTTTGGTGTTGTCTCCAACTATGGTTAGATTTTTCCCTTACATTTGTTTAGCCTCAATCTTAAGGTTGGGAAAAATCTCTAAGCTTTAGGATACATCGTGGGTTGCTTAGATTGGGTTCTAGAACACTCTTTGAATATATTTGTATATCTACAGGACTTGTGTTCTAGGGTGGGAATGCTTTTGATTATAACTCTCTTTTGGCTCTGTAGCATTGTTGTTATCTTCTTCGCACTTCCACACTTTCGATAATGCGGGGAAGAACTTGTATTTATAGTTTGGATTTGAATGTTACCGATTGGAGAATCACATTCAAATCCATACTATTCTCTGTCGTTCTGCAACTTTTCGGTGGTTGTCTTCCTCTCATTGGTCCACGTCGGTGATCTTAACGGCTATATTCCTCGATTCCTCCCTTGGAATCATTCAGATTCTCTCGAGTCTTGGATCTGTCTCGAGCCTTCAGTCTATCTCGAGCCTTGGTGACTTATCTTGATCGGACCTTGTTTGATCGGTATCGACACTTCGGTATTTGAGTTGATCTTCTTGTCTTAAGACAATCGACCCTCGGTCTAGCTTTTCGAGCTAGCGATCATCGATGGCGTTACGATTCTCGATGAACATGACTTGGATGACTTCTCTTACGATCGGTATCTGATTTACGGTTTTTAGATATCTGGTTTCTTCTCTCGATCGTCGGCTCACATGATCGGATCGGTAACTTTATCAGTCGCATATCGGTTTATACGCATAAGATTAGTTCATCAGTTATCATATTAGGTTAGCATATCGGGTTAACACATACGGTCTCAATCACGTCTGATCTTGACCATCTGCTCATCTTCATATCTTATCTCGATCACGTCTGATCTTGATCAGTCTCATCTGCTCTTCTTCTGATCTGCAACCTTCTCTTCTGATCCGGTCATCTAGTCATCTGATCTGGTCTCCTGATCAATTCAGTTTTAATCTTCGAACTCATCTAACTCATCGATCTCGTCGGTCTAAATCCTTGACCTCGCTTTGATCTCGATCATCTTAAATGCGATTTTCGTGAGTTCCCCTCAACTTGTTCTCTCGTTCCCCCTCAACTTGTTATTTGTAAATTAGCTTCAATAACACAAGTTGATAATGTTTTGGCATAATTCATCAAAACTAAAATATCCCAACAATTTCCCCCTTTTTGATAATGACGCCAAAACATTAGAATATATGCATTTTTAAAGAAATGAGTTTTCTTTTAAAAAGATCAGTTCAGGTGATCACATTAAAAGTGATCTTTTGAACTCCCGCTCTGATACCAATTGTTGGTATCAGATCAGAGACAGGTTTTAAAAAAAAGATCTGCTCAGGCGATCACATTGAAAAAGTAATCTTTTGAGAACCCGCTCTTATACCAATTGATGGTATCAGATCAGAGACAGGTTTTAAAAAAAAGATCTGCTCAGGCGATCACATTGAAAAAGTAATCTTTTGAGCACCCGCTCTGATACCAATTGATGGTCCCGGTGGGAAAACCCATTTAGCGCGTGCGGAAGTAAAACATTTCGTCCAATGCATATAAAACAGAGGTGAGGGCAGAGTGTTTCTAATTTTTTTTTTAAGCTCATGTGTTGTGTTATGCTTATAATCGAATGCGTATGACAAGATAAGAACATAAAGCAGTAAACAACACAACAATGTATAGTGGTTCGGAGACTCAAGCTCCTACATCCACTCTCCCTGTTCCTAGGGAAATTCCTTCAAACGGGACATATCACCCTCCCCGGGATTGCCTATAGATATTTACCGAGCTCTCACTCAAACTGGACTTATCACCCTCTCGGGTTCGCCTCGGGACTTATCACCCTCCACGGGATTGCCTACTGATGTTTAATGAGTTCACACTCCAACGGGACTTATCACCCTCACTCGGGATTGCCTAACAACTACCTCACTTCACCATGGGGTTTGGATTTTGGTGTTGTCTCCAACTATGGTTAGATTTTCCCTTACATTTGTTTAGCCTCAATGCTAAGGTTGGGAAAATCTCTCTAAGCTTAGGATACATCGTGGGTTGCTTAGATTGGGTTCTAGAACACTCTTTGAATATATTTGTATATCTCTGGACTTGTGTTCTAGGGTGGGAATGCTTTTGAGTATAACTCTCTTTGGCTCTGTAGCATTGTTGCTATCTTCTTCGCACTTCCACACTCGATAATGCAGGAAGAACTTGTATTTATAGTGTGGATTTGAATGTTACCGTTGGAGAGAATCACATTCAAATCCATACTATTCTCTGTACGTTCTGCAACTTTTCCAGGCTGGTTGTCTTCCTCTCATTGGTCCACGTCAACTGATCTTAACGGCTATATTCCTCAGATTCCTCCCCTTGGAATCATTCAGGATTCTCTGAGTCTTGGATCTGTCGAGCCTTCAGTCTATCGAGCCTTGGTGACTTCTCGTCGGTCGGACCTTGTCATTCAGTATATTGACTTTTCGACCGAGTTGAGTTAGATTCTTCTTGTCTTAAGACAATCTGACCCTCAGTCACTGCTTTTCGAGCTAAGCCCGATCATCGATGGCGTTCGATTCTCGATGAACATGACGGATGACTTCTCTTCTGATCTGGTATGCAGATTTCTGGTTTTCTGATATCTGGTTTCTTCTCGCCTGATCTGATCAGCTCACATGATCATATCCGTATAGCATCAGGTCACATATCAGTTTATCTGCATCAGATTAGTTCATCAGATTATCATATTAGGTTAGCATATCGAGGTTAACACATACGGTCTCAATCGCGTCGATCTTGACCATCTGCTCATCTTCATATCGATCTCGATCACGTCGATCTTGATCGGTCTCATCTGCTCTTCTTCGCGCAACCTTCTCTTACGATCCGGTCATACGGTCATCGATGCGGTCTCGATCGATTCGGTTTTAATCTTGAACTCATCTAACTCATCGTCGATCTCGTCGGTCTCGTCTCTTGACCTCGCTTTGATCTCGATCATCTTAAATGCGATTTCGTGAGTTCCCCCTCAACTTGTTCTCTCATTCCCCCTCAACTTGTTATCTGTAAATAAGCTTAAATAACACAAGTTGATAATGTTTTGGCATAATTCATCAAAACTAAAATATCCCAACAATTTTTTTTTTAATAATGGCGCCAAAACATTAGAATATATGCATTTTTAAAAAAACGATTTTTCTTTTTAAAAGATCAGTTCAGGTGATCACATTAAAAGTGATCTTTTGAACTCCCGCTCTGATACCAATTGATGGTATCAGATCAGAGACAGGTTTTAAAAAAAAGATCTGCTCAGGCGATCACATTGAAAAAGTAATCTTTTGAGCACCCGCACTGATACCAATTGATGGTATCAGTTAGAGAGGAGTTTTAAAAAAAAATCCAGCGTTTGAAAAAGTAATCTTTTGAGCACCCGCCTCGATACCAATTGATGGTAAATTGGGAAAACCCATTTAGAGCGTGCGGAAGTAAAACATTTCGTCCAATGCATATAAAACAGAGGTGAGGGCAGAGTGTTTCTAATTTTTTTTTTAAGCTCATGTGTTGTGTTATGCTTATAATCGAATGCGTATGACAAGATAAGAACATAAAGCAGTAAAAAACACAACAATGTATAGTGGTTCGGAGACTCAAGCTCCTACATCCACTCTCCTTGTTCCTAGGGAAATTCCTTCAAACGGGACTTATCACCCTCCACGGGATTGCCTATAGATATTTACCGAGCTCTCACTCAAACTGGACTTATCACCCTCTCGGGTTCGCCTCGGGACTTATCACCCTCCACGGGATTGCCTACAGATGTTTAATGAGTTCACACTCCAACGGGACTTATCACCCTCACTTGGGATTGCCTAACAACTACCTCACTTCACCATAGGGTTTGGATTTTGGTGTTGTCTCCAACTATGGTGAGATTTTCCCTTACATTTGTTTAGCCTCAATGCTAAGGTTGGGAAAATCTCTCTAAGCTTAGGATACATCGTGGGTTTCTTAGATTGGGTTCTAGAACACTCTTTGAATATATTTGTATATCTACAGACTTGTGTTCTAGGGTGGGAATGCTTTTGAGTATAACTCTCTTTGGCTCTGTAGCATTGTTGCTATCTTCTTCGCACTTCCACACTCGATAATGCAGGAAGAACTTGTATTTATAGTGTGGATTTGAATGTTACCGTTGGATAGAATCACATTCAAATCCATACTATTCTCTATGAAGTTCTGCAGACTTTTTCGGCTGGTTGTCTTCCTCTCATTGGTCCGTCGTCGGTGATCTTAGCATTTATATTCCTCAGATTCCTCCTTGGAATCATTAGGATTCTCTGAGTCTTCATTCATCGAGCCTTGGTCTATCGAGCCTTCAGTCTATCCGAGCCTTGGTGACTTCTCTTCGATCGGACCTTATCGTTCGGGTATCTTGACACTTTCGGTGGTGAGTTCGATTCTTCTTGTCTTAAGACAATCTGACCCTCAGTCACTGCTTTTCGAGCTAAGCTTGTTCATCGATGGCGTTCGATTCTCGATGAACATGACGGATGACTTCTCTTACGATGACTTCTCTTCGATCGGTATCTGATTTACGGTTTTTCGATATCGGTTTCTTCTCTTTGATCGATCGGCTCACATGATCATATCGGTATAGCATCAGTCACATATCGGTTTATCCGCATCAGTTAGTTCATCAGTTATCATATTAGGTTAGCATATCGAGGTTAACATCACGGGTCTCAATCACGTCTGATCTTGACCATCTGCTCATCTTCATATCTGATCTCAATCACGTCTGATCTTGATCAGTCTCATCTGCTCTTCTTCTGATCTGCAACCTTCTCTTCTGATCCGGTCATCTGGTCATCTGATCTGGTCTCCTGATCAGTTCAGTTTTAATCTTCGAACTCATCTAACTCATCGATCTCGTCGGTCTAAATCTGACCTCTTTGATCTCGATCATCTTAAATGCGATTTCGTGAGTTCCCCCTCAACTTGTTCTCTCGTTCCCCCTCAACTTGTTATCTGTAAATTAGCTTCAATAACACAAGTTGATAATGTTTTGGCATAATTCATCAAAACTAAAATATCCCAACAATTCATATAATTAAAATAACATTATTTAAAATAGATCTGCCCTCCAAACAACCACAATTGACTCACATACTTCGTGCTCAATTTCTTCTGATAGGTTCACCCCTTCTTCCCTCCACTGGCTACGCCACCTGTGTATCATGTCATGGTAACGCCGTCCAGCAACCTTACAAAATGCCTTGTAAACTTTATTGGTCTCGAGATCGCGACTCCATGTAGTTTGTTTCTATATTTCAAATATAATACGATAATTAAATTAATTGTAATCAATATATATTGAAATAAAATATAAATTTAATTTTATACCGTATACTCCTCGAAATACATCTGACGCCGGTCAGTTGACACATATTTCCAACTGTGAGCGTTGACAGCAATTCCTACTATCATGATGTTGCGATTGACAATAGATTCAGCCTCGTGACCGGGTACATTACTAACACATTAAAAAATAAATACATAATTAATATTTAATATTAAATAAATTATATAATTAAACAAACAAAAAATACTTACATTCCATTGACGAGATTGATAGGCAAACGGGATGAAGTAGATGGGACGTTATTACCACCTTTTGCACTCATCTGAATAAAATATGAAATTTATAAATTAATTAAATTATATATAATTAGGGGTGGAGGAAATACCGAAAATACAGGTATACCGCATTTACCGTACTGAAAAATATCAATTTTATTGAAAATTTTGATATACCGAAATTTTTGGTACGGTATGGTACCGTACCGAAAACTTCAGTACGATAACGGTATGAAAATATAGAAAATTTTGGTATACCGAAATACCGAAATATTTTGATATGCCGAAATATTTTCGGTATACCGGAAAAATATACCGGTATACCAAAAATATTTCTGGGATACTGAAAATATTTTGATATACCGGTATATAATGAAATTTTGGTACGGTATCGGTACGTAAAATTGACATACCGAAAATTTTGGTATATCAAATTTTTGGTACGACAACGGTATGATATTTTTCGGTACGGTAACTGTATGACGAGAAAATTTTTGGTATGCCGTACATTCCACCCCTATATATAATACAACTAATTATAAATAAATAAACTGATAAAAAATAAAATATTTACCATTATATCAGAAAATACGGATGAAATTGACTTGTTCTCGTACACAACTCATTACTTTCTACGATATCGAATGAATATTGCTTAGGCCGCTGGGGTATTTATAATATTGGATTTAGCGACGGATTTGGAAATTTCATCGCTAAATCCATCGCTAAATATGGGCAAATTAATGGTAGCAGCGCCCAACAGTCAGGTTGCTTTGTATTATGCACCATTTAGCGACGGATACCACCTTCCGTCGCTAACACCATCGATTCAGATTATCCATCGCTGAACCATCAGGGATTGCGACGGTTAAAAATTTCGTTGCTAAATATGGTGGATTTGACCATTTGACTGTTACCGTCGCCAAATCCATCATAAATAGCGACTGATTTTGAAACCGTCGTAAACCCCACTTTTTTGTAGTGAAGTAACTGATGGGGGGATAATTTAGGTATTTCGTTATATTCCATGTAGCCCTAGATTGTAACCTATATAAAGAGATCTCCAATGTATTAATTAGGGATGGCAATGGGGTGGGTTAAAACCCGGACCCGGCACGAATCCGCCCCAGATGGGGCGGGTTAAAACCCGATCAAATGGGTTTCGGGGCGGGTTAAACCCGATCAAACGGGTTTTTTGCCGGGTGCGGTGCAGGTTACGATATTAGGTAAACCCGCCCCGGACCCGTCCCGCATATATAAATATATATTAATTCTATAATTTAATATTAAATTAAATGTATTTTGTATAGGGTTTATTTCTTTCACGGTGAATTGTTTGAATTGTTTTCTTTCTTTGCTTTATCAGTTTCTTTTATCAAATAAATGCTTTAATTTAGATTGAGAAGAAATTAGAATGAGTTGATATCTAATGTACATAATTCAAAATAAATTTCAATTAATTCACCCAAATAATACAAATTCAAGTATTAATTGTATGAATTGGAGGACTGCAAAATAATTATATGAATTGGAGGTAGAGATGAATTATTTTTCTGCTTATTTATTTATTTTTCTAAGATACTAACATATCTATCTTTTTTAAAATAGATGGAGTCTGAGAAGGAACTAGAGTTAATTCAGTGACTGTCCCATTAAATAATCTTCTTTGATGTAGGATTGATTAAAACATTTGAATTTTGTGCTTTATGATGTGAGATTGATTATGAAATTAGGTATTTTGTTTGTTATAATTTGAATGATTCTAGTTATGTGTTATTTTTTAGGAATGATATGTATGAAGTTAGAAGTATGAATTAAAAATGTAAGGAAAAATGAAATTGGACGCGGGGCGGGTTAAACCAGACGGGTTCACGGGGCGGGGCGGGGTAGAGCGGGTTCAAAAACTCAGCAGGGCGGGGCGGGTTACGGGTTGGCAAAAAAATTGGCGGGCCGGGTTACGGGTTTGGCTAACCCCCCCCCCCCCCCAAACCCGCCTCGTTGTCATCCCTAGTATTAATTGTACATGAAGAATAGTGAAAAACCTCTTGAATTGATATCTTCGTCGTCATTTTTGATGAATTGGATCACCAAATCTTTGTTTTCTTTATTTATGCATATCCTACAACATATTATCAGCACGAATACTCTATCAATTAAACTTTAGGATTTTTTGCAATTGATGTCGAATTGATCTCAAAAAAACTGTAACACGCATAGAACTATATATGTATGTCTTCTTTTTTTATAACTATATGTATGTCTCCTATTGATTAGATACGGGCATCATGATTCAAGGTGCGTCTACTTTCTCCATGATTAGGAAAAGTTTAAGTATTTATGGTTAATTGTTAATTTTCTGCTGAGAGTTTAACTTGTATGTTGAAACTCTGTATTTGATAAAAAAAAATGCCCATATGCACTGAATATAATTATTATAAATTGTTGATTGTGTAATTAAAATTAATTGAGGTTGCCTCTATCGAATTTGGAGCAAAGATACGGCGAGTTAGTTTCTTATGTCAGCAACCTTTTATTAAATTTTATATTTGGCTAGCCAATTTTTACATTGAGTTTTCTTTCACACTCTGGTTATTGTTCTTGTTTGGTTGCTTTACTCGCTGGAGACATGCCTAAAGCCAATGAAATTGTTCCCATCCATGAGACGAGGAAGTAGGCATTTCATCCGCTTATATCTCTCCTATTGAGCCAGCTTTCTACGCAAGCTAGATCACTCATTAGACAGTTAGGAATCCCCATAATGGTAAAGAGACTTAATTCCTTTTAAATTTCAGCAATTACAACAGTTTGCTGCATAATAAGTTTGAGAATTATTTTCTATAGAAATTAGATTTTTTGCGAAAATCATTGCTTGCCTATTATTACTTATTTTTGTGGTTGATTTGATTCATTGAAATTTGTTGAATCTGCTTACATTTCATGAAATGGATGACATTTAATATATTGTTGCAAGTAAATTGACACTACAACATTATATTGTTGACTCTGCTTTCTAATACTCGAAACTCCCATGATGTATTTGAATATATAATATTATGATAATTATGAATTAAAATTTTATTTATTTAAATCATCAAATATGTCACACCCTACTTGTATATATACTTGTTCACTATTGTACACATCCATGACAAAGAACATTCATGGATGATATATATGAGTATAAATCAATGGGATAAAGCATTTTTGCAAATCATCGAAAAATATGTGACTCATACTCTAATTCGTATGCACATTCTTGAAAAGTAAATATTTACTACTGTTACGCTTATGTAATCAATATATATTCTTCTTTGTTTTCAATAAATGGCTTAACTAACTTGGCCTAAATTTAAAATTTTGGGCTCAAAAGAAATTGAGTATCATTGTTGGATTTTCGATGTGGAACCTACCTTCTTAGGGAAGGATTGTCTTTTTATAATCGAACAATTCACTAATCCCAAGGATGAAGAACCGCTGACAAGGTCAAAGTCAATGTCATCATGTTTCTAAGACAACATATCAATCCTAGTTTACGTTGAGATTACATTTAGTTGAAAACATCCCAAAAATTGGGGGAGATTGGGATGTTTTGGAAACATGCGTAATATTCTACTTCCAGAACTAACTGTCGAGGGGAATGAAATCTGCTTACTTAACTATTAAAGAGTCAACAATTTTGATAAGGATATGTTGCGGCTTAAAGAATGTCGCACTTTAAGTGGAAAGCAAATCATAGAAGATATGATAATAAAACTCTCTCAATTTCTCTACTTTAGCACTCATACTGGCAAACTTAGTATAAGCTTAAATATGATAACATAATTATCAAATTTAATAAGCTAATTAATATGTTACAAGTAACTGAAATGTATGACCAAGTTCTTCTGAATAATAATGCCAAGTCTGATGGGACAAAGAAAATTCCCAAGGCTAACTTTATTAAGGAAACAATGTAGAGAACCCTAAAGAAAAGTGGACATGACGTGTTAATATCTACCAACAAAAGAATAATGTGCCATGTGTTAGACACCGTGGGTGTACCTATAACAATTATCGTGCAAGCAATAAAGTAGCATTTAATTATACGAGTGTTGGTCCCGGTGAAAAACCCATGAAATGCGGAAAAACATGTAATGCATATAAAACAGGGGTGAAGGAATGGTGATTCCAATTTTTTGCGTTTTAAGCCCATGTGCTGTGTTTTGCTTATAATTGAATGCATATTACAAGTAAGAACATAAAGTAATAAAGAACACAACAAAGTATAGTGGTTCGGAGACTCAAGCTCCTACATCCAATCTCCCTGTTCCTAGGGAAATTCCTTCAAACTGGACTTATCACCCTCTCGGGCTCGCCTCTAGATATTTAACGAGCTCTCACTCAAACTGGACTTATCACCCTCTCGGGTTCGCCTCGGGACTTATCACCCTCCACGGGATTGACTACAGATGTTTACCGAGTTCACACTCCAATGGGACTTATCACCCTCTCGGGATTGCCTACCAACTACCTCACTTCACCACTAGTTATCTCTTACGAGAATGGGGTTTGGGTTTGGTGTTGTCTCCAACTATGGTGAGATTTTCCCTTACATTTGTTTAGCCTCAATGCTAAGGTTGGGAAAATCTCTCTAAGCTTAGGATACATCGTGAACACTCTTTGAATATATTTGTATATCTACAGACTTGTGTTCTATGGTGGGAATGCTTGAGTATATGTCTTCTTAGCATTGTAGCATTGTAGCATCGTTTGTTACATTCTCCACACTTAATTTGATGGAAGATCTTGTATTTATACTGTGGATTTGAATGTTACCGTTGGAGAGAATCACATTCAAATCCATACTATTCATGAAGTTCTTTGACTTTTTTCAGGCTGGTTGTCTTCCTCTCATTGGTCCACGTCAGCTGAATTCTAATGGCTATAATATTCAGATTCTTCTGAGTCTCAGGATCTTCAGTTCTATCTGAGCCTTCAGGTTTATCTGAGCCTTCAGGTCTATCTGAGCTTTCTGAGCCTTCAGGTTTATCTGAGCCTTCAGGTCTCTCTGAGCTTTCTGAGCCTTCAAGTTTATCGAGCTTTACGAGCCTTGATTTACTCCCGAGCCGGTCTGTCGAGCTTTTTGAGCCTTGGGTTTGCTCCGAGCCTTAGTCTCTCTGAGTCTTGATTCTCGGCTGAGTCTCGGGTTTCTTGGTCAGCGGAGACTTCTCTTGGCGGACCTTGTCTGTCGGGCATCTTGACACCCGGGCTTCTTGAGTTGACTCTTGAATCGGACATCGACCCTCGAGTCACATTTCCTTCTTGACCCTCGGTCGTGACTCTGACTATCTGTTTTCTTCTTTTACTGATCGTATTTCGGCGTCGAGATCAACATCTCGAATAGCATAATCGATTACATCGAGTTAACATATCGGTTTATCATATCGATCTCGATCACGCCCGATCTCGTCGATCTCATCTGCTCCTCTTCATATCTGATCTCGATCACGTCTGATCTTGATCAGTCTCATCTGCTCATCTTCTGATCTGTAACCTTCTCTTCTGATTTGTTGGCTTTAGCTTTTCTTCACATTTGATTTGCCATAATTTCATCGATTAACTTTCGAACTCATCTAACTCATTTGATCTTGATGGGTCTAAATCTGCTGACCTTGTGCGATCTCGATTATCTTCTTCTGATTTCGTGAGTTCCCCCTTAACTTGTTCTTTCGTTCCCCCTCAACTTGTTATCTGTAAATTAGCTTCAATAACAAAAGTTGATAATGTTTTGACATAATTCATCAAAACTAAAATATCCCAACAATTTCCCCCTTTTTGATAATGACGCCAAAACATTAAAATATATGCATTTTTAAAGAAAACGGGTTTTCGTTTAAAAAGATCAGTTCAGGTGATCACATTAAAGGTGATCTTTTGAACTTCTGCTCTGATACCAATTGTTTGTCCCAATGAAAAACCCATGAAATGCGGAAAAAATCATGAAATGCATATAAAAACAGGGGTGAAGGAATGGTGATTCCAGATTTTTTGCGTTTTAAGCTCATGTGTTGTGTTTTGCTTATAATCGAATGCATATGACAAGATAAGATCGTAAAGCAATAAAGAACACAACAAAGTATAGTGGTTCGGAGACTCAAGCTCCTACATCTACTCTCCCTGTTCCTAGGGAAATTCATTCCAACTGGACTTATCACCCTCTCGGGCTCGCCTCTAGATATTTAACGAGCTCTCACTCAAACAGGACTTATCATCCTCTCGGGTTCGCCTCGGGACTTATCACCCTCCACGGGATTGCCTACAGATGTTTATCGAGTTCACACTCCAACAGGACTTATCACCCTCTCGGGATTGCCTACCAACTACCTCACTTCACCACTAGTTATCTCTTACGAGAATGGGGTTTGGGTTTGGTGTTGTCTCCAACTATGGTGAGATTTTCCCTTACATTTGTTTAGCCTCAATGCTAAGGTTGGGAAAATCTCTCAAAGCTTAGGATACATCGTGGGTTGCTTAGATTGAGTTTTAGAACACTCTTTAAATATATTTGTATATCTACAGACTTGTGTTCTATGGTGGGAATGCTTGAGTATATGTATTCTTAGCTCTGTAGCATCGTTTGCTACATTCTCCACACTTAATTTGATGGAAGATCTTGTATTTATAGTGTGGATTTGAATGTTACCGTTGGAGAAAATCACATTCAAATCCATACTATTCTGTAAGTTCTACAGCTTTTTCAGGCTGGTTGTCTTCCTCTCATTGGTCCACGTCAACTGAATTCTAACGGCTATAATATTCAGAATCTTCTGAGTCTCAGGATCTTGATTATATCCGAGCCTTCGTGTCTATCGAGCTTTTCGAGCCTTGAGTTTATATCGAGCCTTGGTCTCTCTGAGCTTTCTGAGCCTTCAGGTTTATCTGAGCTTTTTGAGCCTTGATTTATCGAGCCTTGGTCTATCGAGCTTCGAGCCTTGAGGTTTATCGAGCCTTGGTCTCTCGAGTCTTGATTCTCACTTGAGTCTCGGGTTTTCTTGATTCAGCGAGACTTCTCTTGCCGGACCTTGTCGTCGGGCATCTTGACACTCGGGCTTCACCCGGCTCTTACGAATTGAGACATCGACCCTCGGTCGCATTTACTCCCGACCCTCGGTCTTGACTAAGGCTTATCTGTTTTTTCTTCTTTGCACGATCGATCGAGATCAACACATCTTCATATCAACATATCGGGATAGCATCGAATTCGATTTTATCGAGTTAGCATGTCGGTTTATCATATCGATCTCGATCGCGTCTGATCTCGTCGATCTCATCTGCTCCTCTTCATATCGATCTCGATCCGTCGATCTTGATCGATCTCATCTGCTCATCTTCGATCGCAACCTTCTCTTGATTTCTTTGGCTTTTAGCTTTTCTTCACATTTGATTTGCACAGCTCATCAGTTAACTCAAAACTCATCTAACTCATCTGATCTTGATCAGTCTCGTCTGTAGCCTTGTCTGATCTCGATCATCTTCTTCTGATTTCGTGAGTCCCCCCTTAACTTGTTCTTTCGTTCCCCCTCAACTTGTTATATGTAAATTAGCTTCAATAACACAAGTTGATAATGTTTTGGCATAATTCATCAAAACTAAAATATCCTAACAATATGGCTCTTGGCTCTATAGCATTTTTCCACATTCTCCACACTTTAGAATGATGAAAGGCCTTGTATTTATAGTGTGGATTTGAATTTTATCGTTGGAGAGAATCACATTCAAATCCATAATATTTTGTAAGTTCTGCAGCTTTTTCAGGCTGGTTGTCTTCCTCTCATTGATCCACGTCAGCTGAATCTAACGGCTATATTCTTCAGGATCTTCCGAGTCTTCAGGATTCTTCTGAGTCTTTAGGTTTCTTCTGAGTCTTAAGGTTTCTCTGAGTCTTCAGGTTTCTCTGAGTCTTCAGGATTCTCTGAGTCTTCAGGTTTCTCTGAGTCCTCAGGATTCTCTGAGTCTTCAGGTTTCTCTGAGTCTTGGGATTCTTGACTCGGGATTCTTGATTGAGACTTCTCTTCCGCGGACCTTATGCGTCGGGCATCTTGACACTTCGGGCTTCTTGAGTTGACTCTTGACCGGACATCGACCCTCAGGTCACTTTTACTCCTTGACCCTCGGGTAACTTATTTAAAATTTATCGATTTCTTCTTGCACAGTCGATCGGTTTTGTTGATGTGATCGGCACATCTTGGTCAACATATCGGGATAGAATCGAGGTCATCTGCATCGGTTACACATCCGATCTAAATCGCGTCGATCTCGTCGGTCTCATATATCTCCTCTTGATCGGCTTATCTTTTTGGTCATCAGTCGGGACAACCGATCATCGATCTTACGATCGGTGGCTTATCTTTTGTTCTCTTCTGATACAGCTCATCAGTTAACTCCGAAACTTATCTTACTCATCTAATCTTGATCAGTCTCATTTGCAGCCTCGTCTGATCTCGATCATCTTCTTCTGATTTCATGAGTTCCCCCTCAACTTGTTCTCTCGTTCCCCCTCAACTTGTTATCTGTAAATTAGCTTCAATAACACAAGTTGATAATGTTTTGGCATAATTCATCAAAACTAAAATATCCCAACAATTTCCCCCTTTTTGATAATGACGCCAAAACATTAAAATATATGCATTTTTAAAGAAACAGGTTTTTGTTTAAAAAGATCAGTTTAGGTGATCACATTAAAAGTGATCTTTTGAACTCCTGCTCTGATACCACTTGTTGGTCCCGGTGAAAAACCCATGAAATGCGGAAAACACATGTAATGCATATAAAATAGGGGTTGTTGGTCCCGGTGAGAACGAGTCTTACACGTGTATGGGGGGGGAATACACGTGTTCAGTGATTTTAAAACTTTTTTCTTACCGAGGTCGACTTGGGGTGGAAAATCGAAGATTAGGTTTCGAGAAGCACGATCGCTCTCTGAGTCAAAGTCTCATCGAGGCGGTGATCCCGAAGCCGCTTTTCGGATACCTCGGATAATCCCAACCGAGTCCACGAGTGTCAGAGATCCTGAGTTGCTTGGATCAGATAACTAACTTACTGAATCCTCAGATGAGAGTTCAGTTTGATAACTATCTGTTCTAGCTACTCAGTCGTGCGGAATGGTTGGCCCTTAGATTATACTCGTTTTAAGCTTTGCTGAAAACCTTCCCCTTATGAAATAGTGATTAGGCTGTGAATCACTTATGCAACTTTCAGTGGATTGATTCCAACTGAATATCAGTGAAAAAGTATGCTTTCAAAATCAAGTTGATGCAACAATTAAACGAGATAAGGAAAGCAATAAATTTTTGCTAGATTATAGTGGTTAGAGACTCAAGCTCCTACATCCACTCTCCCCGACTCTTGGAGAAATTCACTATCAAACCGAGCTTTCGACTACCTCGTAGTTTACTTACTCAACTCGCCCCGAGGTTTTTTCGACTACTCACGTAGTTTACTTACTCAACCCGACCTTGAGTTTTTCGACTACCTCTCCGTGGTTTACTTACTCAATCACACACAAGCTTTTCGGACTACCTGTAGCTTACTAACTTCTTCTCTAGAGTTTTTCGACTACTCCGCGTAGTTTACTAACTCTTTACAACTCTACTCACCAACAAACACACTCCAACTACCTTCTCAAGGGTTTGGGGTTTCTTGGTTGGTTTCAACTAGGATGAGATATCCTTTACAATAAAGCACAATGCAAAGGGTTAGGATATCTCGACTAAGCTTTGGATAAATCTTATCAAGCTAGGCTTAGTAAAGTGAGCTCTCTTCAATATAAAAGCACTTGGGAAATTCAAGGTATTTTGAGTGCTTTAACTTTGCAAGAATAAGTTTGAGCTCTTGTTGCAAGTATAAATTTCCGTAACCTTACTATGTAGAGGGTCACCAAGATTTATAGGCATACACCAAGGTCACTCTTGAAAACTATCCGTTGGAGAGATAGCCGTGAGTTCCCTCTTATGGTGTGTGAGAAATGGCTATATTTAGAGTTTGAAACTCCCTAACACGTTTTTTAGGCAATAGCCTTTTCATGTAGCCGGTCTTCACTTTTTGCGATCTGGAACTTTCGTGACATCGACATCTTTTTTTTGGCTTGTCACCGCTATCATTGTCGATATAGTAAGTGTCATCTTCCTCTTTTGACTTTTGTCTTGATTAAGGGTAGACACCTTTAACGGCTCTTTTGATTACAAACTCGAGTTTGATATAACCTTAACAATACTTGACTTAGTTCCTTTTATGCATATTTGAATGTCTTGGCAATATCTAACTTTCTAAGGCATCGCGTTTCTCTCAAGATGTGCATCCTTTAGATAGATATATTGATTGCCTCGGAACATTGAGGTTCATCTTGAGCATTCAATATATTCTTGAAGAGTCTTGATAATAATTCGTGCTTTTTAGTATTCTTGATCTTCGATACTTTCGGTCTTGATCTTGTGTCTTGAGTCTTACGAGTCTTAGTCTTCGAGTCTTGATTTATCGATTTATTTTATCTTTGAGTCTTCATCTTTGAGTCTTGATCTCTCGGTTTCATCTTTGAGTCTTGAGAGACTATTAAAACTATATCTGGCGACTTATACATTTTGCGAGATAACATCCCCGAATACTCTAAAACCGAATCGACTCAACTATCAAGATCATTCTTGAACATGTCATACTCGGGGTTTTGGGATCTTAATCAAAATCATATAATCTTTTATTAAATTCATCTCCCAACAATTTCCCTTTTTTTTGATGATGCCAAAAACCTATCTTGTTACAAGTATATAACCTATTCTCGGGTTTCAGGTTTTTTATCTATTACAAGATTGGTTATGTCCCAACAGTTTTCTGAATCGGAGAATCTCAAAAAAATTTGAGAGAGTCTCCCAAGAATTTCATCACCAAACAATCAAGATGTCGGGCATATCAAAAGACATGTAAAAATAAGATAATGAGATATTATCTTTTGAGCATAATGATAAATCTTCATTGATGATAAGTGTAGCTTTTTCAGATTACAATGAATTTATCAAACAAAATAAAAAAGACAAACATTTGAAGAAACACAAAATCTTCGAGTCTTGGTTTTTAGTCTTTGATTTGGCTCTTTGATCTTACCTCTCTGTTTGCTTCATTTTTCGATTTCATCATTGGGCACTTCCAGATCAAACATTCGAAGAATCTCTTCTTCAGCTCATTTCTTTCCCTGATGATGTCTGGACTGTTTCCAGTTAGTCCCATCTGACCAGCGTACTGAGCAATTTCTTGCGTAATGGCCTTTTCATTTACCAAGCCATTACCAAGTTTCGGAGGAGGATAGGAATATGGACCGGGGGCTACTATTTGTACTCCACCTTCATCCGCCGCAAGGTTAATCCAGCTTTGTAGATACTTTGGATAAAAGGTGAGAAGATGTTCAATGAAAGCTTCGTTCTGATCTGAGCCTTCCCTTCTCCATTCCCTGAGAACATCAAAATTGAACCAGAAGGTTCTCTTCACTTCTTCCCACATGTCGTTGAGTTTAATGGGCATCCATTTATCAACATGGGGCCCTTGGCGCTTTTCGATGTTCCCTTCCTCTTGCTATAAACTTTACGAAGTCACTTTCCCGTTTACGCTCTTCGTCCATCTCTTTTTCGATCCACGAAGTTCACGAGGAGAGGCGGTAGCTTTCTTAGCTTGTTCTTTTTGGAGTGTCATCAGAGCCTCTCTGGAGTTGAAGACTTTCTTCTGAGGTTGAGACTCAGATTCTTCTGCATTTTCCAGAATCAGTTTTCTCTGGGTTGGCTTAGAAGCTTTGCGACGCTAACTTCTGGGTTGAACAACGCCCCAAGGCTTTCCTCTTCATAGGCGATTCGGCACCGGCTGGCTTGTTCCAACCTTAGTTCTAACACTCGGTTTCTCTCTTGCAACCTCAAGCTTGGTTTGCTCGAAACTTCGAATGTAGGCGAGCTTCTCTACTTGAGCAAATTTTAACTTCTCGAAGCATCGACTTCTTTAAAGGCTTGGGCTAAATTGTACATTTCAACATCTTTTTCGAGCCTTCTTTTCCAAAGCACGTGCCATGAACTTCCCGAGGTCTGACCTTCCCTTTCCCCTTCTTGGCACCGTAGTTTGGAAGAAGTCGGAGAGAGGCTGTGTCCATATGATCTTTGTTCTTTGCTCACACTGCGGATCTCTCCTGCTAGTTGATCTTGCTCATCTTCCATTCTTCTAATGTGGTTCTTAGCCACAGACAGTTCTTCAGAAATGTGGGCAAACTGGCCAGAGAGTGCATCTTTAAGCATCTCTGTCATCTTGGTCATGAGCACTGAGCTCATTTCCTCAACAGAAGATTTGATCCGCACCTCATATTTCTCTGTCAGTTTCACCTCTAGCAATTGATCGACTCACGGTGCTTTTGTTTCATTTCATCACTTATCTACGCATTGACTCCTCCTCTTTTCTTTTAGCTTTTCTTCCATGGAGGTCATCGAGTGGTCGAGTGTTTTGTATCCGCACCGATTCGAAGAATGGCTAAGTCCTTCCATTGTCTCGAGCTTGATTGGCCAATGTTTCTTCCATCGAGCAATTTTGATTGCCATTGGCTCAATCTTCTCAAGTTTCTCCATTACGGGGGTGAGATCAATCTCGTGACCTTCTGCACCTTCATGTCTTTGTTTGATCATCTGAGCTTCGCTTCATCCCGAGCTCGACCTCAATTGAGCCTCGATCATTTTATCGGACATTTGAATTAAAGATAGTACTTTTCGGTAACTTTCTGGCATCATTATCAATAGTGCCAAAAGGTACTGAAGAGTGCTAACCGATCGAGGTTGATCGACAACGAAGTCTCTATTTACTGTTTGAGGCCGATCCTCGGCTTCTCCTGTTGGTCCCCATCTCCATCTTTGGATTTGTCTCATTTGCTCGGGGAACTCAACCTCATTGCTTTCTTCTCGGCTAGCTTTACGAACGGCTCATCAAAATCGAATTTTTCAATCTGGCTTTGTCATACGAACCACGAGAAGTCGGTCGGGGAAAAACATCTCCTCATTCCACCCGATCTTCCCCTCTGAATGCGGCAATATCAAGCATCTCGGGAAGAGTCGATTGAGGATATACTTTATCGTCCTTAATCTGAAAAATATATCTTGCGGTCGGGGTATGAAATTTGAGCTCGGGTATCGGTCGAGATGAACCGTTCCCCCTTGCTCCTCCATTCGCCTTCTTACCTCGCCTTTCTTCCATCTCGGGCTCTCGGTTCGATGGGGAGGCACGCTAAGGATCAAGCGTTAGGTCACTCGGGAGCTCATCCAGTACATTTTGCTCTGAGCCTCAGTAGTATCTGAAGCTTGTGCATTCAGTCCTCGATTTGCATCTGAGTGGGTTACGAGACTGGTGGCATTTCCTCGATATAGTGCGAGTTGGCACAATGATGCGAGCTGCACATCTTGGATCGACTCTGAGGTGGCTCTTGATGCGAGCTTTGTTCATCGAGGTAGGCATTTAAAGGTCTGAGCTCCTTTAAAATTTCTGAGAAATTTTATCGGTGAGTGATGTCTCGGCACCTCGGGAGAAGACACTCTCCCGATCGATCTGTGTCCTTGAGATAACTGTGCGGCACTTGTAATGGTGAACTTTGAGCGGTTTGGCCCTCGGGTTGTCTCTCCTCCGAATCCTTTGCTACCATCGTCGGTGAGAACCACCAATCTTACGCTCTTTGGGCGAGGTTCTTCTGCCTCAGCAGTTTTTTGCTCCTTGCTCTATATTTTTACCTCCATGAGAACCTTCCCCACTGGTTTGTTGAGTCTCTTTCTCGGCAACCCGCGAGGAAGGTGATTCTACCTTCTTTTCTCCTTTTCCCTAGAATAGCACCTTCTTTTCCAAAGGTGGGTTTGAAGAGAATTTTGGATTTAGGGAATGGGGTTGAGTTGGCAAAGATATCCTCTTCCTCTCGCACATCTCCAAAATATAGGCAATTTTGGTGGCATGGTGGATCTTGCCTTTCAATGTGATTTCCCCATTGACTTTTTTTATGATCTTGGCTTGCTCGACACCATGTGGACTAAAATTTCAGCCGGTTGAAGTCGGTGGTGGGAGATGCCTCGATCGCCGCCATCGATCCGAGCCGGGTACTTATCCGCTCAAAACTCCCCAGAAGACTCATGGCGCTCTTTTCTCTAATATCCATCGGACACGATATTGTGGCTTTAGGTGCTTCTTGTTCAAGGTTGCCTCAAACTTCACAGATTCTCGGCAATCCTATCTAGGTACTCTGCTCTCTTTCCGACATATACATCGCGGGATCCTCTCCTCTATCACATAGCTCAAACACATCATTTGATTTTTTGGAATAATGCACAACTCCCTCTCAAAATCGGCGTATTTTGATGAGTGATCTAGATGAGATCTGAATCGAAGAGTGCATACAATTTTCTTCATCTGTTTTCAAATTGCAGATGAATTCGATTACCTCCTTTGCGAACTCCTGGTCTGGTCGACTTGTGACTAGATGGGTGAGTTTGGCCAGTCGGATCATATTCAGAGCCTCCTCTTCTGGCTTTGAGTTGGTTGAGCTCTCAAGTGGGACAATGAACTCATACCATGGCTTATTGGTTATGACCAATCTCTCTCGTACCACGGTTGGAGCCATTTTAGAATGTGATTGAAGAATTTGAAGCTTTAGGGTTTTTGCGATTTTCGGGCAAAGGGGATTTTAGTTACAGAGTATTTGGGAACGAAGGGTTTGATAACATTTTAGCTTGAATGGCTTGAAGAGGTATAGATAGCTTTGAGATCGTGGGGAATCGTGTAGGTTAGGTGAAAAGTAACGGTTGAGATTAATCTCCGATTAATCGGGTATATGAACCGACAACGATCTCGAAAGGTAAGCCTTAAAAAATATCCTCTGTGGGTCAATAATGTGGCAGAGCATTAAATGACCATCCTTCTTCGAATTTAAAAACGATCCCGCCCAAAAACATTCCTCGTGTGTTTTGTATTTATTGCAAATGATTCTTGAGTTTTACTTAAGCAATAAATGGCTCACATGAGTCATTACTTCTTCGAGACTAATTTCCTTCTATCGGTCTTCTATCGAGTAATCGACCTTGATAAAATGTCAAGATAATATCTTGGAAATCTTGAAAGGGTTCAAAGATATTCTTGAAAGTACTACCTATCAAGAATCGAGTTTCTTGAGACTCGATCAAAGATTTCATTTTATCCCGAGTTTCTCGGTAGAACTCGAGAAAGCTTCATGTATCTCGAAAATCTTCAATTTTCGATTTACTCTATACACTGGTTCTAACATCCCTAATTCATTTGAAAGTTCACGAAATCTTGATTCAAACCAAAGGTTTAGTCAAGATATCGACTCTTTGCCTATCAATTATGAATTTTCTCCATCCTTATGTCCTTTTTTCTCGACATGATCTCTCGATGAAGTGATGTTCGATATCCACATGCTTGCATCGGTGTGCAATACCGGATTTTGTGAAATAGCAATGGCACTATTATTGTCACAAAATATTGGTACTTCATTGGCCACAACTTTATAATCCCTTAATTGTTGTCCGAGCAAAGAATCGAGCACGCAGACTTCTGCGACCATGTATTCAAATTTGATAATCTTGGTTGCTCTCGAGGTCATTTCTTTGAAAACCAAGATATCGGGTTTGCTTCCTAGAAATTGACAAGTTCTGTTGTGGACTTCTGTCAATTTCGCAACCTCCATAGTCGAGATCCGAGTAACCCGGTTAATTCAAGGTTATCATCATTTGGATACCATAATCCTCTATTCATCTTTGTGCCCTTAAGATATCTCGAAGATCTTTTTAGCGACCTCCATGTGACTAGTCTTAGGATTAGCTTGGTATCTTTTGCACATATCCCAACAAACAAATGTTATATCGACCTACTTGTCGTGAGATAGAGCAATGATCCAATGATTCCTCTATAATCGATTATGATTTCTTGATTTGCCTTCCGAATCGGGGATCCATCTTGTAGTTAGTATTCATAGGAATCCTAAGCGCATTGCAATTTTGTACACCATATTTGGCAATCGGATCTCGGTGTACTTTGCACGGTTGATGAATATTCCTTCCTTTGATTGTTTCACTTGAAGACCTAGAAAGAAATTCATCTCTCCCATCATTGACATCTCAAACTTGCCTTTCATCGGTGTTGAAAACTTTTCACACAAATTGATGGTTTGGAGATCCAAAAATGATGTCATCAACATATATTCGAAACAAGAAGATATCTTTCCCATCCTCTATCCCAAGCGAGTTCTATCAACAGTTCCTTTGACAAAACCATGGTCAAGAAGAAATTGAGAAAGAGTATCATACCATGCTCGGGTGCTTGCTTGAGACCATACAAGGCTTTTTTCGAGCACAGTAAACTTGGTCATTCTGTTTGAACCCGGAGGTTGTTCCACATAAACCTCTTCTTTAAGCACACCGCTCAGAAATGCACTTTTCACATCCATTTGATAGATCGTGAACTTCATGTGGGTAAAGATATGCAAGAAACAATCGATGGCTTCTAGTCTTACCTGTTGGTGCAAAGGTTTCATCATAATCCAAGCCTTCTTCTTGGGAATAACCTTGTGCAACTAGCCTTGCCTTGTTTCTTACAATATTGTTGTTTTCATCTCTTTTATTCTTGAAAACCCACTTGGTTCCAATGACATTGTGCCTTTTCGTGTCTATCTACCAACTCCCATACTTCATTCCTTGAGAATTGATTCAAATTTCATCTTGCATAGCAAAGAATCCAATCTGAATCTTGTAGAGCTTCACCAATCTCTGCGGAGTTCTTTCTCCGATAGGAAGCAGCAGAATAGTGCACTTTCACCATGGAACCTTCTTGTCTTAACACTTTCAGGTTAGATCACCCACAATCGACTTGTAGGATGACTATCTAACCATTTCCTTCTTGATGTTCCCCCTTCAATAGTATCCTCAACATTTGAAATGTTAGGTTCAGTTATATCAGTAAACTCAGGGAACAATCAGAAAAGGAGAAAGTGAATCATCTTCCTCGTGGGAAATTCTATTCGAGGACATTGTCGAGACATTTGTTCCCCTTTGGTTGATAGATTGAGAATTTGCCTCATTTGTGACCACATCTTCATTGGCATCACATACCGAGTCCGAACGGTGTCTGTTCAGATTGGTTTACCTTTGGAGTCTTTGGTTTTCCGAGTCTCACCATCGATTTCCATTCGAACTTCTTTATTCGAGTGCGAGTCACTCCAATCATAGATTGTGGTGACTTACCTTTTCCGAGTTCGATAGATGATTTTTCTTTTTGTTTCAGGGCTTAATCTGGTGATCCTCTTAGTCGGTTCATCAAGATCATGTTCTTTCTTCCGAACACAAATAGTTTCATCAAAAAACAACATGAGGTGTTTCCTCCACAATAAGAGTCCTACAGGTTGTAAACTCGAAAGTTTTTATCGACTTGAGAATATCCTAAGAATATTCCTTCATCGCCTTTTACTATCAAAAGTTTTCAACCGATCTTTACCATTATTGTGTATGAAACACTTGCAAAAACACACGAAAAGAAAGAAACAAGAGGCTTCCTTTCATTCCAAAGCTCATAAGGTGTTTTGCCTTGACTCTTAGTCAAGCATGGATCTATTCGTGAGTAGCATGCGGTGTTGATGCTTTCAAATTTCAAAATCTTTTAGGAATATCGACTTCACTATCATTGTCCTTGCGAACTTCTTTCGAGTCATGTTCTTCTTTCAAAGAACACCATTTTGTTGAGGGGTCCTTGCGGTGATGTTTCATGAGAAATTCCATTTATTGCACAATAATCGGATATAATATGATTTATAAATTAGGTTCCTTTGTCGGATCGATTTTGACCACACTCAGATTCTTCTCAATCTCGAGCCTTTTCGGTAGCTTTTGGCGAGCTTTTATCTCGAGTCTCTTTCTTACTAAGTAAGAATATGACCCAAGTATATCTCGAGTAGTCATCAACTACTACCAATGTGTATTTCCCGCCATTTGTGCTCACGGGTGTTATAGGACCAAAAGATCCATATGAAATAATCAAGTATTCTTTTCGTTAGAAACCTCAACTTTACTTTTTAAATGATGCTTTTATCTGTTTGCCTTTTCCGCACGCATCACAAATATGTTCCTTCTTGAACACTTCGTTAGGTAACCCTCTCACAAGAGCTAATCTTGCAAGCTTGTTCGGGGTTTTTGAAATTTAGGTGATTCATTCTTTTATGCCATAACCAATTTGGTATCTGTGGAACTTTTAGCAACTAAACATGTATCTTTAGGAGTTGAACTCCAATCGCCAAGATACACATTCCCTTTCTTGTACCCGATCGAATACTTTTTCGTGATGTATCATCTTTCACAAAACATAAGTTCTTAGAGAACTCAACATTAAAACCTTTATCACGAGTAATTGGCTAATTGAAAGCAGGTTATGCTTCAATCCAGATACATATGAAACACCATGGATATGAACTGAGTCGATTTCCAAAGTTCCATATCCTTCAGTCTGTCCCTTGGAGTTATCTCCAAAAGTGATCTGTGGGCCTCTATGTTCAACATAGTCACCGAGTAACTTCTTGTATCTGTCATATGTCTTGAACATCCACCGTCAAGATACCATATATCGAGTTTTTTTCATCTCGCTCATCGGTGCCATGTGATCTTTAGTGGGTTTTAGTGCCCTTGTTTTCCTCCTGAAAAACAAATTAATTCTTAGGTACCCAATTTGTGTAGGGTCCTACAAGGTTAGATGTACCTTTCGGAATCCAAATCTGCCTGACAACTCTCATTACTTTAGAGTGGCTGATCTATCTTCAGTAAACATCAACATATACATCCACTACTCTGGGTGCCTTAGCGGTTTTTACGTATATGTGTGCTAGCTTTTAGCTTGAACATGTGCCTTTGAATTCTTCTTTTGGTTCGGGCCTTACATTCGGATGCTTAGGCTTTTTGTGCGACCGGTCTAAATCTTTGTTGATTCGGGTTCGGATAACCTTTACCTTTTAGGCAAGTAAGGTTTAGGTTATGCATCTTTGAAATCTGGTCTTTCGATTATCTTGAGGACTTGGTCTCTTGATTGAGAATATCTCTGTTTGAGTGTTTTTTTCGAAGATTCCTCGATGGTTCAATGTAGATCCTTTCAAGTTTGCATTCTTAGCTTTGAGGCTTTTGAAGTACTTACGAAATTTTCTAATCGGGTCGCTTTCGGGTTTTCTAGCCTTCACCGAGGTTTGGGCTTTCTAACACGATCATTCGGTTTTCTTTGAAACCATAGGTTCTTTTTTCCTTATCTACAACCTTGGGCATTACTTGAGTTTGAAGTGTAGGTGCCATTTGGTTTTACAAAGATTGTCTTCTTGCTACATGATGCGAAGATTGAGATGACCTTGTGAGGTTCCCCCGGAATAAATCCCAATCCAGATTTTTTATAGTGGCGGATCTACGGTAACTCAATTTCATCTATTACTTTAGATGCATTATTCAATAGAGTTAACTTCTTCTGTGCACTATCCTCACAGTCTGTAGAGTTTCATGCTTCTCCAGAGAGGTCATTGAACTTAGTTACGATTAATTTGAGTTTCTTCAATTGGATTTCTCTAGCTTTTTAGGTTAGGGTCTCTATCAACTTCTCTTTCTCTCGAGAGTTGTACTTTTCGAACATCTAGTTCATCGGTAGCTCCCATAAATTGAGAAGTGATTTGAGTTTTTGCTAGAGTCTTTCCATTTTAGATTTTCAAAGATTCGATTCCTTATATCGCTCTTGAGTTTTATTTAGCAGATCCTTGCAAAAAAAAGATAGTCCTTCATTAGATTCTCAAAAGAATCCATCGGTCAAAATATTTGTTTTTCGATTGGAACTTGAAAACTCTTGTGCTAATGTAGGAGCAATAACAGAGACAGAAGAGTTTACCTCCTCAATGGCCATCAGACAGATGTCATCACTATCACTGTCTGAGAATATCTCATCTGAAGAGCTAGATTCCTCCTCAGAATGTTCTTTTTCTGCAACCATGGCCTTTGAGAACTTCTGGTCTCTTTTAGCTTGTCTTTCTCTTCTCTCCTTAGCACTCAACTCTGGACAATCATCTTTGGAAGTGACCTTTCTTCCCGACAATTATAGCATCTGTTGGCATCATCATCCCGATCATTTTCTTCTTTGGACTTGGAGTCCTTTTTTTCGGATGAAGATCCTTCAACTTTTCGTGTCCTTCTTCTTCTCGGTTGATCGTCCTCGGGTTTCTTCTACGGTACTGTTGTTCTGTAAAAGCTTTTGTATTTTCCAAATCTATTATTAAGTCTCATCAAACCTCCTTGCCATCGAGTCTAGCTTTTCCTCAAGCTCATCCCGATGTTTGGCATGGGGTTCTCGACTCTTTAGTTTTCTGAGTTTTATCTTTTTGCTTTTTAAAGCCACATTTTTACTTGATGAAGAATCATCTTTCTTTGTCGACCTTTTTGGATTTCTTATCAATTACAAATTCATAGGCTTTTCGATTTGAGAAGACTTGTTGGTATGGCATTGAGCTAATGTTCTTGGTGTTTTCAATCACCTTTGCATGAATATCCCATTTTTAGAAAGACCTCTAAGAATTTTTAATGCCACTTCTCTTTGTGGATATTTCTTTCCAAGTGCATTTAGATCATTCATGATGCTAGTGAATCGACTTCCAATTTGTCTATTGATTCACCATCATCCATTTCAAAAACTGTCAAACTTTCCAATTGCCTTTGAAAGTTTGTTTTCTTTTTATATGATCTCGCCTTGGCACATAATAAACCTAGTGTATCCCATATCTCTTTAGCAAAGATTACGGTGAGAGATCATTCCCATCACACCATCATCAATTGTACTATATATAGTGTGTCTTTTTTGCCATGTAGTCTAGATAGACTAACTTCCTCTCCTCGGGGAGTTAGTTGGTCATCGACTTAGGAAATTCTTCTCAAGGGTCAATTCTCTCCTCTTTCAGTAATTCAGGATTCACCACAAGAAATTTGAATGGTCCTTGAGAAACCACTCTCCACATACGCTCATGTTTTGGAACACGATGTGCCTGCATTCTCGGTCTCCATAGATCATAGTTCTCATCGAGAACATGGGAAGTTTTTAGAAGACATTTTTCCGATCTTTTTTTGAAAAGAAACGAATTTCAAACAAATAAGATCGATTCGAGATAGACCACAAGTATTTTTTAAAATAAAACTTTGGTCAACAAAGAAGTGGTCAAGTTGAACCCGCTTTCCGATACCACTTGTTGGTCGGTGAGAACGAGTCTTACACGTGTATGGGGGGGAATACACGTGTTCAATGATTTTAAAACTTTTTTTTCTTCGAGGTCACTTGGGTCGGAAAATCCGAAGATTAGGTTCGAGAAGCACAGATCGCTCGAGTCAAAGTCTCATCGAGGCATGTGATCCCGAATTGCTTTCGAGATACCTCGATAATCCCAACCGAGTCCCGAGTGTCAGAGATCCCGAGTTGCTTGGATCGATAACTAACTTCATTGAATCCTCGGATGAGAGTTCGATTTGGTAACTATCTGTTTCTAGCTACTCGATCGTATGGAATGCTTGGCCCTTAGATTATACTCGTTTTTAAGCTTTCTTTAAAAACCTTCCCCTTATGAAATAGTGATTAGGTCGTGAATCACTTATGCAACTTTCATTGGATTGATTCCAAGCGAATATCAAGTGAAAAGTATGCTTTCAAAAAATCAAGTTGATGCAACAATTAAGCACGAGATAAGGAAAGCAATAAAGAACACAAAGATTATAGTGGTTCGAGAGACTCAAGCTCCTACATCCACTCTCCCCGACTCTTGAGAGAAATTCAATATCAAATCGAGCTTTTCGACTACCTCGTAGTTTACTTACTCAACTTCGTACGAAGTTTTTCGACTACTCCACGTAGTTTACTTACTCAACCCGACCTTGAGTTTTTCGACTACCTCCGTAGTTTACTTACTCAATCACACACAAGCTTTGGACTACCCCTCAGAGCTTACTAACTTCTTCTCTAGAGTTTTTTCGACTACTCCGCCGTAGTTTACTAACTCTTTACAACTCTACTCACCAACAAACCCACTCCAACTACCTTCTCAAGGGTTTGGGGTTTCTTGGTTGGTTTCAACTAGGATGAGATATCCTTTACAATAAAGCACAATGCAAAGGGTTAGAATATCTCGACTAAGCTTTGGATAAATCTTATCAAGCTAGGCTTAGTAAAGTGAGCTCTCTTCAATATAAAAGCACTTGGGAAATTCAAGGTATTTTCGAAAGTGCTTTAACTTTTGCAAGAATAAGTTTGAGCTCTTGTTGCGTATAAATTTCCGTAACCTTACTATGTAGAGGGTCACCAAGATTTATAGGCATACACCAAGGTCACTCTTGAAAACTATCCGTTGGAGAGATACCCGTGAGTTCCCTCTTATGGTGTGTGAGAAACGGCTATATTTAGAGTTTGAAACTCCCTAACACGTTTTAGGCAATAGCCTTTCATGTAGCCGGTCTTCACTTTTTTTGCGATGCGGAACTTTTCGTGACATCGACATTTTTTTCAAACTTGTCTTTGTCATTGTCAAGATGGTGCAGTGTCATCTTCCTCTTTTTGACTTTTGTCTTCAGTTAAGGGTAGACACCTTTAACGGCTCTTTTGATTACAAACTCTGAGTTTGATATAACCTTAACAATACTTCTGACTTAGTTCCTTTTGCCTGTATTTGAATGTCTTGGCAATATCTAACTTTCTAAGGCATCGCGTTTCTCTCAGTATTGTATCCTTCAGATAGATATATTCAGTGCCTCGGAACATTGGGTTCATATCGAGCATTCAAGATATATTCTCGAAGTCTTGATAATTCTTGTGCTTTTAGTATTCTTGATCTTGGATACTCGATCTTGATCTTGTGTCTTGAGTCTTCGAGTCTTCGATTTATCTTGATTTATCTTGTTATTTTATCGAAAGTCTTCATCTTTGAGTCTTGATCTCTCAGTTTCATACTGAGTCTTCAGAGACTATTCTGAAACTATATCTGCTGACTTATACATTTTGCAGATAACATCCTGAATACTCTAAAACTGAATCCTGACTCACCTATCATGATCATTACTGAACATGTCATACTCAGGGGTTTTGGGATCTTAATCAAAATCATATAATCTTTTATTAAATTCATCTCCCAACAGGGGTGAAGGAATGGTGATTCCAAATTTTTGCGTTTTAAGCCCATGTGTTGTGTTTTGCTTATAATTGAATGCATATGACAAGTAAGAACATAAAGCAATAAAGAACACAACAAAGTATAGTGGTTCGGAGACTCAAGCTCCTACATCCACTCTCCCTGTTCCTAGGGAAATTCCTTCAAACGGGACTTATCACCCTCCACAGGATCGCCTATATGCTTTCTGACTATCCAAGATAGTTTATTCACTTCTTCTACATTTGAGTTTTCTGACTGACTACTCTGCAGCTTACTTACGCAAACACACACAAGCATTCTGACTATCCAAGATAGTTTACTCACTTCTTCTCTAGAGTTTTCTGGCTGACTACTCTGCAGCTTACTCACTCTTTACAACTCCAACAATCACACAAACTACCTAACAATAGGGTTTGGGTTTGGTTGGTGTCTCCAACTAGGTTGAGATTTCCCCGTACATTTGTTTAGCCTCAATGCTAAGGTTGGGAAAATCTCTCTAAGCTTAGGATATATCTTGGGTTGCTTAGATTGGGTTTAAGTACACTCTTTAATATATTTGTATATCTACAGACTTGTGTTCTATGGTGGGAATGCTTGAGTATATGGCTCTTGGCTCTATAGAATTTTTCCACATTCTCCACACTTAAGAATGATGAAAGACCTTGTATTTATAGTGTGGATTTGAATGTTACCATTGGAGAGAATCACATTCAAATCCATACTATTCTGTAAGTTCTGCAGCTTTTTCAGGCTAGTTGTCTTCCTCTCATTGATCCACGTCAGCTGAATCTAACAGATATATTCTTCAGGATCTTCTGAGTCTTCGGGATTCTTCTGAGTCTTCAGGTTTCTTCTGAGTCTTCAGGTTTCTCCGAGTCTTCAGGTTTCTCTGAGTCTTCAGGATTCTCTGAGTCTTCATGTTTCTCCGAGTCTTCAGGATTCTTTGAGTCTTCAGGTTTCTCTGAGTCTTCAGGATTCTTCGACTCAGGATTCTTGATTCAGCAGACTTCTCTTCAGCGGACCTTGTCTGATCAGGCATACTGACACTCAGGCTTACTGAGTTCAGCTCTTCTGACTTCAGACATCCTGACCCTCAAGTCACTTTTACTCACTGACCCTCAGGTCACTTGACTCAGGCTATCTGATTTCTTCTTGCCTAGTCTGATCAGCTCGACTGATCTGATCAGCACATCTTCAGGTCAACATATCAGGATAGCATCAGGTCATCTGCATCAGGTTAGCACATCTGATCTCAATCACGTCTGATCTCGATCAGTCTCATCTGCTCCTCTTCTGATCAGCTTATCTTTTTTGGTCATCTGATCAGCTGACTTATCTTTTCTTCTCTTCTGATACAGCTCATCAGTTAACTCGGGAACTTATCTTACTCATCTGATCTTGATCAGTCTCGTTTACAGCCTCGTCTGATCTCGATCATCTTCTTCTGATTTTGTGAGTTCCCCCTCAACTTGTTCTCTCGTTCCCCCTCAACTTGTTATCTGTAAATTAGCTTCAATAACACAAGTTGATAATGTTTTAGCATAATTCATCAAAACTAAAATATCCCAACAAAGAGGTATAGGGAATCCAAAGAACAAGAGACCCACGAGAACTATCCCACGGATTTTATCCTGACGATAACATATTTCAATGGAAACAAGTATTTTGCCCAGTCAATGGATATTCATGATTTTGAATGATCTGCTTTATCAATTTTTTATTTTTCAAGAATGTTGTTAAGGCATAATGCATCATTTTATTTGAACAATTACTTTTGGTCTTAATGTTATTTAGACCAATGAATTTGGATTCTCTAATAAAATATTATCGCCAATGATGAGCTACGTGACACTAATTTACATAGGTTTTGTCATGATCATCTTAGACATTTAGGTCGTAACATGATGATTCGTATAATGAAGAAATAACACGGACATCCTCTTTGAGTGAAGGCAAAAACTTGTATGCAATATTGCATACAAGCTATATGTGCAATTGTAGGTTAATTGGGTTTTTTTTTCGCAGGCCTAGAATGCGCGGGTCAGGCAGGGCTTCTTCTTCCTCACGTCGCGTCGCGCAGCTGCCAGATTTCTTCAGTTTTGATTTTCATAACGCTGCTTTTTCAGGTTCTTCCTTCTCCTCTCTTCTCCTATTCTTCTTTTTCTTTTCTCTTCCATATTCTACTAGATTTCTTCAGTTTTCTCATCATTCAGGTTCTTCTGTACTATTCTCACTATGTTGTTTAAATTTATAATCTTGGATTGAAGATTTTTTTTCCGCGCTTGTACTGATTTTTGTTCATGTAGTAACACTCGTTTGTTTATAAGGTAACAATCTTTTGTTCATGTAGTAACACATCAATTTGTTCTTTAAATCTGTAATTTTGGACTGGGGATTTCTTTTCGCGCTTGTTCAGATTTTGTTCATGTAATAACACGTTTTTCTTCATAGGGTAACACTTTTTGTTCGTGTAGTAACACATGTTTTTTTAGTAATATGTAACACTGTACATATGTCGTGTTACCATATGAACAACAATGTCTTACCATATGAACAACAATGTGTTATCATATGATAATGCATTTTTTTTTTTTAAAATACTAATGTAATTTTTATTTCACGTAGTAACACATTTCGTTTCTATAAGTATCACATTTTTTTCATGTAGTAACACATAAAAAAAATATTTTAAAAATTATGTGCTCAATAGGAATTGAACCTACGAGCATATACATTAACAATAGGCCTAAACCACTAGGTTACAACACATATTTGATAGAGATATCCTTTTATAAATATATATTTACCCCCGCTAACCCATAGCAAATAGCCCTGACCCGCCCCGTCCGACCGTCCCCGCTCTACCCAGCCCGACCCGCGCTTGACCCGCGAACTTTTAAAGAATTTGACTTAATTATAGTGTATTAGACATATCAACAGGGTGCAATATTTCACAAGAGTCCTTCTCTTGAGTGAAATATAAAATGGAATAAAAATCTGATGATATTGAACATCTTGATATTTTGTTGCAATCTTTGTTTTCTGAAGCACCTGAAACATTATTTGCATCCCGCTCTACCTCATTATAAATCTCAAAGGCACGTCACTCATTTTATAAAGTATGCCCTTTAGCAAAAGTAACAACGATATCTGCTTATGCTAAAGATTCAAAACAAAGTATTTCATTCTTATAAAGAATACAAGACTATATTGTGGATCAATTTATCCAGAGAGCGGACCATTCAAGTAATATATATGGTTCTAGTTAATTTTTTGACATATCCACATGTCTCTTTACTATCCACAATTAATTTTGAATTACAAAACTCTTAGCACATGTTATATGTTTAAGGGATCACCACCCTAAACAACATCAAAAGCATTTGACGATTATTGCTTATCTATCACGATAAATTTAAATCATCCTACATACCTTGTGCTACACAAAATGGTCTCACTGAGGCTACCATAAAAAAAATTGTTGGAAAATTTGTAGTTTCGATGGAAGTTCCAAAACAGATTGTAATAGGACCAGTCAGACCTGTTAGCTGACTGATGAATTAGTTATCAGATAGGATGACCAGTTGAGTTGTATAGATAGCTGATGTAACAGATAGGTCATATATTGAGGGGGAACTCAATAAGCTGAAGATCAAAAGATCAGATAAGCTGAAGATTAGAAGACCAGATAAGCTGAAGATCAGAAGAGCTGAGATCAGAAGACATCAAGACCAGAAGACTACATTAGATAACACGAAGAAGAATCTGTAAGTTGTGCTAAGAAAATCTACATCACAAGATTCAAACCAGGTAGTCAGATCAGTCTTAACTGTTCTGGTCAGATCCATCAGGCGACTATATCAAGTTACCTTGTACAAGCCAAGTCAATCAGACAAGAAGAATGTCAATCCTGTTAGTAAATCAAGTGCTGAATTTGTGTACTTGTGAACCAATGAGAAGAAGACACGCACGTACGGAACTGACACTTGCAGGACTAACGCTTCAGAGTTCAACGGCTACAAAGGACAAGCTTACATGCTTTTGGCCATGCCGCCTCTGAGCACATCAAATCAAGCCTGTAACCCTACCTTAAATAGACCAAAATTCGAATTTCTCTCCAACGGCTAGTTCGATTTCGTGCCTATAAATATGAGATCAACCATCATAGTAAGGTTACGGAAATTATACAAGCTCAAGCTCAAGCAAGATTTCCGCAAGAAGAACACAACTCAAGATTTAATCTAAGTGTTCATCCCATAAAGTTCTTAGCATAGAATTCTTATCCTCTAGCTTTAAACCACTCAAATACTAGGATATAATTCCAGTTGGAACATACAAATCTTATACCCAAACCCACAAAGTTAGGTTAAGTTTGTTTAGCAAGATTTCAGACTAGGGTTTCTAGTTTCTGATCTCTGGGATTGTTGAGTGAGAACTCTTGAAACATCTGTTGTATTGTGTTGGGCTAAAAAAATAATCTAAGTCCAGATTGGTTAAGTGAGTGCCCTTGCTGATAGGGAAGAGTGGACGTAGGACGAGTTGTCCGAACCACTATAAATCTTGTGTGATTTATCTGCTTTACACTCTTAGCACACTACCTGCTTTATATTCCATGCATTGTTCTGAGTCTGGATCAGATTTGCACCAAGCAACTGATCTGATCAGTTTGACCCCTTTTGTCATCTGATCTAAAACAGATTACTCAGAATCTAGTTTGAGCAAACTATTTTTTCACATGGGTTAACTTATCTTCCGCACAAACAGTTGAACTGATAGACGACTAACTCATCTGCTTCCAAGTTGTCAGTAAGCCAGATATTAGTCTGTACTGCTTCATTCGCACTCTGATCAGGCATACTTGCATATCCACACCTGATCTCACAAAAGTTTTAGAAGTCTATTCACCCCTCTCCTCTAGACTTTACCCTCACAAAACCCGTTCGGGACCTACAAGTAGTATCAGAGCAGTGGTTCTTCCAACCACTGGCTTTGAATATCATCGATTCTTGAGGAAGAATCTTTGTGGTCACTTGAACTGATCTTGAAAATTTTGTTTTCAAGACTCATAATCTTCAAACTCACCTAAGCATGGATAACACGTCTGGAATGAATCATGATCTGCCCAAGTTCTCTGTCGAGAGTACGTACGCCGACTGGTTTCTCGACATGAGTGACCATCTGGGAATCATCAGCAACAGAATGAGGGAGATTCTTGAGATAGGACCAATCATTATATATCATTATAATCTAGCTGAAGGAGGAGATCCGACACAACCAGTTGGAGCAAGAATTAGAAAGAGTCCTTTGCTGATGAATGCAGAAGAGAGGAAAATGTCCAACCTGGATACGGTGGTCAGGCATCTGATCATGAAGATTGTGGACTCTACCACACGTGAGAAGGTCAAGTATTTGAAGACTGTTAAAGAAGTTTGGGATACCCTTGCTGAAATTTGCAAAGGTAATGATCTGATTAAGGACAGCAGATGACAAGCTGAACTGGTAAACTTTGAGAAATTGAAGATGTTACCAAACGAGACGATTTATTAGCTTGATGGAAGAATTACTCGAGGAGTCAAAAGACTGCGTGATTTAGGCCAAATAATGTCAGATAAAGATATCAACTACAAGATTCTGAGATCACTGACAAAGAAATGGGATACTAAAGTAACAGTGATCAAAGATTGTCAATATATTGGAACCATGAAGTCGAACGATCTGTTTTTCAATTTGAAAGCGCATGAATTTGATTTGATTGAAAGAAGCAGAGAATCAAACGATGTTCCTTCTGAAGCTACCACAAACTCTACAAAAAATGTTGTTTTTCAGGCAACCAGTAACAGTTCACGATCTGTTGAATCAATGAGAAACATCATTAGCAAAGATGAACAGATTGCTCTGCTGACTAGAAAGCTTGAACGATCAAACGTTCAAATGGGAAAGTACAGAAAGTTCTATAAAGAATATAGACAAAGCAGAGGGAGAGATAGGAGATCTACTGACAGATCACCAGAACGAGATCATTCTGATGACAAAAGAGACGATCGGAGTGATGACCGAAGAGATGACAGAAAGGATGATCGAAGGGGTGATCGAAAAGGATACAGACGTGATGACAAATCAGAAAGAAGGAGTTCTGATTACAAGCAAGGTGGAAAGTCACCTAACAGAAATTATCGAAGAAATGATTCACCTAACAGGAGAGGATCTGGAGTTTTTGGAACTTGTTTCAACTGCACAGACTAGGTCACTACAGCACAGACTGCCTCGACCTGACTCCTAAAGAAAGAGAAGAGAAGCGAAATAGAAGAGATCAACGATATCATAGACAGAAAAGCTATGATAGCAGACACATCTGGTATTGATGACTCTTACCTGCCCTCAGATGACTCTGGATACTCATCTGCTGAAGATTTCTGTCTGATAACCAACACTGACGATGTCAATGATCTGAACTTCTCATCTGATGATGACATCTGTCTGATGGCCAGAGAAGCTGACCAATCTGAGGTAATCTCTAAACCTTCTGTGATTTCCTACTCCACACCTGTTGTGCTGAGTACATCTGCTGGAGAGATTAACTTGCAGGTCTATAATGATCAATTGCTTGATGATCTCTCTAATGCAATAGACACTTATACAAGAGTGGAAGTTGAGAATGATAACCTAAGGGCAGAGAATGTCCGTCTTGTAAAAGAATGCAAGGAAAGTAGAACTGCTGAACAGAAATTGATTGAAACTGTTCAGAAGATGACCATAGAACTGGATGTTCTAAAAGTTGGCTCTTCTGATCAGGGTAGATCGATTAATGAACAACAAGCTACCAATCTAAAACAAGCATGAGATCTCAAAGTTCTTCAGGCTAAATTAGATGAACTCTTCCGAATGCATGAGAATCTAAAAGCCATTGAGGACAATTTGCGTAAGAAAATAGAGGTTTTCATGAAATCATCTAAAATTGTTCAGAATTTGAACAACTATTTTCGTGCGCCAACTGATAAGAAGGGTATTAGGTATGAGAACCCTTCTGGATCCTCAAAAGTCCCATCTGGTTCACATCGGAAAAGTGTAACCAAATGAGTTTATGATAAAGATATAAACTATGTCAAATCTGTATCAGATAAGGGAAAAGGACCAACTTATCAGGCAAGGCGAGTGCCGGATCAAAAAGGGAACAGAAATGGACCCCAACTGATCAGACACCAGCCGAGGAATCAACAGAAGAATCCTGTTCTTCTGAAGAGACCTCAACCCAATCAGCAGAGTAGGCCTCAACCTGGACCATCTCGCAAGGGACAGTCCCAGCTAAAGTCGACTAAGTCCAAGATGCCTAACCAGCAAGCTAAGGGTAAACTGATCAAGCCATCTGTGCAGAAAAGATACAAATCTTTTGATGGTAGCAGTCGTACATATCCTTACAATCAGAAACCTAGGACTACTGCACCTGAGCCCCACTGGATTAAAAGAAGACCAGTTAACAAGAAAAATCCCAAGTCTTCTGATTCATCCAATGCTCACACTGATAATCGTACTGGTCAAAACGCACATGATGAGATGTATGATTATGTAGATGCGTATGGGAGACAAATTTAGGCCTTCTTATCTTGATGATTATAATAGAAATGCCTTGTTTGTCTGGATCCCGAAAGGTACAACTAACCCCCCATGACCCAATTCTACAAGGGTATCCAAAATCTGATTTGTTTGCAGGTTTGCGTGGGATTGTCCAATAAAGGAGGTGTACAAGAAACTATCTGGTACATAGATAGTGGATGCTCAAGGCACATGACTGGAAGTCAACATCTCCTCAGCAATTTACATTGAGAATACAAGCCCACGAGTTCTCTTTGGTGATGACAAATTTGGTTTTACCAGAGGAGTTGGAACCTTAGTGAATGATGATGTACAGGTTACAAGTGTTTCGTATGTTGATGGCTTAAGGCACAACCTGTTATCTGTATCACAATTCTACGACAACGGTTTTAGTGTTGAGTTCTCGATAGATAAATGCACAATCAAAAATCGAGTTACTCATTAGATCCTACTAACTAGCTCCAGAAAGGGAACCATCTACACTGCAGATTGGAATAGTTGTCCAAGAAATGCATGCCTGATTGTTAAGAGTACCAAAAGCGCTAGTTGGCTCTGGCACAAGAGAATGAGTCATCTAAACTTTAAGACTCTTAACAAGATAGCAAGGATGTCCTTGGTTGAAGGTCTCCCGAATGGAGTTTTCTCTAAGGATCAGACATGTGCCGCATGTCAGAAGGGAAAGCAAGTAAAGGCTTCATTCAAAGGGATTCCTTCTCCTCCATCCAGCAGAGTATTGCAACTGCTCCATATGGATTTATTTGGACTAGTTACACCTCTTAGTGTCAGTGGATGCAAATACACTCTGGTGGTCGTGGATGATTACTCCAAATTCACCTGGGTTGTATTCTTGTATAAGAAGAATGAAACTACAACAAAGCTACCTGAGCTTCTCAAGAAGATTCAGAATGAAAAGGGTCTCAACATAGTGAAAATCAGATCAGATAAAGGTACAGAATTCTTGAACCAGTTTATATCTGATTTTTGCTCTGAGTTTGGTATATAGCATGAGACATAAGCTGCCATAACACCACAACAAAATGGCGTAGCAGAAAGGAGATACAGAAAACTCAAAGAAGCTGCTCGCACAATGTTAGCTGAACATGCAACACCAAATCGTTTCTGGGAAGAAGCAACCAACACTGCATGTCATACCCAGAAGAGATGTTCTCTGACTAAGATTCACTTCAAAACACCTTATGAACTGTGGAAGGGCAGAAAACCTCGAGTTTTCTACTTTCATGTGTTCGGGTGCAAGTGTTTCATTCACAACAATGGGAAGAGTCAGTTGAGAACTTTCGATGCTAAGTCAGATGAGGGTATATTCTTAGGATATTCCTCAACCAGCAAAGCATTTAGGGGTTTTAACAAACGAACCCTAGTTGTTGAAGAGACACCTCATGTGGTCTTTGATTAGTCAACATCTGATCAGAAGAAATCTGCCACAGAACAAGCCGTACCTGATGAACCAGAAACACTAAAAACGGGTCATTTGAGGCTCAAAGGAAAGGATTCAAAACACATCACTGTGCATATTCCCAACTTTGACATTGATGATTCACCAGGTCAGTCAGACCCTAAGGTACATACAACTGTCAATGAAGAAGCCGGTACATATGAGACAGTAACAATTGAACCATCCAGTTCAGGGGGAACACCTGATACTCAGGCACATATGCAGCAACCTGAGATGATTCAAACATCTGCTGAAATCTGTCCCTGTCAGGTAGACCCAACTAATGTCCCTTTACAAGTTTCTAGTGATTCTATTGCAGAGAATGATGATAAAGAAGATCTCCAAGATGAAGCTACTCAAGAAAAGAAAATATGGTTAAGAGATCATCCAACTGATCAAATTATAGGAGATCCAAGCAATAGGGTTCAGACTAGACATCAGATTGGTGAGAGTGCAATGTAATGTTGTTATCTTTCACTCAAGGAACCCTTAACCATTGAAAAAGTACTTTAAGATGCAAGTTGGATTCTAGCCATGCAAGAAGAACTAGAGCAGTTTGAGAGGAATCAAGTTTAGGAACTTTTAGACAGACCAACTCACCAAAGTGTTATTGGAACCAGATGGGTCTTCAAGAACAAGAAAGATGAGCACAATGTGATAACCAGAAATAAGGCATGACTGGTTGCAAAGGGGTATTCACAATCAGAAGGGATTGATAATGATGAGACCTATGCATATGTTGCTCGCTTAGAAGCCATTCGGCTGTTTCTGGCTTATGCTGCTCAATTGGGATTCATTGTGTATCAGATGGACGTAAAGAGTGCATTTTTAAACGGAATACTGGCTGAAGAGGTGTATGTTGAACAATCTCCTGATTTTTAAATGAATAATCAGGTATACCGTTTAAAGAAGGCTCTTTATGGCCTGAAATAGGCTCCTAGAGTTTGGTATGATACACTGTCCCAGTTCTTGGAAGAAAATGGATTCACTAAGGGACTGATTGATAGGACCTAGTTCAGAATAGAATATGGTAATGATATTCTGCTGGTTCAGATCTATGTGGACGATATTATCTTCAGATCTCCCAACAAGAACTTATGTGATAAGTTTAGTAAACTGATGCGGGGGAAATTCGAGATGTCCATGATGGGTCAGATGAACTACTTTCTAGGTCTTTAAGTTAAGCAAGCTCATACTGGGATCTTCATCTGTCAGACCAAGTATACAAGGAATAATTTGGCTAAGTATGGAATCCAGAATTGCAAAGCTGCAAAGATTCCAATCATGACAGCCTTCAAGATGGATCCAGATGAGAGTGGTCAGAAAACTAATCAGAAGGATTATAGGGCTATGATTGGATCCTTATTGTACCTTACTGCCAGTAGACCAGATATAACCTTCGCAGTCTGTGTATGTGCCAGATTTCAAGCAAATCCAAAACAGAGCCACCTGATAGCAGCTAAGCAGATTCTTAAGTATCTGAAGGGAACTGTAAACCTTGGTTTATGGTACCCTGCAGATGATAATCTAGAGCTTACTGGGTACTCTGATTCTGATTATGGAGGTTGTAGGATAGACAGAAAATTAACCTCAGGTACATGTCAGTTTCTAGGAAGTAAACTGGTCTCTTGGTTTTCAAAGAAACAGACATCTGTTGCCACATCTACTACTGAAGCAGAATATATGGCCGCAGGAAGCTGTTGCTCCCAACTGCTCTGGCTTTGTCAGCAGCTGAGGGATCATAACATTATAGCTACGAATGTGCCTATTTTCCGTGACAGTAATGTTGGAATATAGAGGCACGTAAACAAGTAATACATGCACATCAGAAATAAATAGTTCACCAACAACGAACATATAATTGCATAATTGAGTATAAATAAACATAAAGAGAAACCTTACACAGCAGATCAAAGGCAGATTTCTCAACTATGGTATCCACGTAATCCCCGTAGACAGAATTGCACAGATCTGCCAGTGTTTAATCTGAGACGGAATTTGCTAGGAAAACTCCTATCCTAGATTTTATGGAGTAACTAGGTTTTCTTGTTGTAGTAAATAATGAATCCCGGGACCTCATATATATAGGGAGAGATTAGCTTATATATTAAGCAAATCTTTATTAGGAAGATAATTCTTAATCTTGAAAAACCATATCTCAAAGATATGTTTTTCCCTACAGATATTTTCCTACAATAATATTCCATAATATTATTTTGGGATTCTTATTTAATTAAATCTAATTTAATTAAATAATAATAATTATTAATTCCAAATTAATATACTATTAATTCTCCATAAATTAAATATTAAAATCCAATTTAATACTTAATCAACCAACTCTAATCCGTATACGGGAGTTACTTGTTGTGTGACCCATAGACCCTCATATATCGAGCGATTAGTCAAACTAATGGTCTTAATTGAACCCTAGACAATAAATCAGACATTCTCAATATATGAGGTGCGTTGCGAGAAACGTGCAACTACCTGTAACTGGAACATGGGTTAGTTAGGGATTAAGTTGCACAGATCTATTCGGGGTGAATATTTAAATACAAATTTAATTCTTATAATTATTACTAGCATGAATTAATCCTATATTAATTCAAATAATAATCCAACAACAAATCATGCATATAATTAATTCACGTAAATCCTACGCATGCGGAATTCTACGAGTTTATGTGAACGTACCTCTTGGGACGGCAGTGATCTGGCTGATTAGACTAACCAAAAGAACTTCCCAAGTATTCCCTTAATCCTTGTTCGATTATCCAGTGGTAGGACACTTGTGAACAATTAACAAAAGGAAAATAAATTATGTTGCACCACCTTTGTGGATTTACTAATTTTTCCAGCACATGGAATTGTACTTGGGAATGAAAGAGTCATCCCCTAATTATAGAGCATAGGTGGTCGAAATTTTGGGTAGAAAATAATGTGGGAAAATCTTTTCTTGATCTCCAAGAAATCTTGAATATATCTCCTATATTCTTTTTCCCATAATTATAATATTCCACAAAATCCCACCTACTCTTTGTTATGGGATATTTTCGAAAATAATGGGCAAGATTCCAAGATTTGGATCTTCTTGAATTTATGAGATATTCTTGTATTTCAAGAAATACATATCTTCCATAATATTTTTTCAAGAAAATCAAGAAAATCTTTCTTGCCCTTTATATTTCAAAAATTTTGAAATTATCTTCATGAATAACCAAGTGGGAGATTTCTTGAATTTAATGAGATAATCTTGTATTCCAAGAATACATATCTTCATTCCATAACAAAATTCAAAGAAAATCTTTCTCCCCTTTTATCCATAAATTTCAAAAATATTGAGGAAAAATAAGCAACAATATTTATTTTATTTTAAACACCTTTTTCAGTTATTGGACTATATGTTGGGCTACTCAGGGGGCCTTTAGGAGAATTAAGATTGGACCTTCCAATGGATCTTGAATTATCAATATTGAGCCACAATATTATTCAAGCCCATAAATATTAATTAATCCCACTACATAATTAATATTGCACTATCCATCTTAACCCATATTACAGTCAATATGGCTCCCAGTTATTATTTCCCGTGTTTAAGATTATCTAGCCCATTAATTAATTCAAGCCACTGAAATAGCTTTCCGTTAATTAATATCTTTTGTCCTTGGTCAAGAAACGGTTCAACATTATTATCCATACCGGAAACTAATTCCACTTGGAAGATTTGGTATGATAAATCTTATGAACCTCCCAAGGAGGCAAATCGAACAAGCGTACTTACACACGATTCTCCGTATTAAATCTTAGCAATCACACGTGACCAATAATATTACCCAAGATAAAAAGTATTGAATCTCGTTGATTCTCTACCCATGATAAGTCAAAGCAATAATTACCAACCACACGTGATCCTATTTAAGGAACGAAGATTAAGAAATAACGAACCACTGAGGTCTAATTCTTCCTTGTTCAGTTCTGAAGAATTTGTCCTCCTGTAGGTCCTATTCAGTGCATCAGTCATGCACTATTGTAATCTCTTGGTCAAGACAAGCCAATCTGAGCCTTACACTTCAACCTTTCACGATGGATTGTTCATTTCCATCTAGGTCGTGAATGGTGTACTTTTAGTTACAAGGGACTGTTAATTTAATCTTCTGTGATCTGGTATGACTAAATTAACTACAATGTAACACGTACTATTTAATGATCAGTTATGCAGTAAATATATGTAACATTCAGTGATATTTAAAGCATCAGTGATAAACAATTTATTTCAGTAAATAAGTCCGAAATTCAGTTTTGATTATACAAAGTAAAAAGCATACTTTCCAGTATAATCCCAACAATCTCCCACTTATACTCAAAGTCTGCTTTTAAGTATACTACAACATGTCTCGTGTAGTTCCTAATTCGTGACATCTAATGTCACCTACACGAACCTAATAATTTATCCCACTTATACTCAAAGCAGATTGGCAACGGTCTTGACACCCATTCCTTCCACATGTCTCTCGAATGTATTCAGAGGCAGACCCTTTGTGAATGGATCTGCTAGGTTGTCTTCTGACGCTATCTTTGCCACATCTATATCTCCTCTCTTAATGATATCTCGTATAAGATGGTATTTCCTTTCAATGTGTTTGCGGGCTTTGTGGGCACGTGGTTCCCTTGAATTTGCAACTGCTCCGGCATTATCACAATAAACGGTGATTCTACTGGGTAAATTCGGAACCACATTCAAGTCCACTAGGAAGTTCTTGAGCCAAACCGCTTCTTTCGCTGCCTCGCAAGCAGCTACATATTCGGCTTCCATGGTAGAATCTGCGATGCATTTCTGCTTGACGCTTCTCCATGTCACGTCTCCTCCCCCCATGCAAAACACACTACCGGAGGTAGATTTTCTGGAGTCTATGTCTGATTGGAAATCCGAGTCCGTGTAGCCGATGGGGATTGGACTATCTGACTGATAAATCAACATTCTATCCCGAGTTCTTTTCAGATACTTCAGAATGTTTTTAACTGCCATCCAATGTTCTTTCCCCGGGTTACTTTGATATCTTGCCACCATGCCAACGGCAAAGCAGATATCCAGTCTCGTACACAGCATTGCATACATAAGGCTTCCGACAGCCGAAGCATAAGGAATGCATCTCATGTCATCTATCTCATTTTGCGTCTTAGGGCACATTTTCTTGGATAGATGGATTCCATGTCTGAAAGGTACGAAGTCTTTCTTGGAATCTTGCATGCTGAATCGTTTCAAGATAGTGTCTATGTATGAAGTTTGCGATAAGCCTATCATCCTTTTCTTGCGATCTCGAGTGATCTTGATCCCAAGGATGTGTGTCGCTTCCCCTAAGTCCTTCATATCAAACTATTTTGAAAGCCATGCCCTTACGTCTGATAACACCTTTACATCATTCCCGATGATCAGAATGTCGTCTACGTATAGTACTAAGAATACCAATGCAGTTCCGACACGCTTTTTATACACACAACTTTCGAACTCATTTTGATCTAACCCATAAGACTTTATAACATGATCAAAACATTGGTTCCAAGCTCTGGATGCCTGTTTGAGTCCGTAAATGGACTTCATGAGCTTACAACCTAGGTGTTCTTGGCCTTTTTCAATGAAGCCTTGGGGTTGTTGCATATAGATCTCTTCATCAAGACTTCTGTTAAGGAAAGTTGTCTTGACATCCATCTGCCAGATTTCAAAGTCGAGATGCGCAGCAATCGATAAGAGAATTCGGATGGACTTAAGCATGGCTACGGGCGAAAAAGTTTCCTCATAATCGATCCCTTCTTTCTAAGTATAACCTTTCGCCACTAGTCTTGCTTTGAAGGTTTCCACCTTCCCGTCTGGTCCTCTTTTTCTCTTATACACCCACTTGCAACCAATGGGTTTGACCCCATTAAGTGGTTCGACTAGCTCTCACACTCTGTTATGAAACATAGAACCCATTTCGGCTTTCATTGCTGTTTGCTAAGAATCTACATCCTTATCTTGGATTGCCTCGTCATATGTCCATGGGTCTGATTCATCTTGTCCGGGAATCAAGTCCGAGGACTCTCCTATTCCCATGAATCTCTCGGGCTATTTCACAACCCTCCCACTAAGATGAGGTTCCGGTTGTGTAAGTGTGTCGTTTGGTATGTCATCTAGTACAGTTGGCATTGAGGTTAGCCCCCTTAGCTCATATAAGGTAATCTCACTTCTGGGTCTTCTTTCGTTCATATAGTCTTCTTCCAAAAATCTAAAGTGGGTGCTTATTACCACTTTTTGATCTTCAGGACCATAGAACATGCACCCTTTTGTTCCCTCGGGGTATCCCACAAACAACCTTAATTCTGATCGAGGATCCAATTTTCCGGCTTCCTTGTCCAACACGTAGGCCGGACACCCCCAAATCCTCATGTGTCTCATACTAGGCTTGCGCCCGGTCCACAATTCTTTAGGAGTTTTGGGAACCGATTTGGATGGCACCAAGTTCAGAATGTAGGCTGTTATTTCCAAGGCATGACCCCATAACGACTTGGGTAGATCCGCATAACTCATCATAGATCTAACCATTTCCAAAAGAGTTATGTTTCTTCGCTCTGCAACCCCGTTTTGTTGAGGGGTTCCGGGTGCAGTGAGCTGGGATGCAATCCCTTCATCAGATAAGTAGTTCAAAAACTCATCGCTGAGGTATTCGCCTCCACGATCGGATCGTAGAGACTTGATACATTTTTCCCTATGATTCTCTGCTTGAGCCTTAAATTCTTTGAATTTCTCAAAGGTCTCAGATTTATGCTTCATAAGGAAAATATAATCGTACCTTGAGTAATCATCAATAAAAGTGATAAAATACTCATAACCTCCTCTCACTTTGTTTGACATTGGACCACATACATCTGTGTGAACGATCTCTAACACTTCTTTGGCTCTATTCCCCTTGGCTCCAAATGCCCTCTTGGTCATTTTACCCTCCAAACATGATTCGCAGGTTGGAATTGGTTCAACTTTGAGAAACTCCAGTGAACCTTCTTTCACCAACCTTTGGATCCTCTTTGGATTTATATGACCTAATCTCAGATGCCATAGAAGTGTTTTGTTCACGTCTGATGAACGTTTTCTTTTCTCGGAAACAGTTGATGTGTTATAGGATGCATTTCGTGAGTGGTGTGCACAGTTAATTGTATAGAGATTATTCGACAACGTTCCATGACAGATAAATTTATCAAAAAGAGAAATGGTAACAACTTTATTAAAAGTAACCGAATATCCATCAAGAAAAAGTTTAGAAACTGAAATCAAATTCTTTCTAAAACTTGGAACGTAAAGAACATCTCTTAAAATTAAAACGTTGTCTTCAAAAGAAAGGTGCACTTCTCCCACTGCTTCAGCTGCCACTCTCGTAGCATCGCCCAGTGTGATGAGGATCTCACTCCCACTAAGTTGTCGGGTTCACTTGAACCCCTGTAATGTGAAACAAACATGATCAGTGGATCCCGTATCCACCACCCATAAATGGGAGGCATACGCCGCTAAACAAGTTTCAACAACTAGTGCTTGAGAATTACCTTTCTTTTCATTCCTTTTGGGTTTGGAACAGGCTGACCTCCAATGTCCTTTTTCACCGCAGTTGAAGCACTTCCCCTTAGCTGGCTTGTACACACCTCCACCCTTCTTCACCCTTTCTTTGCCATTGGCAACACTTGAGTTCACTTGCTTGTGGCCTTTGTCCCTTTTCTTGTTATTACCACCCCTTGTCCTAGAAGAAGAAGAAGGTCCATTTGCCACCAAGGTTTGGCTCTTTTGCCCCAATATCGCCTCCGCCGAGACTAAAGCTTGCAACAGATCAGGCATCGAGAACTTCTGATTATTCATCTGGTAGTTTAGCCTGAACTGTTCAAAACTTTTCAGTAGAGAGTGGAGCACGAAATCGATTTGGGTCTCGATATCGTATTCAGCACCAAGTACCTCAAGTTTGTTAAGGTGAGCCATCATCTGGAGAACGTGCTCCCTTACGGGCGTTCCCTCCACCATTTTCATAGAGAGCAAGTCCCTCATTGTGATCTGACGAGCCACACGGTTCTAATGTTGAAACATCACTTTAAGACTAGTCATGATGTCTGCAGCGGTCTCAACGTTCTGGTGTTGGTGTTGCAACACATCTGACATAGAAGCCAAGATGGTACACTTTTCCATTTCGTTGGAACGCTCCCAGTCAGCATACTCTTTCTTAACCATTTTAGTGGACTCATCTTTTGGCTTTTCCGGTTTAGGTGTAGTGAGAACCCAGTTATGGCTTTGTGCAGTGAGGACAATAGTAAGTTTTCGATTCCAATCAACAAAGTTTTCACCAGTAAGCAAATTGTCTTTATGTATATTGAATAGTGGATTAAAAGGTTGTGACATGATGAACTGAAATAAACAACAATATGCATAAGCAGAAATATATCACAAGGTTTGATCACATGCATCATATTAAAATCTCAAAAAAAATATGAACATGCATCAACCAACATCTCAAAACATTTTAAATAAGCCACGTGGGGTGGGTCATTATTTAAACACATTCAAGCAGGTTACAAACAAGAACAGCTACAAACCTTTAATATCCAGATTAATAGTTGGCTCCCACTTGACCAATATAAAATTGACAGGGACTTCGGGGAAGTATATGCATATCAATTTTATACCTAAGTAATAATCATGATTAAATACAGGATTATTATTTCGTATTAAACGAGCCTCGTGGGGAGGATCATCATCGCCACTAGTAATAATCCACAATCATCCATTTGGAATTTATTCATGTGAAAGCTAACTTTTGACCGTCCCGTGGGGGGAATTTCTCCAAAAGAATTCACAAATAAATAAATCATGGAGGTCAAAATTAATTCAATTTTATTATCCGGAATAAAATTGTCAATTAATTATTTAAATATACTTAGTAATTTTTGAAGGTGAGATTTTTCATTGGGCAACTCGCATGCAAACACATTTAAATAAATTAAATAAAGCATAAGATAACTCAATAGTAAATCAAGCAAAGCAGAAAAATAAACATATTGGGGACAAATTATCCAATTGTCATGGTTTGATTTTTCTTGGCTTGATCTTCAAGAAACTCCGTCTTGAATTTCTCCCACTCGATCGTCTCGAAAAGAACTCCGTCTCGAAATGCCACGCCAAGTAGCTCGCAGCCGGGATGCATGCCTGCATCCGGCCGGCCACTCGGCCAAGTTAGCCTCGGCACACCTCGGCAGCTGCCGCACCAGCCCCTCGGCACTCCTCGGCAGGTGCGGTAGTTCCTCGGCCAGCGACGCCGCCCGCGTGCATCGCGTCCACGCGCCACCACCCTTGCCTCGCCCGTGGAACCCGGCGGAACAAGGCCTTCGCCTCCATCCACCGGCCCGCTCACAGTCGGTGCAGCGTGTGCTTTGCGCCCGCGCCCGTCTTAATACTTCGATCTCTCAGCGTGCTCGGCCCTCGGCCTTGCCCCACGCCCATGCGTGCTAAGGTTCGTCGGCGTCGCGTGCGTGCCTCCTTGGCACATTTTCGCGCAGTGCTCAATTTTATTCTTTTAATTCTTCGTCTCCGTAGTCACCGTTCCGATCCGGTTACAATTTATTTACAAAAAATAAATAAACCTAGATCTAGACTAGTCTATTACATTGATCAAATCAAACAAATCCTAATCTACTCGTGGATTTTCTCACGAGGCAAAACGAATCCGAACGAATCGAAATAAAAACCACAATTTACATGCATGCATAATTAAACACATTAAATTCCATGACAACTGGATACCTACAAAACAGATCTAGCAATTCTACTATCCAATTTCAAATTTAATGTTAGCGAATTAAATTACAATTTAAAAAATTGAGTCTCAAACGCGGTGGCTCGATATGCGCTTGTTGGGGAATAAGTTGCACAGATCTATTCGGGGTGAAATATTACTAGTATGAAATAATCTATATTAATTCAAATAATAATCCAACAACAAATCATGCATATAATTAATTCACGTAAATCCTACGCATGCGGAATTCTACGAGTTTACGTGAACGTACCTCTTGGGACGGCAGTGATCTGGCTGATTAGACTAACCAAAAGAACTTCCCAAGTATTCCCTGAATCCTTGTTTGACTATCCGGTGGTAGGACACTCGTGAACAATTAACAAAAGGAAAATAAATTATGTTGCACCACCTTTGTGGATTTACTAATTTTTCCAGCACATGGAATTGTACTTGGGAATGAAAAAGTCATCCCCTATTTATAGAGCATAGGTGGTCGAAATTTTGGGTAGAAAATAATGTGGGAAAATCTTTTCTTGTTCTCCAAGAAATCTTGAATATATCTCCTATATTCTTTTTCCCATAATTATAATATTCCACAAAATCCCACCTACTCTTTGATATGGGATATTTTCGAAAATAATGGGCAAGATTCCAAGATTTGGATCTTCTTGAATTTATGAGATATTCTTGTATTTCAAGAAATACATATCTTCCATAATATTTTTTCAAGAAAATCAAGAAAATCTTTCTTGCCCTTTATATTTCAAAAATTTCGAAATTATCTTCATGAATAACCAAGTGGGAGATTTCTTGAATTTAATGAGATAATCTTGTATTCCAAGAATACATATCTTCATTCCATAACAAAATTCAAAGAAAATCTTTCTCCCCTTTTATCCATAAATTTCGAAAATATTGAGGAAAAATAAGCAACAATATTTATTTTATTTTAAACACCTTTTTCAGTTATTGGACTATATGTTGGGCTACTCAGAGGGCCTTTAGGAGAATTAAGATTGGACCTTCCAATGGATCTTGAATTATCAATATTGAGCCACAATATTATTCAAGCCCATAAATATTAATTAATCCCACTACATAATTAATATTGCACTATCCATCTTAACTCATATTACAGTCAATATGGCTCCCGGTTATTATTTCTCGTGTTTAAGATTATCTAGCCCATTAATTAATTCAAGCCACTGAAATAGCTTTCCGTTAATTAATATCTTTTGTCCTTGGTCAAGGAACGGTTCAACATTATTATCCATAACGGAAACTAATTCCACTTGCAAGATTTGGTATGATAAATCTTATGAACCTCCCAAGGGGGCAAATCGAACAAGCGTACTTGCACACGATTCTCCGTATTAAATCTTAGCAATCACATGTGACCAATAATATTGCCCAAGATAAAAAGTATTGAATCTCGTTGATTCTCTACCCATGATAAGTCAAAGCAATAATTACCAACCACACGTGATCCTATTTAAGGAACGAAGATTAAGAAATAATGAACCACTGAGGTCTAATTCTTCCTTGTTCAGTTTTGAAGAATTTGTATTCCTGTAGGTCCTATTCAGTGCATCAGTCATGCACTAGTGTAATCTCTTGGTCAAGACAAGTCAATCTGAGCCTTACACTTCAACCTTTCACGATGGATTGTTCATTTCCATCTAGGTCGTGAATGGTGTAGTTTTAGTTACAAGGGACTGTTAATTTAATCTTCTGTGATCTGGTATCACTAAATTAACTACAATATAACACGTACTATTTAATGAACAGTTATGCAGTAAATATATGTAACATTCAATGATATTTAAAGCATCGGTGATAAACAATTTATTTCAGTAAATAAGTCTGAAATTCAGTTTTGATTATACAAAGTAAAAAGCATACTTTTCAGTATAATCCCAACAGGGTTATTGCGATTTCCTCCTTTCATTCACGAATACTCGATTAGCCTTGAACATGATGAAGTGTCTATTCAAATAGCTTAATCAATTTATCTCAAATCACTAATTGATCATTCATGTCACCCTTGGTCACAAAGTCCAAGGAGACGTGCATTGGCCAATGACTTTGATCCAATTATGACGAGAAGATGAGTATTTTCTCTAAATCCACTTTGAGGAGTGAATCCTTTTCTTGGCTCAACTACCACGCACATGCATTTCATGATGAACCCAATCCAAGTCATATATACCCATGGAAGGGTGTAAGCGTCGGTCATGGTCAAAGTTCATCACTCCACACATGTCGTGCGTATTGACCTCAAGTCAAAGGAGTATCGCATCGCTCCCACTAACCGAGATACTCGTAGACACATATAGTGGAACTTCATCAAACGGTTGCTCGGATGGGTATACCAATACCCTCTAAGGTATTTGTGCATCCATCATGAGATACCTAGTATCTCGTAGTAAGTGAGATCTTACTACACTCTCTAAGAGTATGATGCAGATCGCACACCGATCTCCATTCCATCATCGATATCCTATTCTCAATGATCCTTGATCTGGGCTGTTTGAGAATCATGCTTAAGTCATCTGAGTTCTCACGTACTCAATGACAGTAGTGATTCAAGGGAACACAGATAAGAACAAATGCAAACAATCAAACATAATATTCTAATAAGTGTAATGCCATACATTTAATATTAAATAAACAATAATATTAAACCAACACTGAATATTATCTTAGTATTATGTCCATACAAATGATTGTCTCTAGGACATTAACACTAACAATCTCTCACTTGAACTAGAGCCAATCACCTACATACCTAACCCCTAGACCATTAAAATGTCTAGTGTGTACATGAACACTCAAAGCCTTGGTGAAAGGATCAGCCAAATTATCTTCTGTGGGAACACGTTCTAACTATATCTCTCTTCTAGTGATTATCTCTCTAATCAAGTGATAACGCCTCGGCACATGCTTGTTTATGTTATTGGATCTCGGTTCCTTAGATTGCGCAACCGCACTAGTGTTGTCACAATATAACTTTATTGGACTGCTGGCACTCGGAACTACCCCTAGTTAATTTAAGAACTATTTTATCCAGACAGCTTCTTTGGCAGCTTCAGCTTCAGTTTTTGAGTCCGCGGTAGTCTCTTGCTTGGAACTATTCCAACTAACCGCCCCACCATTGAGAGTAAACACATAGCCTGACTGAGATTTGTAATCATCACAGTTAGATTGGAAACTTGCATTCGCATAGCCAGTAGCCACTAGCTCTGACTGTCCCACCGTAGACTAGGAAGTATTCTTTAGTACGTCTGAGGTACTTAAGAATATTCTTGATAGAAATCCAATTAGGTTCACCCGAATTCTGTTGGTATCTACCAGTGATGCTGACAGCGAAGGCCACATCTGGCCTAGTGCAAGTCATGGCGTACATGATGGACCCAATTGCTGATGCATATGGTATGTCCTTCATGTGCTTGATATCATCGTCTGTGGAAGGACAATCCTTCTTACACAGTTTTATCCCATTACATGCAGGTAGAGAACCTCTCTTAGAGTTCTCCATCGCAAATCGCTTCAACACCTTATCTACGTAGGTGGACTGTGATAGCCCCAATATCCTCTTGGATCTATCCCTATGGATCTTGATCCCTAAGATGTAGCAGGCCTCACCAAGATCCTTCATCATGAAGGACTTTGACAACTATTCTTTCACGGACTACATGAGAGGGATATTGTTCCCCATAATCAGTATGTCATCAACATACACAACTATGAAGAAAATATTCTTCCCATGGCACTTTCTATAGACTCACGAATCTTCTGAGTTTCTGATGAAGTCAAATGATTTGACAGCCTCATCAAATTGAATATTCCAACTCCTAGAAGCTTGCTCAACCCATAGATGGATCGTCTGAGCTTGCACACAAGATTAGATTTTAGCTTTGAGATAAAACCTTCTAGTTGAGTCATGAACACTTCCTTATCAATGTTTCCATTGGGGAAAGCTGTTTTGACATCCATCTGCCAAATCTCGTAATCGAGGTGTGCTGCTACCGCAAGTAAAATTCAAATGGACTTGATCTTAGCAACTGGTGAGAAAGTCTCGTCATAGTCAATGCCTTCGCGTTGACTGTAACCTTTCGTCACAAATCTAGCCTTGTAGATTTGTACCTTGCCATTTGCATCGGTCTTACGCTTGTAGACCCACTTGCAACCTATGGGTTTGACCCCTTTTAGCAATTCAACCAAGTCCCAAACTTGATTGATGTACATCGAGTCCATCTCGGATTTCATGGCTTCATGCCACTTCTTTGATTCAACATCTAATGTTGCCTCAGTGTAAGTTTTAGGTTTGTCCTTATCCGGGATCTCCACGTCATCTTGTTCCTCCACGACGAAACGATAATATCTGGTGATCGGATTACAAACTCTAGTAGACTTACGGAGTTGTGGTTGTTCAGGCTGCACATTCTTATCGTGAAAATTTTGTGGTACAGCGACTTCATCGTTGACCTTGGAGGCCTCACGATTGATGCTTCCGGACGCTCCTTGAGCACTTCCGGATGCCTCTTGAGCGGGAGTTTGAACAATGTTATTCTCACTCATCCTACTTGGAGTTTGTTGCTCAGGCATTGCAACTCCAATTACGCTCCCACTGGCTGAAAGAGGATCACTATGTGATAAACTTCCACCATGCGAGCTACTGAATGCTCCCACTGATTCTTGGTCATGTTGCTTTGACAAGATATCAGTCTCTTTGTTAATTTGTGGTTCTTGAATTTTTTCAAGTTCTATCATCTTACGGCCTTGTTCCTTGAAGACGTAGTCTTCTTCGAGGAACCTGGCCTGCCTAGAAACAATCACCGACTGTTTCTTCGGTAAATAGAAATAATATCCTTTAGTTTCCTTAGGATATCCCACAAAATAACCCTTTTCACCTTTGGATTCCAACTTATCGGTGAGCATCTTTTTCACAATCACGGGGCAACCCCATGTTTTGATATGCAAAAAAAATGGCTTCTTGCCACACCATAATTCATATGGTGTATGCTCAACTGATTTGGATGGAATCCTATTCAGAATGTAGATTGAGGTTTGTAACGCGTATCCCCATAAGAATGTCGGAAGAGAGGAAAAACTCATCATGGACCTTACCATGTCTAACAGGGTTCGGTTTCTCCTTTCGGACACACCTTTCATCTGAGGTGTTCCGGGAGGAGTCCATTGTGACTGGATTCCATGTAACTTCAAGTAATCAGTTAATTCATGGTTAAGGTATTCACCTCCTCGATCTGATCGAAGAGTTTTGATACTCTTACCAAGTTGCTTCTCTACTTCAGCCTTAAACTCTTTGAATTTCTCAAAAGATTCAGATTTGTGTCTCATAAGATACACATACCCATATCTTGAAAAAATCATCAGTTAAAGTGATGAAGTATCCGAACTGACCCCTAGCTAGAGTGGGCAATGGTCCACAGACATTACTGTGGATCAACTCTAGAACTTCTTTGGCACGAACTCCTTTCCCAGAAAAGGGTTTGTTGGTCATCTTGCCCTTGAGACAGGATTCGCAATTACCATAAGACTCAAATTCGAATGGGGTTAAGTAGTCTAACTTTCTTAACCTTGCTATCCTATTCTCATTTGCATGACCAAGTCTGCAATGCCACAAGTAAGTTGGGTTTTCATGATTAATAAGTTTGAGTCGTTTGTATATTAAGAATATTATGTCCACAATGCAACAAGTATAAACCACGATAAAGGAGCATTCCCATACATATCACCATTAAGCGAAAAATAACAATTATTATTTGAAAAATGGAAGGAAACCCCTTCAATGTCTAACATAGGAATAGAAATAATGTTGCGAGTAATAAAAGAAATAAAATAACAATTATTCAGTTCAAGTCTAAAACCAGAGGGTAAATCTAAAACATAAACACCAACACGTTCAGCAGCAACTCTTGCTCCATTCCCAACGTGTAGGGCGACTTCACCCGGCCTAACTGCCCTGCTATGCTTGAGACCCTGCACATTAGTACAAATGTGTGAGCCACAACCGGTATCCAATACCCAGCAGTTAGTATCATTTGTGGACATGTTTATCACAATAACAAACATACCTGTTCCAGTGGCTGAGACACCCTGTGTCTTCTTTTCAGCTGCTAGAACCTTACAGTCCTTCTTCCAATGCCCCTTCTGCTTGCAGTGGAGGCATACATCCTTGTCCACCCTCTCCTTCTTTTGAATTCCACCTTTGGAGCCTTTCTTTGCCTTGCCCCTTCGTTTCTTCTTTCCTTTCGGAGCAGAAGAAGTAGAGGCACTCACCATGAGTACGGGCTTTTCCTTAGCAGTGGAAGACTCAAAAGTCTTTAGCATGTTATGCAGCTCGGGCATAGTCGATTCCGTCTTATTCATATTAAAGTTTATCACGAAACTTGAATATGAATCGGGAAGCGACTGAAGAATGGCATAAACAGCAACATTGGTGTTAAGCTCAATGCCCAAACGACCAAGTTTCTCGATTAGCCCAATCCTCTTCAATACATGAGGAGAAACCTTCCCTCCTTCAGACATCCGGCATCTAAACAGATCTCTCATCACTTCATAAATCTCGGAACGACATTCAGAATCAAAGAGATCCTTCAGGTGCTTGATCATCTCGAAGGGAAGCATCCTCTCATGCTGCCTTTGCAGCTCTGGAGTCATCCCGAGGAGCATAACACACTGAGCCTGGGAAGCATCATCTTGATGCTTCTTCTGAGCCTCGGCGTGAAACGCCTTGGCTTCTTTAGTACCAGCCTCCGGGGTAGCAGGAATTAGCGTGTCCAACACATACTCCATCTTTTCTTGCTTGAGCACCAAATGAACGTTTCGGTGCCAGTCGAGAAAGTTTGGCCCAGCCAGTTTGTTCGTTTCCAAAATGCTTCTCAATGACAAGTTATTCATTTCAATAATTTTAGAGAAATAAAATAAAACGGGAATTAAACACATAACTCCTATGATCAATATTCAGCAATCAAAATAAACATGGCCTTTTAAGTTTATTTAGTCTCCATTATTTTCACATATTCAACGACCTCATAGGAAGAATACGAATTTATATCCAAAATAAATCATAATGGACTAGGATCCACATTCCTACTATTATAATCCCAGCTTTAGCTGAATACTATAATAGCAGAACTAGTAGGTCTCCAAACCAATTGCAAAACTGCAACTCCTAGTTGATTGAACCTAGTTCAATCGGATATCCCTTAATTTTTGTTTCCCTGCTTTGGCTGGTCAAACAAAGTTAAGTTGGTTTACAACCATCAAGCGGCGACATTACGTGTCCCTATAAAAGTCCCGTTGAATGTAGATCCGAGCAAAAGACTTTGGTCTTAAATACCCATTGGAACGAAATTCTCGGTTTACTTTTAATTTCAATGGAAGACATCGTTTCAATTTAATGAAAAACCATATTTTAGTGAGGAACATTTTAAAGGCGGTATTAATTGCTTAATCGAGATCCGAACATGTTAATCTATATCACATTTGAGCATCTATTGGGCGCCGACTACCCAAACATGACATTATATGGACTAACACTTATATGGGCACCGTCTACCCAAACAATTAATACGGTCCGACAAATATTTGGTGCCGCCTACCCAAACAGTTATAATGCGGACGTAAAAGTGTTAACGAATTTAAATAATAAACAAGTTAAACAAGTGAGATTTAATAATTCCTCTTAAAACGAATTTCAAAATCCAATTTAAAATTCAATTTTAAATTATTAAAAGTTAATAATTAATCCAATTAATTATTATTAAAAGTCCAACTTTTAATCTTATTAAAAATTAATCAAATTAATTTTAAGGTCATAATTTTAATTGTTTTATTGTTAGGGGCTCAGATGCAATTTCCAAAATTGCACTGGAGGGCCTATTCCAAAATCAATTTGCAGAATAGCCCTCCGCCATCACCGCCCAAAATTCGACAGCATCCAATCTGTATTTTGGGACAACCGTTTCCAAACACCAACCCGAATCAGTAATAATTTCAGAATTAATCTAATCATTTCATCAAATTTGTCCAACTGTAACAATCGAAATCGAACCCAAGGGAAAGAAATCGAACGAAACAAGCAACACATCGAGAACCCAGAAACTGGAAATCACAGAACTCGATCGAAAACCAGAAAAACTGGAAATCATAGAACCCAATCGGAAAACCAGAAACAAGGGAGAGCTCGAGGCATCGTGAAATCGAAGCCCGCTCGACGCGAGTCACCACCGCCGCTCAAGCGCGTGGGTGACTCGTCGTCGAGCACGATGGGTTGCGCGTAGAGCCGCAAACCCAATCGCGAACTGGTTCCAAACCAGAAAACCCGAACAAAAACACGAAATTGGCGCGCCGCCACCGATTCGTCTCAATTCTGGTGGCTCACCGCCTCGATCCAAAATCAAGATGAGCACCGCCGAGAAAAGAGACGACGTACGGAGGCAGAGCGGTGGGACGACAATGGAAACACGAGGCACGAGGACTGAGATGAAAGTGAGATCGCTCGGAGTATACCACGAGCCCTCGCACGCATTGCGAGGCCTCAGCTCCTAGCGCCGGCCTCGAGCAATGCGGCGTGGCGTCACGGCCGAGGGTCGAGCGAGCAGTAGCGGCAGGAGGGTTTCTCCGTGAGAAAACCCTAAATTAATTTTGGGGAATCTTCTCGAAGAAGACGAGCCAAGCAAAACAAAACAATAGGGGTGCGGTCAAATGGATTAAATCGGCCATGCCCCACGATTTGAATAAAAAAAATTAATTTATTCAAAAATTATGCAATTAATCAAAGAGCCTGAGCTCTGATACCACTGTTGGAATATAGAGGCACGTAAACACGTAATACATGCGCAGCGGAAATAAATAGTTCACCAACAACGAACATACAATTGCATAATTGAGTACAAATAAACATAAAGAGAAACCTTACAGCAGATCAAAGGCAGATTTCTCAACTATGGTATCCACATAATCCCCGTAGACAGAATTGCACAGATCTGCCAGTGTTGATTCTGAGACGGAATTTGCTAGAAAAACTTCTATCCTAGATTTTATGGAGAAACTAGGTTTTCTTGTTCTAGTAAATAATGAATCCCGGGACCTCATATATATAGGGAGAGATTAGCTTATATCTTAAGCAAATCTTTATTAGGAAGATAATTCCTAATCTTGAAAAACCATATCTCAAAGATATGTTTTTCCCTACAGATATTTTCCTACAATAATATTCCATAATATTATTTTGGGATTCTTATTTAATTAAATCTAATTTAATTAAATAATAATAATAATAATTAATTCCAAATTAATATATTATTAATTCTCCATATATTAAATATTAAATCAAATTAAATACTTAATCAACCATTTCGTGATGAACCAATCCAAGCCATATCTACCCATGGAAGGGTGTAAGCGTCGGTCATGGTCAAAGTTCATCACTTCACACATGTCGTGTGTATTGACCTCAAGTCAAAGGAGTATCGCATCGCTCCCACAAACCGAGACACCCGTAGACACATATAGTTGAACTACATCAAACGGTTGCTCGGATGGGTATACCAATACCCTCTAAGGTATTTGTGCATCCAAATGCATCCACCATGAGATACCTAGTATCTCGTAGTAAGTGAGATCTTACTACACTCTCTAAGAGTATGATGCAGATCGCACACCAATCTCCATTGCATCATCGATATCCCATTCTCGATGATCCTTGATCGGGACTGTTTGAGAATCATGCTTAAGTCATCTGAGTTCTCACGTACTCAATGACAGCAGTGATTCAAGGGAACACATATAAGAACAAATGCAAACAATCAAACATAATATTCTAATAAGTGTAATGCCATACATTTAATATTAAAAAAACAATAATATTAAACCAACACGGAATATTATCTTAGTATTATGTCCATAGAAAGGATTGTCTCTAGGACACTAACACTAACAAGTAATAGTGTGATTGCAATCACCCAGAACCCAGTTCTGCATACAAGATGCAAGAATGTGGACATCATACATCACTTTATCAGAGACCATGTGGAAAAGAAGAACATCAGAATGGAAAAGATTCATATTGATAAGAAGAAAGATAATATTTTAACCAAGCCTTTAGCTGAAGTCAAATTCAGAGAACTATGCAATGAGTTAGGGCTTCTAGATCTTGGAGAAGATGCACCAGAACACTTCGGTGGTTTGATCTCCAATACCAGTTGGTTACGTACCTGACCAGGTAAGAAGGTCAGTTGAAGAAGGGAACTTCAACTGATCAGATAAGATCAGTTGGGTATTGATCAGTAAGGAATATCAGTTGAAGGGGGAACTTCAACTAACTAAGGGTCTTTAGATCAGAAGGAACCTGATCTGAGGGATAAAACATTGTTGGAAAATTTTGTTAAGGTTTAAGCTACACGGTAAGATCGACAAATATCACAGAAGTCAGATCAGATCGAGTGGTAACTGATTGATTATGATATCAATCAGTCAGATATGTTTTCTGATTTACATTATCTGCTTTGCCTTATCTGATTCAAATTGTCTGAGCTTATCTATTTAAATGTTATTATTACTGTTTGCTTTACTTTATGACGCACGCACTGCAAAACATTAAATGCAGACATGGGAAATATATATTTAATGGTATTTATTACACTTTTTGCGTCCAAAATACGAGCTGGTCAATTTATCAACCGCACGATTAAAATACTTTAGGACTACCTAATCTCAGCCGTTGATTTCAAAACACAGATACGTGAGTATTTACAGGGAGTCGTGCAAAATATTTTCCCTAGCACTATATAAAACCCTAACTCAGTTTCCAAAAAACTTCTACACTTCTAAATTTACCAATTCCTTGAGAGATAAACTTTGCGAACAAATTCATTTCGAACTTCCAAATTGATTCATCTTTCATCTTTCAAAATCTTTGAATCGATATCTAGTAAATTTCTAAATATGTTTTTACTTAAATGTCTTTTTGGTATCACTGTTTGTCAAAATGGTTGTTTATGCTTACAAACTGTGTTACTAAAATTCTGGAAATAGATATTATTGTGATAATGTACTGTTCTTGATTTGTCCTAAATGCATACTTGTTTTAATATGAGTCTGTGCTTAAGATTAGTCAATTAGGGTTGTGTTTTTTACTATACTTATCGAAATAACTTATTCAAACTCACCCCTAAAATTGTTTGTTATCACAGAAATGGCACAACTCAGACAAGGCAAGAAAATGTGCAATTTCGCATCAATGAAGAAGGACATCATTGATGAGAAATTTATCCTTTTCTCAGTCACCTCTGATCCTGAGTCGCTTGAAATTCTGGAATGCCTTCGAGCATGCGGACTTGAGCAATTCTGCTATTGGCACCAGGACATTGTGTACACGTATGAAGCTCTGGAGTTTTTGTACAATCTTAAGAGAGAAGACGATGATGACGAAAAGCTGATTTCATCTTATGGAGGAGCAAAGATAGTAGTGACTGATAACGATTTACGGAGGATATTTGGTCTTCGACGAGGAAGTATTGCTCCGGAAACGTTCACCACTGAACTGGGAGAGAAAGGATTTCTTCAGGCCAAATTGTTAAGACAGGCGAATCGAGACCAGATTGTGAACATCTGTGCCCCTCATCTCAAAAGGAAATATTGACTCCTATTTGAGATTGTATCAAAGTTGATTATGTGCTTAACTAACAGTCTTGATGCCATCACTTCTCACAAGCAGGTTGTCATGACTGCTATTATCAAGAAAGCCAAGGATGTTGACTGGCTAGGGATGTTCAAGGTAAGATTAATGAAGGAGAATGGGAAGTTTGCACTTAATGAAAGGAATGAAGTCTTTCTGACTTCAAAGTGCTCTTTTATTCACAAGGTCTCTATCATCCTTGATGATAAACTGCCTAATAATTTCCAGTGGAATGGAGATGGAAAGAAAGTTTATCTGGCAAAGTTCAAGGCCATTCTGGGAAAAGATGAACCCCTACCAGGCCAACCTGATGATGACCCAGCTCCTTATGTGCCTAGACAAAGAGGAGAAGGCAAAGGAAAAGAAGCTAAAGCAATTGTGTCTTATGTCCAGTCAGAAACACAGGAATAGGCCGCCCCCCCAAGAAGAAGTTAAAGCAAAAGGCACTGGCCAAGAAACCAGATGAATTGGAAAAGCGCCAAAAGAATATTACCACTCTTCTGAAGAAGGCACCTGGACAACCTTCTGAGTTGGTAATGGAGGAAGCTGGATCTGAATCAGCTGAGGCAGAGAGAGTTGAGGAGATGATTCACATTAAATCAGAGGAGGAGCAGATAGAGCAGATGGCTGAAGGAGAAGGTGAAGCAGAAGGAGAAGGAGTAGAGGAGGAACCAACTGGGGAACAGTCACCCTCAGATTATGTGCCCCTTAGTACGGTATTCAGAAGGGAAAGATCACCTACACCTACATCCAAATCACCCTCACCATCACCAGCCAAACCACCATCTCCAACCCCAACCCCATCTGAACCAGCTCGACCCCAACCCCAAACTGCCCCTGAACCCCAGATTCAACCCCAATCTGAACCAACTCCAACTCAGCTAGAACCAGAACCTACCCCACCTAGTGCACCAGCTCAACCAGAACCACAAATTCCCACTTCCCCAGCCATCAGAACCGACTGAAAAGGAACCAGAAAGGGTTGAGGAACAGGTTGTTGAAGAAGCTGTTACAAGAGATGATCTCTATGTTTCTCTTACCCACAATCCGTTCAACACTAGGATTGTTCTGGAGTCCCCAGAGTCAGACACCGAGGATCCTACGTTGTTCATTCTGAAGCAACAGGTAAAGGCTTATCTGAACAAGATCTGCCCGGATCTGATTAATCATCCAGGCCTCCAGCCAAAGATTGAAGAGGTTGTCTTCTAGAGGGATATTCGTCTTAAGGGTATTGAAGAATTTCTGATTCTGATGGAAGCTCTCGGATCTGAGTATTTTGTGGATCTGGAGACAAGGTGTATGGAAAATGCTGGAGTGAGCAGTGCAACTGAATTGGCCTCTGATGATGACATCAGATGGTTGATTCACGAGAAGTTTGGAATTGCTGCGGTGGAGGAGGAAGCTTACTGGGCTCATGATGATGAGAAAGCTGTCGATGAACCAGGTTTGGGTGCTACAGATGTGACCCTATCTGGTTAGGCATCAACATCTGGCAGGGCTGTTTCCTTAGATGTTGATACCCTAGATCGCCTTTCGAAGAATATTTGAAATGGGGTAAAGGCAACCGTTGAAACTCAATTCAACACTTTGGCAACTAACCTGATGAAAAGGTTCAGAGAAAAGCAGCAAGTTTTGGTTGATGCAGAGAGGAAACTGACTATAGCCAAGCTGATGAGCATGCACGACAATATTAATGCATCTGTGATGAAGAAAGTTGATCTAGTCACATAGAAGATATCTCTAAAGGTTTCAATGCTCTCTGATTTGGGAACCTTGTTGGAAAGTACCTGGTCTTCTTTGGAGAGGACAGATACTTGTCTTGATGCTGGGTTGAAGAGATTTGAGGGATCACTTCATAGGGCCAAGAAATCACTTGAAGCTGGTCTGAAGAGATTGTTGGGCCCTGAACCCTCATCTTCCACATTACAGATTACCCCGTTAGCAGTTGAGGAGCTCAAGGATGAAATCCTGAATCAATTCAGAGTACTAAACCTCAGGCTAACGAACCTTTTTGATGCAACCAAAAAGGGGGAAGAGGAGGAAGAAAAACAGATGCAATTAATTGTTGCGGGCACTTTGCCAACTGCTGGAACATCTGTGCTGACTCCATCTGCACCATCTGAACCAACTGCCGCCATGCCAGAAATTGTCTCAACTGTTGTTGTGCCTGACACTGAACTGGTGAAAATTTATCAGACAATTGAAAAGAATGGGGAAGATATTCAAGCTCAAGGGAAGGTTATTTCTGAACAAAAGTCTGTCTTATCTGAGGTTGTTGCCAGAGTAGATAAGATAGAAGATTTCTCATCAAACATTCAGAAACGGTACGAATCTGAAGATCGGGCCAAGAGCCTTGAGCTGGCAAAGAAGTTGCTTGAGGAAGAGAAAGCTGCTGAGGTAGAAGCCAAGAAGAGGGAAAAAGCCAAGGACAAGCAGGCCAAGGTACCTACTCAGACCAGAAGCATATTGAGACACGATCCAGGTCTCAGATAATTCAAGCACAGTCAGAAGAGCACAAAGCCAGGCAGAGAGTGATCGATGTTGTCATCAAGAAGAAGAAAATGGTTGAAGTTAAAGGTCTTCACATAAGTTATGTCAGAAGATAGAGGAATAAGGTTGTTGTTGCTGAGGACATTGTCTGGGAAGAAAGGGCCTTACCTGCATCAGTGAAAGACATCCTGGTTGCCCGAGAAGATCTGATACAAGAATGGAACAAGATTCGAGGAGACTGGTTATGTGATGTGTACATTTTGGAGAAGATTCCCATTGCTGCTGATCAAGGAGAATTTGATGATGAATTCAGAAGTTGGCTGGAAACCAAATATCCAAAATTCTCCGAGATCGTAATGAAAGAGGGGAAGATGATGAACTTAATTCCTGAGGCTCCCCCTTTCGAAATTCTATTGCCACCTCTCAGACCGAACAAGACTCTTGATCCTATTGCCTTTAAGAAGTTGTATTATGATTTCGCCAAGAAAGGAGGGATCATTGTGAAGGATCAATTGGTTGCTCCGATGCAGAGGATGTACAAAGTGTTTGATATTCCAGAAGAGCTCCAGAAGTTCAAGTATTGAAGACAACAGATCAGAAGACTAGTTTAGAACCAGTTGATAGGTATTTATGTACTTGTAAACATTTATATCTTTAATGAAATTCTCTATCTTTCTGATTCTAAGACAATTTCTCATTGTCTTCTGAACTGTGTGTTATTTCTGTTATTTACATTCTAGTTATCTGTTTTTCTGCTTAACTGTTTTGGTTCCATCAAAAAGGGGGAAATTGTTGGAAAATTTGTATTTTGATGGAAGTTCCAAAACAGATTATAATAGGACCAGTCGGACTGTTAGCTGACTAATGACTTAGATATCAGATAGGATGGCCAGCTGAGTTGTATAGATAACTGATGTAACAGATAGGTCACATATTGAGGGGGAACTCAATATGTATAGGATAAGTCTTGAAGATCAGAAGATCGGATAAGCTAAAGACCAGAAGATCAGATAAATTGAAGATCAGAAGACCAGAAGAGCGAAGATCAGAAGAAATCAAGACCAGAAGACCTACATCAGATAACACGAAGGAGAATCTGTAAGTTGTGATAAGACAACCTACATCAGAAGATTCAAACCAGGTAGACAGATCAGTCTTAACTGATCTAGTCAGATCCATCAGGTGACTAAATTAAGTTACCTAGTACCAGCCAAGTCAATCAGACAAGAAGAATGTCAATCATGTTAGTAAATCAAGTGTCGAATCTGTGTACTTGCGAACCAATGAGAAGAAGAGAAGCACATACGGAACTAACACTTGCAGGACTAGCGCTTCAGAGTCCAACGGTTACAAAGGACAAGCTTACATGCTTTCGGTCATGCCGCCTCTAAGCACGTCAAATCAAGCCTGCAACCGTACCTTAAATACACCAAAATTTGAATTGCTCTCCAACGGCTAGTTCGATTTTGTGCCTATAAATATGGGATCAACCATCGTAGTAAGGTTATGGAAACTATACAAGCTCAAGCAAGATTTCTGCACGAAGAACACAACTCAAGATTTAATCTAAGTGTTCATCCCATAAAGTTCTTAGCATAGAATTCTTATCCTCTAGTTTTAGGCTACTCAAATACTATGATAGAATTCCAGTTGGAACATACAAATCTTATACCCAAACCCACAAAGTTAGGTTAAGTTTGTTTAGCAAGATTTAAGACTAGGGTTTCTAGTTTCTGATCTCTGAGATTGTTGAGTGAGAATTCTTGAAACATCTGTTGTATTGTGTTGGACTAACACATTAATCTAAGTCCAGATTGGTTAAGTGAGTGCCCCTGCTGATAGGGAAGAGTGGACGTAGGAGAGTTGTCTGAACCACTATAAATCTTGTGTGATTTATCTGCTTTACACTCTTAGCACACTACTTGTTTTATATCCCATGCATGTTCTGAGTCTGGATCATATTTGCACCAAGCAACTGATCTGATCAGTTTGACCCCTTTGTCATCTGATCTAAAACAGATTACTCAGAATCTTGTTTGAGCAAATTGGTTTTTCACACGGGTTAACTTATCTTCCGCACAAACAATTGAACTGATAGACGCCTAACTGATCTGCTTCCAAGTTGTCAGTAAGTCGGATATCAGTCTGTACTGCTTCACTCGCACTCTGATCAAGTATACTTGCATATCCACACCTGATCTCACAAAAGTTTTAGAAGTCTATTCACCCCTCCCCTCTAGACTTCTACCCTTACAAAACCCGTTCGGAACCTACAAAAATAAATGGTGGTTAGGGTACTGTTTATGGGCATCAACATGTCTATCTCTGCATGGGATTATGCAATATTGCATGCAGCTTTACTTATTCATTTCAAACCCACTATTGACCAACCAATTTTTGCATGCCAGTTGGTAACTGGATATAAGCCTAGAATTTCACATATACACATATTTGGTTGTGCAATTTATGTGCCTATTACACCCCCACAACACACCAAGATGAATTTTCAGAGACGACTAAGCATTTATGTTGGATAGGAATCCCCAACAATTATCAGCTATTAAGAACCCTTGATAGACGACCTATTCACCGCTAAATTTTTGGATTGTCACTTTAATGAGATAGTCTTCGCGTCGTTAGGGGGATATAAGAAAAAGAATTTTCTAAGGGAACAACTGGAAGTATTATGGTTTATCCCCACTATGTGTCATTTTGATCCCCAAAACTTCACAATGTGAAAGTGAAGTACAAATAATAATAGATTTCTAGCGGAATTTGAAAAACATCTTACTGATTTCTAGCGGAAGTGGAATAGATCGTACTATATATGCTGAGATACCCGATGAGAAAATTGATCGCCGTATTAATTTAATGTTGTATAGGATTTTTTAATGCATGGTCCTTGTGGTGCTGCAAATATGAATTCACCTTGCATGTCAGATACGAGGTTATGCTTAAAACATTTTTCAAAGAAATTTTTATATAAGTTTACATTTGACAATGATAACTATCCTGTTTAGATGCACATAAATAATGGAAGGATGGGAAATATGTACTTAATGTTTTAGATAGTCAATATGTGGTTCTTCATATCATTATCTTCTTCAGAAGTATGATGTTCATATCAATGTGAAATGATACAATCAATAAAGATCCATAAAATACCTATTATAGTATATAGTTGGCTAAAATCAGATCCTTATTAATGGCTGAAAAGCCTCTTTATAGTATATACTTGGAGAGTGGTTTCACTCTCCAGCTAGTTCTTGCATTTAAAGCCATAGTACAACACATTTAATGTCTTAGTACTATTTTGAGGATATTCCTTATTCTTTATCCTAGATGCAGAGATTTGTTATTTTCTATAGAGATATAGTCGTTCGATGTTCAACACCTGGATACCTGGGGAGATCTTTGCCTAACAACACTTACCTTTACCTTAAATAGTCTTATGCGTCTGTCACATCGTCGTTTATAAGATATCTTCCTTTTTGAGGAAGATATTATGTCAATATTACTGTTGTACGAACTCCCCGCGTATTGATACCATGATTGAGCTCATTGACCTTGATCAAGTCGGCCTACTTAGAAGGTGAGATGAATTATTGCTCGGTTTCCATCCGAGCTTGTGACTTTTGTTTTTCTCAGAATTTGGTGTTCATGACGTGCGGGTCAAATTCGGCCACTCGCGATCTCGATAGATTTGACCTCGCACAACATGTCTAAGCTTACTAATCATATACTCCCTCCGTCCCATTAGTTTGTTCACATTTAATGTTTTCTCGTATTTTACAGAGCGGATTTTTTTATTAGTATTTAAAATGATAAAATAATTTTTAAGGAGACGTATAATAGAGGAGAGGTAGATCTATCATACCCCTCTATAAAAATCACTTTATCATTTTAAATACTAATAGACAACTCGTTCGCTAAAACACGAGAAAATAGTAGCGTGAACAAACAAATGAGATGGAGGGAGTATATAGTACAAGGAGGAAAGGCTCAAAAGCACCGATCAAGTGCGAGTTCATGCTGTGTTTACGAAGATAAATTCCTAATGCGCGAGAGATGTTGTAAAATAATTTATTGTCGTGGTGCATTTTAACAGAACTTTCAATATTAAATATACTCACAATAAATGGTATTTTAACATTTTTTTACTTATACACAATTAAATGGCCGTTTAGCATTTTGTGTATCATTTCTCCCAATTTTACCATTCTTTTAGCTTTACAAAATACTCTTAATTTATGGAGATATGAGAAAGAAAACTTTTTTGTGGCAAGCTAAAATCATGAAATCTCATCTTCTTCTTTTTTTATAACTCGGTATCCGATCCAAAGATCGACTAATTTAGGAGACCAGAATTCACCGTCTACTAGCGGGGCCCCACTTTAAGCGAGAGCAAGCTTTGTATGAACTGGTCTATCTCAAGAATTGATCGCACCTAAGAAGTTTTAAACCTGACACCTAGAGATGAGTATACTTCTAAGTCTCAAGTCAATACCACTTCGCCAACCTGAGACCTTGAGAGGGGGTTAGAACCTGATCTTCTTTTATTCATTAATTAAGGGCAAATTTGTCAATATACAACCCTTCTTAATTTAAAAAAAAAGAGCTAAAAGTTCATTTATTTTAGAATGGATGGAGTATATTGTATTTATATTTAGTGAAATGTAGTAATGTTTAAGTGAAAAGTAATGCGTTATTTTAAATAAAAATATTGTTATTTTTAAGAAAAAATTAAATTGATATTTTTTAACTAAAAAAGTCATCATTGACTTTCAGCTAGGTCACGTCGTTACCAACAAGTTTAATAAGTGATCCAACTAAATTTCAATCAATTATTCAGTCCAAATTGAGTAAATTGAAACAAAAATTGATTAAAGTCTTTTAAATAAAAAAACGAGTTTGAGTGGCACCTTAATTTTTGAGGTGTTCACTCGGACTTTAAATATTTTAGCACTAACAATATTGATATTGACAAAAACTCATGTTAAACGGTCATATTTGCTCTATCATATTGATTAGGGGGTATATAGAGCTTCAACTTAGTGATATTTTAAGCAAAGCATGACCAAAATAATAGGGTGGAATTTCCTTTCATGTATGAGACCATCTTACACAATTCTCCTCCTTAAATATAAGAATAGTGATGATATTTCCAACCTGAAATTATTTGATCAAAATTCAACTATCTCTTTATTTTGTTACTTTGAGTGTCAAATACATCTTTGGTATATAATTGTGAGTGGGAAACTTCTAGAATTGGGCTCAAAGACCGGGTCGGGCAGTGCGGGCCTTCAGCACCAAGTGGCAACTCAGCTAACATATTTCGTTATTTGCATGCTTCCATGCACATACATTTGGTTGAGGCACGGTTTCTTGCTTTAGTTTGTTATACTCTCACTTATATTGGTAGCTAATTGTTGTGGTGAGACACACACGTATTTAGAGTGATAGATACGCTTATATCAATTAGAAAAAACTGTGAGTTAGAGTTTCTTCATCTAGAAACGGGTAGTTGATTCATGGTGGTGCTAGATTGATTGTATCTTGTAATTCTGGCGATTGAGTGTAGTGAATTCTGTTGGAAAATTTATAGTTTTGATGAAAGTTCCAAAATAGTTGTAATAGGACCAGTCAGACCTGTTAGTTGACTGATGACTTAGAAATCAGAAATAGGATGACCAGTTGATAATTGTTGAATAGAGCAACTGATGTAATAAGTAAATCTCATATTGAGGGGGAACTCAATATGTATAGGATAAGTCTTGAGGAAGATCTGAAGATCAGATTTAAATCAGAGAACTGAAGATTGTCAACCGAAGACTAAGAAACTGATTGATCAGTTTCTATAAATATCAGAATTCATCTAAAGTCAAGAAGAAGACACCAAGACTAAGAAGTTTTTCTTAAAGATCTACATTAGATTAGCATCAGAAAAGTCAGTAAGTTGTGCTAAGACAACTTACATCAGAAGACTCAACAAGGTAGACAGATCAGTTGTAACTGATCTAGTTAGTTCAATAAAGTTACAATCAAGTGTCAACCTAAGACACACAAATCGATCAGACATTCAGAACTAACAAGAATGAAGACTGACGAGCGCCAAATATGTGTACTTGTCAACCAATGAGAGATCGACACGTATGTACGAAATTGATAAAGACAGGATGTAAAGCTTCAGAGTTCAACGGCTAGAAAGGACATGTTAGCACGCATTTAGCCATGTCGTCTCTGAACACATCAAGTTAATCATGCACACCTACCTTAAATAGACCAAAATTTGAATTGCTCTCCAACGGCTAGTTCAATTTCGTGCCTATAAATATGGGATCAACCTTCAGAGTAAGGTTACAGAAATTATACACAAGCTCAAGCTACAAGCAATTTCCGCAAGAACACCGAGATCAAGCAAATATTCTAAGTGTTCATCCCATAGGTTCTTAGCAAGAAATCTTATCCTTTAACTTTAGGCTACCCAAATACTAGGATAGATTTCCAGTTGAAACCATACAAATCTTACCCCAAATCGAGTGTTAGGTTAAGTTTGTTTTGCAAGATTTCAAGCTAGGGTTTCTAGTCTTGATTTTTGGGATTGTTGAGTGAGAACTCCATAAACATTTATTGTACTATGTTGGACTAACACATTAAACTAAGTCCAGTTGGTTAAGTGAGTGCCCCTGTTGATAGGGAAGAGTGGACGTAGGACAAGTTGTCCGAACCACTATAAACCTTGTGTTGTTTATCTGTTTTACACTATACACACACCAGATATTTAACTAAACATGTATTTTCTAACTATGGATCAGTTCTGGACCAAGCAGCTGATCTGATCAGTTTGACCTGTTGTCATCTAATCTTATTCAGAAAACTTAGAATCTGATTTATCTAAACTGGTTTTTCTACAAGGGTTAAAACTTACTTCCGCACATAAGTTGACCTGATAGACACCGAACTAATTTGCTTCAAAACAATCATTAAGTTGGATATCAGATCGTAATTATTCTCATACGCACTCTATCAACACTTATCTGATCTGACACGCTGATCACAAAAAGTTTTGTAAGTCTATTAACCCCTCCCCTCTAGACTTCCACCTCACGAAACCCGTTCGGGACCTACAGATTCTTGTCTTGACTCTCCGAGGATGTAGATCACACAGATCGAACCACTTAAATTGGTGTTCTTCTAATTTTCTGCATTCGTTTTCATTCAATTCGCATATCTCACAAACTAATACCTTTCTGTCTTTGTACTAATAATGTTGTGAGATAGAACTAATACTAGTTCCGTAAGTTTAACAATGGGAAAGGATCTGTGTTTCCATGACAATGATGAAGCTAGATGTAGAGAAATTCACCGGGAAAATGGCTTTGGGTTGTGGAAGATCAAGATGTAAGCTCTTCTGATACAATACGAATTAGGAAATGCACTAAAGTCTGCAGATCAGTGGCCTTCAACCTCTGGCACCATCGATCAAGCCAAGAAGAACGAGATCTTGGAGAAGGCTCATAGTGCGATCATACTTTGTCTTGGAGATAAGCATCTGTGTGAAGTTGCAAAGGAGAAGTCTGCTATTGATTTATGGAAGAAGCTGGAGGATTTGTATCAAACAAAATCGATTTCTAACAAACTTTTCATGAAACAGAAACTGCTTGCATTCAAGATGACAGATGACAAGAATCTGAGTGAGCAATTGGAGGAATTCAACAGATATGTGGATAATCTGTACAGTTTGGAGATCAAGCTTGAAGATGATGATAAAGTTTTTATGCTCCTAAATTCGCTGCCAAAATCCTTTTGAGAATTTCAAGGATACTCTTATATTTTGAAGAAAAGACCAGCTAAGTTTTGATGAGATACAAACTGCTATTAAAAAAAAAAAAAAGCTACAGATCAAGAGTGACAAGAAGTTATCTAAAGAAGGAGAAAGTTTGAATGTCAAATTCAAAGTAGATAAGAAGAAGTCTCAAAACAAGAAGAAGGACTCCAAGGCAGCTCAATCTAGTTAGAAATAATCTACTAGTTTTGTTGAGAAGAGAATATGTTCCTCATGTCACAAAGTAGGCCACCTCAAGAAGAATTACCCTGAGAAGACAAAGAAAGCTCCAAAAGATGAGAAAGAAGATGCAGATGTTTCAGAAGAAGGCTATGAGAGTGCAGGTGCACTCACTAAAAGTGACAGCAGAATGCAAAATGAGTGGATTTTTGACTCATGGTGTTCATTTCATATGTGTCCCGATGAACACTTGTTTCAAGAATTAAAGAGATTCGATGGTGGAATTGTCCTACTTGGGAATGATGAGAGCTATATGGTCAAAGGTATAGGTTCAATCAGAATCAAAATGATAGGAAATAAAGGACTCTGAATGATCTCATATTAGTCCCTGATCTGAAGAGAAATCTGATTTCTCTTGGTTCACTAAATGCCTTAGGGTGTGAATTCAACACCGAAAATGTGTTTATACTGGTAACTAAAGGTGGAAATGTAGTGATGAAGGGAAATAAGGTAAATGGATTGTATTCTCTGATGGGGGAGACTATTTCTGGTATTGTTGATATCACAATGAGCCAATCTGATACTATGATTTGGCACAAAAATTTAGCTCATTTTGGAGAGAGAGGCATGATTGAATTGTCCAAGAAAAGGGTGTTCAATAGAGGGAAAATCAGTAAATTCAACTTCTATGAGAAGTATGTTCTTGGAAAATCACACAAGCAGTCATACACTAAGGGTACTCATTTTACTGAAGAACCATTTGACTATGTACATTCAGATATCTGGGGACCATCAATAGTCGGGGTGAATATTTAAATACAAATTTAATTCATTAATTATTACTAGCATGAATTAATCCTATATTAATTCAAATAATAATTGCAACAACATATCATGCATATAAAAAGCCACGTAAAACCTACGCATGCGGAATCTACGGGTTTACGTGAACGTACCTCTCGGGATGGCAGTGACTTCGGTCGGACGGACTAACCAAAAGGACTTCACAAGTATTCCCTTAGCCCTTACTCAACTATCCGGTGGAAGGACACTCGTCGAACAATTAACAAAAGGAAAAAATTAACTTTGTTGCACCACTTTTGTGAATTTGCTAATATTTCCAGCACATGGAATTATACTTGGGAATGAACTAATTATCCCCTATTTATAGGAGAGGAGGGGTCGAAAATTTCAGTAAAATATCAATGTGGGAAAAGACTTTTCTTGGTCACCAAGAAATCTTGAATATATCTCTTATATTCTTTTTCCCATAATTAAAATATTCCACAAAAATTCCACCTCCTCAATTATGGATTTTTTCGAAAATAATATGTACAAGAATCCAAGATTTGGATCTTCTTGAACTTATGAGATATTCTTGTATTTCAATAAATACATATCTTCCATAATATATTTTCAAGAAAATCAAGAAAATCTTTCTTGCCCATTATATTTCCAAATTTTCAAAAATTTCAATATAGATAAGCTAGTGGGAGATTTCTTGAATTTAATGAGATAATCTTGTATTCCAAGAATACATATCTTCATTCCATAACAAAATTCAAAGAAAATCTTTCTCCCAACATATCTATAAATTTCGAAATATTACTTGGAAAATTAAGCAACAATATTTATTTTATTTTAATCACCTTTTTCAGTTATTGGACTATTTGTTGGGCTACTCAGTGGGCCTTTAGGAGAATTAAGATTGGACCTTCTAATGGATCTTGAATATCTAATATTGAGCCACAATATAATTCAAGCCCATAAATATTAATTAATCCCACTACATAATTAATATTGCACTATCCATCTTAACCCATATTACAGTCAATATGGCTCCGGTCATTATTTCCGTGTTTAAGATTATCTAGCCCATTAATTAATTCAAGCCATTTTGAAATAGCTTTTTCCGTTAATTAATATCTTTTGTCCTTGGTCGAGAACGGTTCAACATTATTATCCATACTAGGAAACTAATTCCACTTGCAAGATTTGGTATGATAAAACTTATGAACCTCCCAAGGGGGGCAAATCAAACAAGCGTGCTTGCACACGATTCTTCATATTAAATCTTAGCAATCACATGTGACCAATAATATTGCCCAAGATAAAAAGTATTGAATCTCTCTGGTTCACTACCCATGATAAGTCAAAGCAATAGTTACCAATCCCACGTGATCCTATTTAAGGGACAAAGGTTAAGAAACAACAAACCACTGAGGTTTAATTCTTCCTTGTTCAGTACTGAAGAATTCATCCTCCTGTAAGTCCTATTCAGCTCATCAGTCATGCACTAGTGTAATCTCTTGGTCAAGACAAACCAATCTGAGCCTTACACCTCAACCTTTCGTGATGGGTTGTTCATTTCCATCTAGGTCGTGAATGGCGTACTTTTAGTTACAAGGATATTAATTTAATCTTACGTGATCCGGTATCACTAAATTAACTACAATGTAACACGATTTAATTATTGAGCAGTTATGCAAATAAATATATGTAACATTCAATCATACTTAAAGCATCAGTGATAAACAATTTATTTCAGTAAATAAGTCTAAAAATTCAGTTTCGATTATACAAAGTAAAAAGCATACTTTTTAGTATAATCCCAACAATCTCCCACTTATACTCAAAGTCTGCTTTTAAGTATACTACAACATGTCTTGCGTAGTCCGTGACATCTAATGTCACCTACACGAACCTAATAATTTCTCCCACTTATACTCAAAGCAGATTGGCAAAGGTCTTGACACCCATTCCACTCACATGTCTCTCGAATGTATTCAGAGGCAGACGCTTTGTGAATGGATCTGCTAGGCTGTCCTTAGACGCTATCTTTGCCACATCTATATCTCCTATCTTAACGATTTCTCGTATAAGATGTCTTTCCTTTAATGTGTTTGTTTGACTCGTGGACTCTTGGTTCTCTTGAATTTGCAAATCGCCCTAAAGCAGATATTCTTTAGACAAATTGAACACCATCCAAGTCCACTAAGAAGATCTAGAGCCCAATTGGTTCTTTTCATCGCATCACAAGCGACTACTTACCCGACTTCCATGGTTGAGTCGTTGATGCATTTTTGCTTCACACTCGTCCATTTGATGGCTACACTTCCCAAATGGAAACACACTAATCGAGGCGGATAATTTTCGAATCTAAATCGATTGGAAATCCGAGTCCGGTGTGGCCGATGGGGATTGGAGTATCCGATCGATAAATCAACATTCTATCCCGAGTTCTTTTTCGGACACTTGAGTAATGTTTTTAAGCGTCGTCGATTCGCTTTCCTAGGTTACTTTGATATCTTGCTACCATACCCTGCCTCTGAAAGCGGATATCCGATCTCGCATACAAAGAATGCATACATAAAGTTTCCGACGGTAGGAGCACAAGGAATACCTTTTATGTCATCTATCTCCCTTTTTCGTCTTAGGGAACATTTTCTTGGATAGATGGATTTCAAGTCCGAAAAGGTACGAATCCTTTCTTGGAATCTTGCATCTTTGAATCGTTTCAAAAACCGATGTCTATGTATGAAACTTGCGATAACCCGATCATCCTTTTACGGCGATCTCGAAGTTATCTTGATCCCAAGGATATGTCCGCTTTCCTAAGTCTTTCATATCAAACTGTTTTGAAAACCATGCCCTTACATCTGATCACACCTTCACATAGTTCCCGATGATCACAATGTCATCTACGTATAGTACTAAGAATACCAATGCAGTTCCGACACGCTTTTTATACACACAACTTTCAAACTCGTTTTGATCAAACCCATAAGACTTTACAACATGATCAAAACATTGGTTCCAAGCTCTGGATGCCTGTTTGAATCCGTAAATGGACTTCTTGAGCTTACAAACAAGATGTTTTTGGACTGTTTCAATGAAACCTTGGGGTTGTTGCATATAGATCTATTTATCAAGACTACCATTAAGGAAAGTTGTCTTGACATCTATTTGCCAGATTTCAAAGTCAAAATGCGCAGCAATCGATAAGAGAATACGGATGGACTTAAGCATGGCTACGGGCAAAAAAGTTTCCTCATAATCGATCCCTTCTTTTCGAAAGTATAACCTTTTCGCCACTAGTGGGTGCTTTAAAGGTTTCAACCTTCCCGTCCGGTCCTCTTTTCCTCTTATATACCCACTTGCATCCAATGGATTTGACCCCATTAAGTGGTTCGACTAGCTCCCACACTTTATTATGAAACATAGAACCCATTTCGGCTTTCATTGCTATTTGCCAAGAACCTGCATCCTTATCTTGGAATGCCTCGTCATATGTCCATGGGTCTGATTCGTCTTGTCTGGGAATCAAGTCCGAGGACTCTCCTATTCCCATGAATCTCTCGGGCTGTCTAACAACCCTCCCACTACGACAAGGCTCTGGTTGTGAAAACGTATCGTTTGGTATATCATCTAAGACGATTGGCATCGAGGTTTGCCCTCTAAGCTCATTTAAGGTAATCTCACGGGTTTTCTTTAGTTCATATAGTCTTCTTCCAAAAATCTAAAGTGGGTCTTTGATGACCACTTTTTGATCTTGGGACTATAGAACATACACCCTTTTGTTCCTCGGGGTATCCTACAAAGCGATTTTAATTACGATCGAGGATCCAATTCTGGGTTTCCTTTGTCCAACACGTAGTTTAGGACACCCCAAAGTTCTCATGTGTCCTATACTAGGCTTGCGCCCGGTCCACAATTCTTTGGGGTTTTGGGAACTGATTTGGATAGCACCAAGTTCTGAATGTAAGTCACTATTTTCCAAGGTATGACCCCAGAACGACTCGGGAAGATCTGCATAACTCATCATTGATCTAACCATTTCCAAAAGAATTATGTTACTTCGCTCTGCAACCCCGTTTTGTTGAAGGGTTCTGGGTGCAGTGAGCTGGGATACAATCCCTTCATCAGATAAGTAGTTCAAAAACTCATCGCTGAGGTATTCGCCTCCACTATCAGATTTTAGAGACTTGATACGTTTTTCCATATGATTTTCTGCTTGTGCCTTAAATTCTTTAGAATGGTCTCAGATTCATGCTTCATAAGGAAAATGTACCTTGAGTAATCATCAATAAAATTACTCATAACCTCCTCTTGCTTTGGTTGACATTGAACTACACACATCTGTGTAAACGATCTCTAACACTTCTTTGGCCCTATTCCCCTTGGCTCCAAATGCCCTCTCGGTCATATTACTTGTTGGTCCCGGTGCAAACGAGTCTTACACGTGTATGGGGGGGGAATACATGTGTTTAGTGTTTTTAAAACTTTTTCTTACTGAGGTCAGCTTGGGCCAGATAATCCTGAAGATTAGGTTATGAGAAGCACAGATCGCTCTGAGTCAAAGTTCATCGAGACAAGTGATCCTGAAGTCGCTTTCGGATACCTCGAGATAATCCCAACCGAAGTCATGAGTGTCAGAGATCCCGAAGTTGCTTGGATCGGATAACTAACTTATGAATCCTCGGAAGAGAGTTCGGTTTGATAACTATCTGTTCTAGCTACTCACCGTCGTCTTAAAATGGTTGGTCTTTAGATTATACTCGTTTTAAGCTTTGCTGAAAACCTTCCCTTTATGAAATAGTGATTAGGCTGTGATTCACTTATGCAACTTCAGTGGATTGATTCCAACTGAATATTAGTGAAAAGTATGCTTTCAAAACAAGTCAATGCAACAGTTAAGTACAGATAAGGAAAGCAATAAAGAACACAGCAATTATAGTGGTTCAGAGACTCAAGCTCCTACGTCCACTCTCCTTGACTCTTCAGAGAAATTCACTATCAACTTCTGAGCTTTCTGACTACCTCGTAGTTTACTTACTCAACTCGGCCCTGAGTTTTCTGACTACTCCACGTAGTTTACTTACTCAACCCGACCTTGAGTTTTCTGACTACCTCCGTAGTTTACTTACTCAATCATACACAAGCTTTCAGACTACCCCTGTAGCTTACTAACTTCTCCTCTAGAGTTTTCTGACTACTCCGCGTAGTTTACTAACTCTTTACAACTCTTTCTCACCAACAAACACACTCCAACTACCTTCTTAAGGGTTTTGGGGGTTTCTCGATTGGTTTCCAACTAGGATGAGATATCCTTTACAATGAAGCACAATGCAAAGGGTTAGGATATCTCGACTAAGCTTTGGATAAATCTTATCAAGCTAGGCTTAGTATAGTGAGCTCTCGTCAATATTGAAGCACTTGGGAAATTCAAGGTTTTTCGATTGCTTTCACTTTTACAAGAATAAGTTTGAGCTCTTGAGTTATGATAAATTTCCGTGAACCTTACAATGTAGAGGGTCACCAGTATTTATAGGCATACACCAAGGTCACTCTTAAAAACTATCTGTTGGAGAGATAGTTTCGTGAGTTCCCTCTTGTGGTGTGTGAAACAGCTATATTTAGGGTTTGAAACTCCCTAACACGTTTTAGGCAATAGCCTTTCATGTAGCCGGTCTTCACTTTTTTGCGATGCGGAACTTTTGTACATCCGACATCTTTTTTTTGAATGACCACTTCGTCGATTGTCAAGATGGGTACGATGTCGTCTTCCTCTTTTTGACTTTTGTCTCCAGTTAAAGGTAAACACCTTCAACGGCTCTTTTGGTTACAAACTCTGAGTTTGATATAACCTTAATAACACTTCTGACTTAGTTCCTTTTGTCTGCATTTGAATATTTTGGCAATATCTAACTTTCTAAGGAATCGCGATCTTCTCAGTATTGAATCCTTCAGATAGATATTATCAATGCCTCGGAACACTTTCGGGTTCATATCGAAGCATTCAAGACATTCATCGAGTCTTGATGAATATTGTGCCTTCAATACTCTTGATCTTGATTCTTGGTCTTACATCTTACGTGTCTTCAAAGTCTTCTGAATCTTTGTAGTTCATCTTGACCGATGTAATCGAGTCTTAAATCTTGAGTCTTGATTTTTCAAGATCATATCGAAGTCTTGAAGATCTCGATTTCATCCCAAACCGGATACTTGTAAAACATATCTTGAGTTCTTGAGTCTTGAACCTATCCTAAACTATATTTCTTCGACTATACATTTTGCGAGATAACATCCCGAATACTCTAAAACCTAAATCGACTCAACTATCAAGATCATTCTGAACATGTCATACTTAGGGGTTTGGGGATCTTAATCAAAATCATATATCTTTATTAAATTCATCTCCCAACAATTTCCCCCTTTTTGATGATGCCAAAACCTATCTTGTTACAAACATATAACATATACTCAGGTTTCAGTTTATCCTATTACAAGATTGGTTGTCTCTCAACAATTTAAATCGAGAATCTCCCAACAATTTGAGTTTCTCAACAGTTTAATAATTTCTTCAGTAATGAATCTCTTTAAATAGTTCATTACCAAATACTTAAACAATTTCTCAAATTCAGACAATTTCCCCCATATCATCATACATTCAGGCATATCAAAATAAAAGCCATGTAAATAAGATAATGAGATATTATCTTTTGAGCATAATGATAAATCTTCATTGATGATGAGTATACCATTACAGATTGCAATGAGTTTATCAACAAAATCAAAAAGACAAAAAAATTTAAAGATTACAGAATCTTCTGAGTCTTCAGTCTTCATTCTTCAGATTTGGCTCTTCAGTCTTCTGCTCTTCAGTTTGCTTCATTCTCAACTTCATCAGTGGGCACCTCCAGATCGAACATTCCGAAGAATCTCTTCTTCAGCTCATTTCTTTCCTTGATGATGTCTGGACTATTTCCTGTTAGACCCAACTGACCAGCATACTGAGCAATCTCTTGAGTAATAGCCTTCTCATTCACCAAGCCATTATCAAGTCTTGGAGGAGAATAGGAATATAGACCAGGGGCTACTATTTGTACTTCTCCTTCATCCGCAAGGTTAATCCAGCTATGTAGATACTTTGGATAGAAGGTAAGGAGATACTCAATGAATGCTTCATTCTGATCTGAGCCTTCCCCTCTCCATTCCCTGAGAACATCATAATTGAACCAGAAGGTTCTCTTGACTTCTTCCCACATATCGTTGAGTTTAATGGGCATCCATTTATCAACGTGGGGCCACTTTAGCGCTTTTGATGTTCCTTTCCTCTTGCTCGCAAACTTCCTGAATTCACTCCTTCGCTTCTGCTCTTCGTCTATCTTCTTTCTGATCACAGATGCTCCTGAGATAGAAGCAGCAGCTTTCTTAGCTTGTTCCATTTGGAGTGTCTTCAGAGCATTTCTAGTATTGAAGACTTTCATCTGAGGTTGAGACTCAGATTCTTCTTTCTCTTCATCATCCAGAATCAGCTTTCTCTGGATTGGCTTAGAAGCCTTTGCACGCTTGCTTTCAGATTGAACAACACCCGAGGCTTTCCTCTTCATAGGCATTTCGCCAAAGAACTGGCTTGTTCCAACCTTTGCTCTAACTTTCGCTTTTTTCTTTTGACACATCAAGCATGGTTTGCTTAGAAACTCGAGTGTAGACAGGCTTCTCCACCTGAGCAAACTTTAACTTCTCAGAAGCTTCGACTTCCTTTTAAGGCTTTGGCTAAATTATACATTTCAAAGATCTTTTTGAGCCCTTTTCTCCAAAGTACGTGCCATGAACTTTCTAAGATCGAGACTTCCTTTTCCCCCTTCTTGGCACCGTAATTTGGAAGAAGCCTGGAGAGTGCTATGTCCATGTGATATTGCTCGTTGCTCACACAGCGAATCTCTCCTGCTATCTGATCTTGTTCGTCTTCCAGCCTCCTTAGATGGTTCTTGGCCACAGAAAATTCTTCAGATAAGTGGGAACCGGCGGAGAGTGCTTCTTTGAACATCTCTGTCATCTTGGTCATGAGTAATGAGCTCATTTCCTCAACAGCAGACTTGATTAGCACCTCATTCTTTTCTGCCAGTTTTACCTCTAGGAAATCAGAACTCTCCGGTGTTTTCGCTTCAGTTCATCACTTAACTTCGGCCTTGACTCCTCCAACTTCTCATTCAAATTTTTCTTCCATGGAGGTCATCCGGGTGGTCGAGTGTTTTGAATTTGCACCACCACGAAGAGTGACTAAGACTTTCCATCTTTTGAGCTTGATTGGCCAACGTCTCTTCCATCCGAGCAATTTTGATCATCATTGGCTCAATCTTCTCAAGTTTCTCCATCAAGGAGTGAGATCAATCTCAGAATCTTTCGCACCTCCGGTCTTTGTCGATCATCCCGTGTGCCCGGCCTTCGTCCCGAGCTCCGGCTCTCCAATCGAGCCTCGATGCATTTATCGACAATTCGAGTTAAAGATAGGACTTTCAAAGAACTTTGGCATAATTGTTAATAGTGCCAAAAGGTACTGAAGAGTTCTAACTTCAAATCGAGGTTGACCAATTTCGAGTTGATCGACAATGAAGTCTCATTTTCCATCCGAGGCGCTTCTCAACATCTCCTGTTGGTCCCCATCTCCATCTTTAGATTTGTCTCCACGCTTTCAGGCACCAACTTCGGTTGCTCTCCTTTCACCAACTTCTTCGAACCGGCTCATCAAAATCGGAGTTTTTCATCCCGAGCTTTGTCCTCCGAATCTCGAGAAGTCGGTCGGGGGAAGGTTGTCTCCTCATTCCACGGTCTCCCCTCTCAATGCAACAATATCAAGCATCTCGGGAAGAGTCCGATTGAGGATGAATCTGATCGTCCTTAATCAAGAAAACATCTTGCAGATCGAGGGGTATGAGCTCGAGCCTCAGGTAGGGTCAAGAATGAACCGTTCCCCCCTTCCTCCTCCACTTTCCTTTCAACTTCTCCCTTCTTCCATCTTGGGCTATCTCGTTCAGCTTAAAACATCCGCTAAGGGATCAAGAAGTAGATCACTTTCAGAGCTCATCAAGAATATTCTCGCTCCCGAGCCTCAGAAGATCTCAAGTTTGTTTGGTTCAGTCCTCGGGCCAGATCCGAGTGGGTTCCCGAGGCCACGGCGATCCTCGGTTGAAATGAGTTGGCTCTTTGGCGGCCCGAGCCTCGTGACATCTTCGGGATCGACTTTGAGCCGGCCTCTCCGTCTCGAGCCAAGATATCTCGAGGTAGGCATCTCGAGGTTCCGAGCTCCTTTAAAATTTCTCGAGAAATTTTATCCGAATCGAAGCGATGTCTCGAGCACTTCGAGAAGACTCGCCTCCTCGCTTTGATCCCGAGTCCTAGAGATAACCCCGAGCCAACACTTGTAATGGTGAACTCGAGCGGTTTGGCTCCGGTTGAATCTCGTCGAGAATCACTTTCATCTTCATCGGTGAGAACCACCAATCTTCTGCGTTTTGGAGCAAGATCCTTCGATTTCAACATCTTTGCTCCTCGCTCCATCTTTGCCTCCAACAAAACCTTCCCCGGGTTTGTTGAGTCTCTTTTTTCACCACAATTGGTGATTCAACCTTCTTTTTCTCTCTTCCCCGATGACACCTTCTTTTGCAACAATGGGTTTAAAGAGAATTTTGGACTTAGGGAATGGGGTCGAATTTGCGAAGATATCCTCCTCCTCTCTGCACATCTCCAAAATGTAAGCAATTTTGGTGGCATGGTGGATCTTGCCTTTTATTGAGATCGCCCGTCAACCTTCTTCAAAACTTTGGTCCGCTTTCACTCACCGATGCGAATAAGAAATTTCACCCGGTTGAAGTCGGTGGTGGGTGAGGCCTCTATCGCCTCCATCAGTCTGAGCTTCGGGGTACTGATCTACTCAAAACTCCCTACAAGACTCATGATGCATTTACTCACAATATCCATCAATACACGATATTGTGGCTTTAAGTGCCTCTTATGCAATGTCGCCTCAAACTTAACAGGATTCTCAGCAATCCTATCTAAGTATTCCTGCTCTCTACCTGACATATACATCGTAGGATCCTCTCTCCTCTATCACGAGCTCAAAAACATCATTGATTTTTTCGGGTTATGTACAAATCCCTTTCAAAATCGGCGTATTTGGACTAATGCTCTAAGTGTGATACAAGATGTCGAAGAATGTATCTGATCCTCTTCATCTACCTTCAAGTTATAGATGAATTCGATTACCTCTTTCGCAAACTCCTGGTCTGATCGATTTGTGACTAGTTGGGTGAGTTTAGCCAGTCGAATCATATGCAGAGCCTCCTCTTCCGGCCTTGAGTTGGTTGTGCTTTCGAGTGAAACAACGAACTCGTACCACGGCTTGTTGGTTTCGGCTAATCTCTCGAACAGGGTTGGAGCCATTTTAGAGATTGATTGAAGAGAAGTGAAGCTTTAGGGTTTAGGAATTTCTAGGCAGGGGGATTTTTATTTGCAGAGGATTTGAGAACGAAGGGTTTGATAAAATTTTGGCTTGAAAGGCTTCTTATGGTATATATAGCTTCGAGATCGTGGGGAATTGTGTTGGTTAGGTGAAAAACAATGGTTGAGATTAATCTTCCGATTAATCGGGTATACGAACCGACGATCTCCGAAAAGTAAGCCGCCAAAACATCCTCATTGGTCATTAATGTAGCAGAGCATTAAATTACTGTTGACCTTTTTCAGAATTTAAAACGATCCCGCCCAAAAACAATCCTCAGGTGTTTTGTATTTATTGCGAATGATTTCTGAGCTTCACTTAAGCAATAAATGAGTTGCATGAGTCATTACTTCTTCAGACTAATTTTCCTCTATCAGTCTTTATCGAGTAATCGACCTTGATAAAATGTCGATAATAATCGAAAATCTTGAAATGGTTACATTTACTCGAAAGCATCGACCTTGAAGAATCTGAGTTTCGAGACTCGATTCAAGATTTCCATTTTATCCTAAGCTTATCAGTAGAATCTGAGAAAACTTCATGCTTCTGAAAATCTTCAATTTTTCAGATTTTACTCTATACACCTGGTTCTAACATTCCTAATTCAACTGAAAGTTCCTGAAATCTTGATTCCGCCAAAGGTTTAGTCAAGATATCGGCTCTCTACTTATCAGTATGAATTTTCTCCATCCTTATGTCCTTCTTCTCGACATGATCTCGATGAAGTGATGTCCGATATCCACATGCTTTGCATGCGGTGTGTAATAACGGATTTTGTGAAATAGTAATGGCACTATTATTGTCACAAAATATTGGTACTTCATCATTGGCTACAACTTTATAATCCCTTAATTGTTGTCCGAGCCAAAGAATCGAAAGCACAACAAACTTCCTCGCAGCCCATATATTAAACTTCAATAGTACTTGTTGCTATCGAGGTCCTGCTTTCTTCGAAAAACCAAGATATCACTTACTTCCTAGAAATTGACAAGTTCCGAGGTGGACTTTTTCATCAATTTCAAGAACCTCCATAATCGAGATCTCGAGTAACCACTTAACTCAAGGTTATCATCATCACCGATACCATAATCCTCTATTCATCGTGCCTTTAAGATACTTCAAAGATCTTTTTGGCAACCTCCATGTGACTAGCCTTAGGATTAGCTTGGTATCTTGCACATATCCCAACAAAGAAATGTTATATCCGCCTACTTGTTGTGAGATAGAGCAATGATCCAATGATTCCTCTATAATCACCGCTTATCGATTTGCCTCGTAATCGGGATCCATCTTGTAGTTAGTATTCATGGGAATCCTAAGCGAGTTGTAATTCTGTACACCATATTTAGCAATCGGATCTCGGTGTACTTTTGCACGGTTGATGAATATTCCTTCATTTGATTGTTTCACTTGAAGACCTAGAAAGAAATTCATCTCTCCCATCATTGACATCTCAAATTTGCCTTTCATCGATGTTGAAAACTTTTCACACACGGTGATGGTTTGGAGATCCAAAAATGATGTCATCAACATATATCTGAACTAGTAAGATATCTCCCCATCCTCTATCCCTAACGAGTTCTATCAACGATCCCTTTGACAAAACCATGGTCAAGAAGAAACCGAGAAAGAGTATCATACCATGCTCGGGTGCTTGCTTAAGACCATACAAGCTTTTTTCCGAGCACGTAAACTTGGTCATTCTGTTTTGAAACCAGGAGGTTGTTCCACATAAACCTCTTCTTTAAGCACACACCGCTCAGAAATGCACTTTTCACATCCATTTGATAGATCGTGAACTTCATGTGGGCAAAGATATGCAAGAAACAATCGATGGCTTCTAGTCTTTGCAACAGCGGTGCAAAGGTTTCATCATAATCCAAGCCTTCTTCTTGGGAATAACCTTGTGCAACTAGCCTTGCCTTGTTTTTACAATGTTGTTGTTTTCATCTCTTTTATTCTTGAAAACCCACTTGGTTCCAATGACATTGTGCCTTTACGGTCTATCTACCGGCTCTCATACTTCATTCCTTGAGAATTGATTCAAATTTCATCTTGCATAGCGTAAATCCAATGAGAATCTTGTAGAGCTTCACCAATCTCAATGAGGTTCTTTCTCCGATAGGAAGCAGAGAATAGTGCACTCTCACCATGGAACCTTCTTGTTTTAACACCTTCGGTTAGATCACCCACAATCGACTTGTAGGATGACTATCTAACCATTTCCTTCTTGATGTTCTGTTTCAATAGTATCCTCAACATTTGAAATGTTAGGTTCGATTAAATCAAGAAACTCAGGGAACAACAGAGCGGGAGAAAGGGAATCATCATCTTCCTCGGGAAATTCTATTCGTAACATTGTCGAGACATTTGTTCCCCTTTGGTTGATAGATTCAGAATTTGCCTCATTTGTGACCACATCTTCATTGGCATCACATACATGAGTCCGAATCGGGTGTGCATTCGGATTGGTCACCTTTGGAGTGTTGGTTTTCCGAGTCTCACCATCCCGATTTCCATCCCGAACTTCTTTATTCGAGTCGAGTCACTCCAATCATAGATAGTGACCGACTTCTTCTTTCAAAGTTCAATGGATGATTTATCTTTACATTTTGAGGCTTAACTGGTGATCCTCTTGGTGGGTTCATCTCAAGATCATGTTTCTGTTTCTTCCGAACACAAGTAGATTCATCAAAAACAACATGAGGTGTTTCCTCCACAATAAGAGTCCTACAATTGTAAACTCGAAAGCTTTTTATCGACTTGAGAATATCCTAAGAATATTCCTTCATCGCCTTTACTATCAAATGTTTTCAATCGATCTTTACCATTATTGTGTATGAAACACTTGCAACCAAACACACGAAAGAAAAAAAGAAACAAGAGGCTTCCTTTCATTCCAAAGTTCATAGGGTGTTTTGCCTTGACTCTTTGGTCAAGATGGATCTATTCTCGAGAGAGTAAGATAAGGTTGATGACTTCAAACCCAAAATCTTTTAGGAATATCGACTTCAAATTATCATTGTCCTTGCGAACTTCTTTTCGAGTTAGTTTTTCCTTCTTTCAAAGAACACCATTTTGTTGAGGGGTCCTTGCGGTGATGTTTCATGTAAAATTCCATTCTCTGCACAATAATCAGATATGATATGATTTATAAACTCAGTTCCTTTGTCAGATCTGATTTTGACCACACTCGGATTTTTCTCATTACTGAGCCTTTTCAGTAATTCTGGCAGCTTTATCTGAGTCTCTTTCTTACTAAGTAAGAATATGACCCAAGTATATATTGAGTTGTCATCAACTACTACCAATGTGTATTTCCTGCCATTAGTGCTTACAGGTGTTATAGGACCAAAGAGATCCATATGCAATAACTGAAGTATTCTTTCAGTAGAAACTTCAACTTTGCTTTTAAAATATGTTTTTACTTGTTTTCCTTTCTGGCACGCATCACAAATGTGTTCCTTACTGAACACTTCATTAGGCAATCCTCTCACAAGAGCTAATCTTGCAAGCTTGTTCAGGGTTTTGAAGTTTAGGTGATTCATTCTTTTATGCCATAACCAACTGGTATCTGTGGAACTTTTAGCAACTAAACATGTATCTTTAGGAGTTGAACTCCAATCGCCAAGATACACGTTCCTTTTCTTGTACGGTCGGTAAAACTTTTACGTGATGTATCATCTTTCACAAAACATAAGTTCTTGGAGAACTCAACATTGAAACCCTTATCACAAATTGGCTAATTGAAAGAAGTTATGCTTCAATCCGGATACATATGAAACACCATGGATATGAATCGAGTCGATTTCCAAAGTTCCATATCCTTGATCAATCCCTTGAGTTATCTCCAAAAGTGATCTCATGGGCCTCTTTGTTCAACATAGTCACCGAGCATCTTCTTGAATCTGTCATATATCTTGAGCATCCACTGTCAAGATACCATACATCGAGGAGCTTTTTTTCGTCTCTGCTTTCATCGATTGCCATGTGGTCTTTCATCGACTTAGTGCCCTTGTTTTCCTCCCGAAAAAACAGATCAATTCTTAGGTACCCAATTTATGTAGGGTCCCACGAGGTTATTTGTACCTTTCGGAATCCAAATCTGCCTCGACAACTCTAATCACTTTAGAGTGGCTAATTTGTCTTCCATAAACATCAACATATACATCCACTACTCGGGTGCCTTAGTTTTTCAGATATGTGTGCTAGCTTTAGCATGAACATGGGCTTTTGAATTCTTCTTTGGTTCAGGCCTTCTGTTCAGATGCTTAGGCTTTTGTGTAGGTGGTCTAAATCTTTGTTGACTTGGGTTGGATAACCTTTACCCTTAGGCAAGTGAGGTTCAGTTGTGCATCTTTGAAACTGGTCTTTCGATTATCTTCGAGGACTTGGTCTCTTCATTGAGAATGTCTCTCTTTGAGTGTTTCTCATCCGAGGATTCCTCCGATGGTTCGATGTGGAGCCTTTCGGGTTTGCATTCTTAGCCCGAGGCTTTGAAGTACTTGCTCGAAACTTTTAATCGATCGCTCGGGTTTTCTAGCCTTCACCGAGGTTTGGGCTTTCTAACCCGATCATTCGTTTTTTACTGAGACCATAGGTCCTTTTCCCTTGTCTACAACCTTGGGCATTACTCCAGCTTGAAGTGTAGGTGCCACTGGTTTTACAAAGATAGTCTTCTTGCTACTAGATGCAGCATTCAGATGACCTTGTGAGGTTCCCCCTGGAATGTATCCCAATCCAGATTTTATAGTGGCAGATCTCTGATAACTCTGAATTTCATCTATTACATTAGATGCTTTATTCAATAGAGTTAACTTCTTCTGTGCACTATCCTCACAGTTCTGTAGAGTTTTATGCTTCTCAGAGAGGTCATTGAACTCAGTTCTGATTAGCTGAATCTCTTCAGTGGATTTCTCTAGCTTTTCAGTTAGGGACATTATCAGCTTCTCTTTCTCTGAGAGTTGTACTTTCAGAACATCTATTTCATCAGTAGCTCCCATTAATTGAGAAGTGATTTCAATATTGCTAGAGTCTTTCCATTTTAGATTTTCAGCTTTCAGTTCCTTATTTTGCTCTTGAGTTTTATTTAGCAGTCCTTGCAAAAACAAAGATAGTCCTTCATCGATTCTCAAAAGAATCCATCAGTCAAAATGATTTTTCGATTGGAACTTGAAAAACTCTTGTGCTAGTGTAGGAGCAACAACAAGAGAAAGAAGAGTTTACCTCCTCAATGGCCATCAGAAAGATGTCATCACTTTCACTGTCTGAGAATATCTCATCTGAAGAGCTAGATCCCTCCTCAGAGTGTTCTTCTTCTGCAACCATGGCCTTTTTGCTAGAGAACTTCTGATCTCTTTTAGCTTGCCTTTCTCTTCTCTCCTTAGCACTCAAACGGACAATCATTTGGAAGTGACCTTTCTTCCGCAATTATAGCATTTGTTGGTATCATCATCCCGATCATTTTGTTCTTTGGACTTGGAGTCCTTCTTTTGCGGATGAAGATCCTTCCGGTTTTCCAGTCCTTCTTCTTCTCGTTGTTGATCGTCGTCCTCGGGTTTCTTCTCGGTACACTGTGGTTCCTATAATAGCTTTTGTATTTTCCAAATCTACTATTAAGTCTGTCAAACCTCCTTGCCATCAGTGCTAGCTTTTCCTCAAGCTCATCCTGATTTTTGGCATGGGGGTTCTCAGACTCTCTAGTTTTACAGGTTTTATCTTTGGCTTTTTAAAGCCACATTCTTACTCGATGAAGAATCATCTTTTCTTTGTCACCTTTTGGATTTCTTATCAATTACAAATTCATAGGCCTTCAAATTTCGAGAGAAGACTTGTTGGTAAGGCATTGAACTAATGTTCTTGGTGTTTTCAATCACCTTTGCATGAATATCCCATTTCTTAGGCAGGACCTCTAAGAATTTTCAATGCAACTTCTCTCTGTGGATATTTCTTTCCAAGTGCATTTAGATCATTCATGATGCTAGTGAATCTGACTTCCAATTTGTCTATTGATTCACCACCATCCATTTCAAGACTATCAAACTTTCCAATTGCCACTGAAAGTTTGTTTTCTTTTATATGATCTGTGCCTTGGCACATAACAAACTAGTGTATCCCAAATCTCTTTAGAAAGATATTACGGTGAGAGATCATTCCCATCACACCATCATCAATTGTCTTTGTATAGTGTGTCTTTTGCAATGTAGTCTAGATTGACTAACTTTCTCTCCTCAGGAGTCAGTTGGTCATCAGACTTAGGAAATTCTGCTCTAGGATCAATTCTCTCATCTTCTGTTCCTCTGGGATTCACCACAGTAAACTGGAATGGTCCTTGAGAGACCACTCTCCACGTACGCTCATGTTTGGAATACAGATGAGCCTGCATTCTCAGTCTCCATAGATCATAGTTCTCCACTGAGAACATGGGAAGTTTTTTAGAAGACATTTTTCTGATCATTTGAAAAGTAAAAAGTTTCAGCAAATAAGATCAGTTCAGATAGACCACAAGTATTTTTGAAAATAAGACTTTGGTCAACACAGCAGGTGGTCAAGTTGAACCACTGCTCTGATACCACTTGTTGGTCCCGGTGCAAACGAGTCTTACACGTGTATGGGGGGAATACGTGTTTGATGTTTTTAAAACTTTTTCATCGAGGTCACTTGGGGTCGATAATCCTGAAGATTAGGTTCTGAGAAGCACAGATCGCTCTGAGTCAAAGTCTACTGAGACAGTGATCCTGAGCTGCTTTCAGATACCTCATATAATCTCAACTGAGTCCTGAGTGTCAGAGATCCTGAGTTGCTTGGATCAGATAACTAACTTACTGAATCCTCAGAAGAGAGTTCAGTTTGATAACTATCTGTTCTAGCTACTCAGTCGTGCGAAATGGTTGGCCCTTTAGATTATACTCGTTTTAAGCTTTGATGAAAACCTTCCATTTATGAAATAGTGATTAGGCTGTGATTCACTTATGCAACTTCAGTGGATTGATTCCAACTGAATATCAGTGAAAAGTATGCTTTCAAAACAAGTCAATGCAACAGTTAAGTACAAATAAGGAAAGCAATAAAGAACACAGCAATTATAGTGGTTCAGAGACTCAAGCTCCTACGTCCACTCTCCCTGACTCTTCAGAGAAATTCACTATCAACTTCTGAGCTTTCTGACTACCTCGTAGTTTACTTACTCAACTCGGCCCTGAGTTTTCTGACTACTCCGTGAGTTTACTTACTCAACCCGACCTTGAGTTTTTCGACTACCTCGTAGTTTACTTACTCAATCATACACAAGCTTTCGGACTACCCTCAGAGCTTACTAACTTCTCCTCTAGAGTTTTCTGACTACTCCGCGTAGTTTACTAACTCTTTACAACTCTTTCTCACCAACAAACACACTCCAGCTACCTTCTTAAGGGTTTTGGGGGTTTCTCGGTTGGTTTCCAACTAGGATGAGATATCCTTTACAATGAAGCACAATGCAAATGGTTAGGATATCTCGACTAAGCTTTGGATAAATCTTATCAAGCTAGGCTTAGTATAGTGAGCTCTCTTCAATATCGAAGCACTTGGGAAATTCAAGGTTTTTCGAGTGCTTTCACTTTTACAAGAATAAGTTTGAGCTCTTGAGTTGCGTATAAATTTCCCGTAACCTTACAATGTAGAGGGTCACCAGTATTTATAGGCATACACCAAGGTCACTCTTAAAAACTATCCGTTGGAGAGATAGCTTCGTGAGTTCCCTCTTGTGGTGTGTGAAACGGCTATATTTAGGGTTTGAAACTCCCTAACACGTTTTAGGCAATAGCCTTTCATGTAGCCGGTCTTCACTTTTTGCAGTCTGGAACTTTTGTACATCTGACATCTTTTTCAATGACACATCCGCCATCGATTGTCAAGATGGTACAAATGTCGTCTTCCTCTTTTTGAATTTTGTCTCCAGTTAAAGGTAGACACCTTCAACGGCTCTTTTGGTTACAAACTCTGAGTTTGATATAACCTTAACAACACTTCTGACTTAGTTCCTTTTGTCTGCATTTGAATATTTTGGCAATATCTAACTTTCTAAGGAATCGCGATCTTCTCAGTATTGCATCCTTCAGATAGATATTATCAATGCCTCGGAACACTCAGGTTCATACTGAGCATTCAGTACATTACTGAGTCTTCAGTAATTACTGTGCCTTCAGTACTCTTGATCTTGATTCTTGAGGTCTTACATCTTACGTGTCTTCAAAGTCTTCTGAATCTTTGTAGTTCATATTGGTGATGTCTCGAGTCTTCGTCTTGAGTCTTCGCCATTTTCAAGATTATCATCTTGAGTCTTCAGTATCTCAGTTTCATCCTAAAAATTCGGATACTTCAGAAACATACTGAGTTCTTCAGAGTCTTCAGAACCTATCCTAAACTATATCTGCTGACTATACATTTTGCAGATAACATCCTGAATACTCTAAAACTGAATCCTGACTCAACTATCAAGATCATTCTGAACATGTCATACTTAGGGGTTTTGGGATCTTAATCAAAATCATATATCTTTATTAAATTCATCTCCCAACATTACTCTCCAAACATGATTCGCAGGTTGGAATCGGTTCAACTTGGAGAAAGCCCTAGTGAACCGTCTCTCACCAACCTTTGGATCCTCTTTGGATTTATATGACCCTAATCTTAGATGCCAAAGAAGTGCCTCGCTCACGTCTGATGAACATTTTCTTTTCTCGGAAACAGTTGATGTGTTATAGGATATTTTTCATGAGTGGTGTGCACAATTAATTGTATAGAGATCATTCAACAACGTTCCATGACAGATAAATTTATCAAAAAAATGGTAACAACTTTATTAAAAAGTAACCAAAATATCCATCATAAAAGTTTAGAAACTGAAAATGAATTCTTTCTAAAAATTCGGAACGTAAAGAATATCTCAAAAATTAAAGCATTGTCTTCAAAAGACATGTGCACTTCTCCCATCGCTTCACCGCCACTCAGAAGATCGCCCAAGTGTGATGAGGACCTCACTCCCACTAAGTTGTCGGGTCCGCTTGAACCCCGTAATGTGAAAAACAAACATGATTAGTGGATCCCCGATCCACCACCCACAAAATGAGAGGCATACGCCGCTAAACAAGTTTCAACAACTAGTGCGTGAGAATTACCTTTCTTTCCATCCCTCTTAGGTCTGGAACAGGCTGACCTCCAATGTCCTTTCTCACCGCAGTTGAAGCACTTCCCTTAGTCGGGCTTGTTCACTCCACCACCCTTCTTCACCTTATCTTTGCCATTGGCAACACTTGAGTTCACTTGCTTGTGGCCTTTGTTCCTTTTCTTGTTCTTACCACCCCTTAGTCTAGAAGAAGAAGAAGGTCTGCTTTTGCCACCAAGGCTTGGCTTTTTCGCTTCTAATATCGCCTCTGCCGAGACTAAAGCTTGCAACAGATCGGGCATCGAGAACTTCGATTATTCATCCGGTAGTTCAACCTGAATTGTTCAAAGCTTTTTCGGCAGAGAATGGAGCACCTAAATTGATTTGGGTCTCGATATCGTATTTCGCCAAGTACCTCAAGTTTATTAAGGTGAGCCATCATCCGAGAACGTGTGCTCCCTTACGGGCGTGCGTTCCTCCACCATTTTCATAGAGAGTAAGTCCTCATGGTGATCCGACGAGCCACACGCGGTTCGATGTTAAAACATCACTTTAAGACTAGTCATGATTTCCGCAGATGGTCTCAACGTTCGGTGTTGGTGTTGCAAACACATCCGACATAGAAGTCAAGATGGTACACTTAGCCATCGTTGTTAGACCGCTCCCCATCAAAGATACTCTTTCTTAACCGTTTTTAGTGGACTCATCGATTGTTTATCCGGTTTAGGTGTGGTGAGAACCAGTTATGGCTTTGTGCAAATGAAGACAATAGTGAGTTTTCGATTCCAATCAACAAAATTTTCTCCAAAGTGAGCAAATTGTCTTTCAAAGATATTGAAAAATTGGATTAAGCGGTTTGCGACATGATGAACTGAAATAAATAATAATATGCATAAGCACAAATATATCACAAGGTTTGATCACATGCATCATATTAAAATCTCAAAAATATGAACATGCATCAGTCAACATCTCAAAACAGTTTAAATAAGCCACGTGGGGTGGGTCATTATTTAAACACATTCAAGCAGGTTACAAACAAGAACAGTTACAAACCTTTAATATCCAGATTAATAGTTGGCTCCCACTTGACCAATATAAAATTGACAGGGACTTCGGGGAAGTATATGCATATCAATTTTATACCTAAGTAATAACCATGATTAAATACAGGATTACTATTTCGCTTTGATCGAGCCTCGTGGGGAGGGTCATCGTCGCCACTAGTAATAACCCACAATCATCCGTTTGGAATTCATTCATGTGAAAACTATCTTTTGACCGTCCCGTGGGGGGAATTTCTCCAAAAGAATTCACAAATAAATAAATCATGGAGGTCAAAATTAATTCAATTTTATTATCCGGAATAAAATTGTCAATTAATTGTTTAAACATACTTAGTAATTTTGAAGTTGAGATTTTTCCATTTGGCAACCCTCATGCAAACACATTTAAACAAATTAAATAAAGCATAAGATAGCACAAATAAATCAAGCAAAACAGAAAAATAAACATATTGGGCACAAATTATTCAATTATCATGGTTTGATTTTTCTTGACTTGATCTTGAAGAAACACATCTCGAATTTCTCCCACTCGTTCATCTCGAAAAAATACTTCGTCTCGAACCGCCACGCCATAATTTCAATGGGATGGATGCCAAGCATCCCGCCCGGTCACTGGACTGGGACGGCCTCGGCTGGCTAAGACCGCTTTAAGAGCCACGCCCAAAGTGCCTCAAGACGCCTCGGCAGAGTCGGTAGTTCTCGATAGGCGCGTCACAGCAGATCCACAAGGCTCGCGCCATACCTCCGCCTCGCCGCCCGTCCTAGCGGTTCAGCGATCCGCCCACCCCTTGGCGCGCACCCACCACAAGATCTGCCAGTCCGCCTTCGGGTCTGGAAGCGGGCCGCCCGTCCAAGACCGCCGATCTCGCGCGCGCTCGATCTCGCAAGACGCCGGGTCGCCAGCAGTTGCGTTTACAATAGCGCCCGCGCCCGCTACGCCTGGTTCTCGATTTCGTCCTTTAATTCTTTATCTCTTCGTTTCGATCCGGTTATAATTTATTTACAAAAAATAAATAAACCTAGATCTAGACTAGTCTATTACATTGATCAAATCAAACAAATCCTAGTCTACTCGTGGATTTTTCACGAGGCAAAAAACAAACCGAACTAATCGAATTAAAAAAACCATAGTTTATATGCATGCAAAATAAAATATTAAAACCCATGACAATTGGATACCGCAAAAGCAGATCTAACAGTTCTACTATCCAATTTCAAATTTAATGTCCACTTAATTAAATTACAATTTAAAAATTTGAGCAAAAAAGTGGCTCGATATGCGATTGTTGGAGAATGAGTTACACAGATCTATTCGGGGTGATAATTAAATACAAATTTAATTCATTAATTATTACTAGCATGAATTAATCCTATATTAATTCAAATAATAATTGCAACAACATATCATGCATATAAAAAGCCACGTAAAACCTACCCATGCGGAATCTAAGGGTTTACGTGAACGTACACTTCCCAAGTATTCCCTTAGCCCTTGCTCAACTATCCGGTGGAAGGACACTCGTCGAACAATTAACAAAAGGAAAAAATAAACTTTGTTGCACCACTTTTGTGGATTTGCTAATATTTTCAGCACATGGAATTGTACTTGGGAATGAACTAATCATCCCCTATTTATAGGAGAGGAGGGGTCGAAAATTTCAGTAAAATATCAATGTGGGAAAAGACTTTTCTTGGTCACCAAGAAATCTTGAATATATCTCTTATATTCTTTTTCCCATAATTAAAATATTCCACAAAAATTCCACCTCCTCAATTATGGATTTTTTCGAAAATAATATGTACAAGAATCCAAGATTTGGATCTTCTTGAACTTATGAGATATTCTTGTATTTCAAGAAATACATATCTTCCATAATATCTTTTCAATAAAATCAAGAAAATCTTTCTTGCCCATTATATTTCCAAATTTTCGAAAATTTCAATATAGATAAGCTAGTGGGAGATTTCTTGAATTTAATGAGATAATCTTGTATTCCAAGAATACATATCTTCATTCCATAACAAAATTCAAAGAAAATCTTTCTCCCAACATATCTATAAATTTCGAAATATTACTTGGAAAATTAAGCAACAATATTTATTTTATTTTAATCACCTTTTTCAGTTATTGGACTATCTGTTGGGCTACTCAGGGGGCCTTTAGGAGAATTAAAATTGGACCTTCTAATGGATCTTAAATATCTAATATTGAGCCACAATATAATTCAAGCCCATAAATATTAATTAATCCCACTACATAATTAATATCAAGACTATCCATCTTAACCCATATTACAAGTCAATATGGCTCCGGTCATTATTTCCCCAGTGTTTAAGATTATCTAGCCCATTAATTAATTCAAGCCTTTGAAATAGCTTTCCGTTAATTAATATATTTTGTCCTTGGTCGAGGAACGGTTCAACATTATTATCCATAAGGAAACTAATTCCACTTGCAAGATTTGGTATGATAAAACTTATGAACCTCCCAAGGGGCAAATCAAGCAAGCGACTTGCACACACGATTCTTCGTATTAAATCTTAGCAATCACATGTGACCAATAATATTGCCCAAGATAAAAAGTATTGAATCTCCGATTCGCTACCCATTATAAGTCAAAGCATTAGTTACCAATCCCACGTGATCCTATTTAAGGGACGAAGGTTAAGAAACAACAAAACCATCGAGGTCTAATTCTTCCTTGTTTAGAGATCAAGAATTTATCCTCCAGATGGGTCCTATTTAGCGATCGGTCATGCACTAGTGTAATCTCTTGGTCAAGACAAACCAATCGAGCCTTACACCTCAACCTTTCGTGATGGGTTTTTCATTTCCATCTAGGTCGTGAATGGCGTACTTTTTTTTAGTTACAAAGGATACATTAATTTAATCTTTCGTGATCCGGTATCACTAAATTAACTACAATGTAACACGCATTTAATTATTGAACAGTTATGCAGTAAATATATGTAACATTCAATCATATTTAAAGCATCAGTGATAAACAATTTATTTCAGTAAATAAGTCTGAAAATTCAGTTTCGATTATACAAAGTAAGAAGCATACTTTTCAGTATAATCCCAACACAATGAGCCAATCTGATACTATGATTTGGCACAAAAATTTAGCTCATTTTGGAGAGAGAGGCATGATTGAATTGTCCAAGAAAAGGGTGTTCAATGGAGGGAAAATCAGTAAATTCAACTTCTATGAAAAGTATGTTCTTGGAAAATCACACAAGCAGTCATACACTAAGGGTACTCATTTTACTGAAGAACCATTTGACTATGTACATTCAGATATCTGGGGACCATCAATAGTCGAATCTCATGGTGGAGGCAGATACTTCATGACAGTGATTGATGACTACACCAGAAAGCTATGGTATTCATTCTCAAACACAAGAATGAAGCATTCCCTAGATTCAAAGACTGGCTGCTAGAGTATGAGAATAAGAGAAAGAAGAAACTCAAGCATTTAAGGACTGACAATGGATTAGAGTATTTATTAGAAAAGTTTAAGAGTTTCTGCACTTCGAAGGGCATTACTAGGCACAAGATTGTTCGTGTTAATCCACAACAAAAAGGATTAGCTGAGAGAATGAATATGACTATCTTAGAGAGAGTAAGATGCATTTTGAAAGATGCAAGTTTGCCTAAGTCATTATGTGGAGAGGCAGTGAATACAACAACTTATCCGATAAATAAAATTCCTTCTTCTGTCATTAGTTTCAAAACTCCAGATGAGATGTGGTATGACAACTTATCTAATTACTCTAGACTGAAGGTGTGGTTGTAAAGCTTATGCTCATGTGAGGCAAGATAATCTTGAACCTAGAGCACTGAGGTGAATATTCATTGGATATCCTAAGGGTGTGAAAGGTTATAAGTTGTGGTGTATAGAACCTAGAAATCAAAAATGTATTGTGAGCAGAGATGTAACAATTCATGAAGAAGAAATTGGTTGTAAGAAGATTGCAGATACTTAAAATTTTGATGATAACAGGGCCACTACCAACTCTACTGATATCAGAACATCGATTGAGGTGGAGGCTCAGAGAACTGAACCAGACAATCAGAATATTGAAGCTCAAGATGATATTTCAGATACTGAATAAGCAAGATGATCCTACTGATTATAGCTTAGCAAGAGATATAGACAGGAGAACTATTCATCCTCCAACCAGATTTGGCCTTGCTGACATTGTTTCATGTGCTCTTGTCAAAGCGAAATTTCTTGAATACCATGAACTTAGGACCTTCAAAGAAGTAATCTCAGGATTTGATGGAGAGAAATGGATCGCTGCTATGACACAAGAGATACAATCTCTAAATAAGAATCATACATGGGAATTAGCAGATAAACCTCAAAATCATAAGCAAGTAAGCTGCAAATGGCTCTTTAAAAGGAAGATTGAGATGGGTAAAAAGGACCAAGTCAGATTCAAGGAAAGATTAGTAGCAGAAGGATTCACTCAAAGAGAGGGTGTTGACTTCAATGAATTGTTCTCTCCAGTTGTTAAGCATTGTTCAATCAGACTTCTATTGTCAAAAGTAACTCAAGACAACATGGAACTTCAACAGATGGATGTGAAAATAGCTTTCTTGAATGGAGATTTACAGGAGACCATCTATATGTAGCAGCCTGAAGGTTTTGTGATTCAAGGGTGTGAGAACAAGGTATGTTCAGTGAAAAAGTCTCTGTATGGCCTGAAGCAAAGTCCTACGCAATGGTATGAAAAATTGATCAGTTTATGTTGCCAATTGGTTTCATAAGGTGCAAGTTTGACAGATGTGTGTATCTAGAAAAGCCTGAAAAGGAGTTCACAACATACTTACTCTTATATGTTGATGACATGTTGATTGCTAGTAAGAGCTCACACAAGATAAATGAGCTTAAAGCTCAGCTAAATTTAACATTTGAAATGAAACTGAATTCGACATTTGAAATGAAAGATCTTGGAGAAGCTAAGAAGATCTTAGGCATGGATATTCTAAGGGATAGAAAAGCAGGACAACTATTCTTATCACAGAAAGATTATTTAGAGGTGTTGGGAAGATTTCATATGCATGAGTCAAAGCCTGTTAGTACATATTTTGGACAACTTCAAGCTTTCTGTGAAGCAATCACCAAAGGCAGAAGCATAATACAAAGATATGGGAAGTGTTCCTCATGCAAGTGTAGTGGGTAGTCTAATGTATGTCATAGTTTGTAGCAGGCCTGATTTAGCTTATGGTATGAGTATGATGAGCAGATACATGAGCAATTCTGGAAGATTTCATTGGGAGGCATTGAAATGGACATTCAAATATGTAAAGGGATCAAATGATCTTGGTTTGTTGTTTCAAAAAACAGAAGATGTTGTTAACCCATTGAAAGGCTTTGTGAACTCAGATTTTGCAGGGAATGTAGACACAAGAAAGCCTCTTACTGGTTACATCTTTACACTTTATGGTACAACAATAAGTTTGAAAGCAGTACTTCAGTCCATAGTTGCACTTTCAACTACAGAAGCAGAATACATAGCAATGACAGAAGTTGTGAAAGAAACAATGTGGTAAAAAGATATCTTGAAGGATTTTGGTATAACTCAGAAGGCTTTGGATGTGTGCGGTGATAATCAGAGCTCTATACACCTTATTAAGCATCAAGTGTTTCATGAGAGATATAAGCACATTGATGTTAAGTTTCATTTTGTCAAAGATGTAGTGGAAAGAGGAATTGTCACAATAAAGAAGGTTGGAACTGAGGACAATTCATCTGACAAAGGCTTTGCCAAGTAGCAAGTTCAATCATTGTTGTAAGCTGGTGAAGTTTATTTTATTCAGTCACTGTTGTGATCGAAAATTGTAACGATCAAACAATGATAATAAATTTAATGAACGAATGCATAAACGTAAATAAGACTAGAATTTGTTGACTCAGTTCTTCAGGAATGACTACGTCTGGTGGCATACCAAGACATGACTATTCTCTATCATTTTTGTGTCCATTTTCCTCTTGGGGTTCTCCCCTTAATATAGAGTTTACAATATCAAAGTACACAGTGTTCCTAATGGGCCATAAAATGGGCCCGGGAAGCAAGTTTAGACTAAAAACATGAAAGAAAGGTTGGATTATCTTCTTCCGTGTTAGCTTCAACTCGGAAATCTTCTCTTGTTGTGCTTGTCGATTTTGCCCGTGGAGCGATCTCGGGGGAGATTGCCCGCTTAGGCGAGCTTTATTTTTCTCTTTTCGACCTCGTCTACGGTTTGTCTTCACGAGAGATCGCTCGTTAAGGCGAGCTTGATTTGTCTTCTTCTTTGCTCGTCGTCAGGTCGCCTTATGGGGGCCAACCTCAACATTTCATACGCTACTGCTGAACTCGGTTCTGGCTGCCACGTCATCACTATTTGCCACATCTTCACCATTTGCCATGTGGTTGCTGGCTGATTATTATGGATACAACAATTGCCCCCAAGAGCGGGCTTCAACTTTGTTCGGAGGTCGGTCTTGATCTTTGTTTCAATAAGACTTATCTCATTTCGGTACTTGAGGTCGCATTCTTTGTCCCCGTGCATGCTCGGAATGCCTTCATGAGGTCTTGATTGTTCACACTTTGATGATTATATTTCTTGTATTAAGTTTGGATCTTCAACTTCAGACTTGGTCGTGTTTTAGCGGGCTTGATTCTCCCTCGTGCCCCTGAGTCGGGGGTTCTATCTTGTGCTCGCTGTTTGTCAGGGGGTTAATCATATGAAATTACTTTTGACGAGATTGAGCTCATCGAGAGGATGAGCTCATCGAGAGTCTTTGTTGCTCTTCTAGAGGTTGGGTTGGTCAAGAGTCTTGGTTTCTGGTTCAGGCTGCGACTTGGTAGGTACTCGATTGTCTTTTTTGTGCTCGTACTCCGAGGTGAGCCTCTTTGTGTGAGTCTTTTATGTGGTCGTACTCCGAGGTGAGCCTCTTTGTACGAATCTTTTATGTGCTCGTACTTCGAGGTGAGCCTCTTTGTATGAGTCTTTTGTATGTGCTCGTACTCCGAAGTGAGCCTCTTTGTACGAATCTTATTTGTGCTCGTACTTCGAGGTGAGCCTCTTTGTATGAGTCTTGTTTGTGCTCGTCGTCGACCATTTCTGGCCGAGCTGTTTGCGACTTTTATTGGCTTGTGATAAATAAAACCAGTAAATCTCGCCAATTAGGCGGAAAGCCAGTGCCAAAGAGGCGGGCTGTTCGATGCCAATGAAAGCAGACAAATTCGTCGCCATAGAAGACGGAAGGCCAGCGTCGAGGAGGCGGACAGGTCGATGTTAATTAAGGTGAACGAATTCATTGCCATAGAAGGTGGAATCGCTAGCTGAGGAGGCGGACAGGTCGACGCTAATGAAGGCAGAAAAATTCATCGCCATAAAAGGCAGAATGCCAGCGCCGAGGAAGCGGGCAGGTCCGCAAATGAAGGTTAATGAAGTCATCGCCATAGAAGGCCGAATTGCCAGCACCAAGGAGGCAGGCATGTCGACGCCAATGAAGCTGGACGAAGTCATCACCAAGAAGGTGGAAGTGTCAGCGCCGAGGAGACGGGTAGATCGATGCCAATGAAGGTGGATGAAGTCATCGCCATAGAAGGCGGAAGTGCCAGTGCCGAGGAGGGGGGCAGGTTGACGCCAATGAAGGCGGATGAAGTCATCGCCATAGATGGCGGAATTGCCAGCACCTAGGAGGGGGGCAGGTCGACGCCAATGAAGGCGGACAAAGTCATCACCTAGAAGGCAGAAGTGCCAGCACCGAGGAGGCGGGCAGTCGAGCTAATGAACGCGGTCAAAGTTATCGCCATTAAAGACAGAAGTGCTAGCTCCAAGGAGGCGAGCAGGTCGACGCCAATGAAGGCAGACGAAGTCATCGCCATAAAAGGCAGAATTGACAGCTCCAAGGAGGCGAGCATGTCGACGCCAATGAAGGCAGATGAAGTTATCGCCAAGAAGGCAGAAGTACCAGCGCCGAGGAGACGGGCAGGTCGACGCCAATGAAGACGGAAGAAGTCATCGCCATAGAATGTGGAAGTGCCAGCGCCGAGGAGGGGGGCAGGTCGACGCCAATGAAGGCAGACGAAGTCATCGCCATAGAAGGAGGAATTGTCAGCACCGAGGAGGTAGGCATGTCGACGCCAATGAAAGCGGACGAAGGCGGAGTGCCAACGCCGAGGAGGCAGGCAGGTCGATGCCAATGAAGGAAGACGAAGTCATCGCCATAGAAGGCGGAAGTGCTAGCGGGCAGGTCGACGCCAATGAAGGTGGACGAAGTCATCGCCATAGAAGGCGGAATTGCCAGTGTCGAGGAGACGGGCAGGTTGATGTCAATGAAGGCAGACGAAGTCATTGCCAAAGAAGGTAGAAGTGTCAGTGTCGAGGAGGCGGGTTGGTCGACGCCAATGAAGGCAGACAAAGTCATCGCTATAGAAGGTGGAATTGCTAACACCGAGGAGGTGGGCAAGTCGACGCCAATGAAGGCGGACGAAGTCATCGCCAAAAGGGCGGAAGTGCCAGCGTTGAGGAGGCGAGCAGGTCGACACGAGTGAAGGCAGACGAAGTCATCGCCATACAAGGCGGAATTTTATGGAGTTGTTTCATACATGGAATATTGCTTAGATTGAAAAAATTAAGTTGAGAAGGTCGGAAGGTGATTTTCGAAAAAAATGTTTTTTTGCAGGTTTTGAAAAATATGAATCGAGTTTCGAGATTTGGTAAAAATATATTTTATGGATATACAAAGATTTTGGGATCCTCAGGGTCGACGCCCATGAAGGCGGAGAAAGTCATTGCCAAAGAAGGCGAGGAGTACGTGGTTTGTTCGACAATTTGAAGAAATTTTTTGGAAGAGAGATTTAGGTTTAAAACTCTTGAAAAACTTGTAAAGATATTATTGGGAGGTCAGAAAAATGTTTGACATATTTTGTAAACCCATTTTTTATAAGTGTTGAAAAGGAGATTTGAATTTCGAGTTTATTAACATGATCTCTAACAGATATTTGAGGTGTAAATTGACCTCTGGGTTTTCTGGGGTTTTGCCCCTAGGATTGAGTTTCGATATTTGTACGTTCAAATAATTTATTTTATGGCGATTTGTTATCCCAAGAAAGCGAAGGAATGTCAACGTACTTGTTTGCAGTCGTCTTGGACTGTGTCTTTTTAAACCGTTTAGATTGTATCTTTTTGTTGGTATTCTTGGCTTTCAGATGTAATTGGCCTTTGGGCTTTGATTTATGAAGGAAAGTTTCCCCTTTTGCTAAATGTTGTGTTTGCAGTGACTTGAATAACTTAGGCGACTATGAAATATGATATGTTCTTATCGTCTTATTGTCATTGCGATTTAAATGAACTTGTTCTTGCCGTCTTATGTGAGTGCGGCTTATTTATGAACTTTTGCTTAGTCGTCTTATGAAGTCGTGGTGAGGTCGTGCCCTTAGGCCGTGACTTCGCCGACCTTGTGATTCAAAAGTCAAGCTTACCTCAGAAGGTCGTCTTACAGACTAACGACCTCCTCCGGCATGGCCACAACGTGAGCTAGAGGATATTTCGAAGTGTGACTTTACACAAGTGTTTTAACTCGTTGTCAACTTGAATTAAGATATTCGTTCGACGTGAAACGTGATGTCGTCTTGGGAGATCATTTTATTGAGATTACAACTCCCCTTGACTTTTGATTTGAAGGGCTTATTTTTCGTCTTACTTATGTTTCGACTTGATTGCCTTCTAGTTTGGTCATTGTATTCGTCGGGGTCGACAGGACCGTTCGTTTAATGTCATGACCTCGCAAACTTGAGGTTGTCAGGTCTGCTTGTTTGAGACTGCGACTTCATGAATTTGAGGTTGTCGGGTCTGCTGGTTTGATACCGCGACTTTGTGAATATGAGTTTTGTCGGGTCCGCTCGTTTGAGACCAGTCGCTTATGAATTTGAGTATTTTTCTTAGTCTCTTGATACGATGTAAGCTTAAAGTTAAATTAGAAATTTGTTTCATCTGTATGAAACTTTTGAGTGCTCGAAGATGAATTTTGTGAGAGACTCTTTTCCAGGGTTTATGTTATTATTGAAAAGTAAGGATTTGGAGTTTGTTTTAATTGACCCTCCAAATTTAGACATGTCAGTTTGAGTTTCTAACGCCAACTAGTGTTCTTTAAATTAACTCGAATAGCTCGAGATATGAGCATAAATGTCCCCGCCTTTTAATATATACGTAAGTATGAACACCATTATATATATTAAAAGGAAGTAAATGGAAAAGAACATGATGTGAGTGGTCTAAAGGACTGCCCGTAGATTCTTCGTGTGCCAGTACAATTTTCCTTTGCGAGAGTCATGAGTATTTTTTTCCTCGCAAAAAATAAATAACCCGTTAGATTTCATATTATTCACATAGTACAAAAACATGAGAATAGTATTAAACATCAAATTATATATATACATGTAAGTATAAGTACATGGATATATACATATAAATATACATAAATATATGTATATAAAATAATTTTCATTTATTTATTACCGGGCTGGGACGAAAATATTATTTATAAATAATAAATTTGGCCCAACAATTTATTCCACCACAAGCTAACGCCCATGAATGTAACCAGATGAAAATTTGGGCTCAAGAGACTTATCCCAACCCAGGGACTGGGCACAAGAACATGGGCCCAAGAGTTTAAACCAACCCAGGAAATGGCCCAATAATATTACCAGCAAGGCGGCATACCGGAAGATTAGGTCCAATCTTACTATAAGGTACCAAATAGCTCAAGTAATTACCTAGAGGTGCAATCTAAACTTTTTGTTACTCTTTGGTACAAAATAGTACCTAAAAAACCAAAATGCCCCTCACACAATCTCTACACAAATCTGAAATTAATCATACTCTCCCATAACAAATCACAATCTCTCAGCCATCTCCCTCTCTCTCTCTAAAAATGAAAACCTCTCTCCTCCCTCTAGAAATGAAAACCGCTCCCCTCTGTCTCTCTCTTAAATTTTCACCGCCATTTGTCACTCTTTAATTTTTCGACCCCGTCTGACGTCATCCTCCGCGCCATGGTTCTGCTCTCCGACGAAGGTAAAAATCAGAGGTGGTCGCGGATTCTCGAGAAGAGAGGAGCCGCGGTGGTCCCCCGGACCGCCCGGATCCACAAGTGAATCGACACTCTAAAGTCAAACCCGCCGTCGCGATGGCCGTCGCTCGCTTCTACCGTGCCTTAAGTCCGCTGGATCGACGATTATGACGTCGGATCTGGGTGGATCTGTAAAGGTTCGTTGTAGGCTGCACAACGCCATCATGGCTGCCCAAAATCACCACCGTCGTGGTCCCCACTCGCTCCCGCGCGCTCCTCATGGGTGGCGGGGGATCTGGGTGGATCTGTCCAGATCCGCGACCTTGAGTGGGTTTTCCATTGGGTTAGAGGGGGTCGTGGTCTCGATTGGGGATTTTTGTTGTGGTGAAAATGTGAAAATAGAGTGTTTTTCATCAACTTCTTCTTCTTCTAAGGTACTTCATAATTCTTCTTCTTATTATGTGCCGAGTTTGATAAGTAATTACTGCATATCTTGGACCATATTTTGGAAATAAAAAAAGATAATGCTGCAATTAGCAAGAATTGATAGGAGAATGCAGAATTGTTTTTATATTTGCAAAAGCAAGTGATGAGAAATTTGGTGGAATCTAATTCATTTCCAGGCTGGTTGTTTTATTCTTGCATAGCCACACATTGTATTCTGAATGCAATTTTATGTTAGGATTTCAATTTTTGGAGGGTTATGTTCTTTTTATTCCAAATGCGTCTAATTTAAAAATTATGTTTTATGGTATTGGATTTACAGGTCGAAGCTTTTTTGGAGCTCGAGCAGAGCTTTAATGGCGGACGAGCCGGCGCTAGTTTGTAGTTTGTGGGATTTTTTGTTTTGCACAGACGTAATTTTTTTTTTTTTTTTCGTATAAAGTGAATTTGTGCAAAATTTTTTTTTTTTTCCAGATGAATTAAAGAGTTCTATGGACTTTCTAGTCTTTGTGTATAAATATTTTTTAGTCTTTTGTGTATAAATCTTGCAGAAGAACATCATTTGAATTATTTTGATGAACCACTTCATTGTAGATGGATATTCAGTGACATTCAACCCACAATTATACTGCTGATCTTTCCTCTTACCCCCATTATATAATTGTGTAAATTATGTATGTGATTGTGCAAAAAAAATTTGCACTCGTACTGATTTATTTTGCCATTAGTGCAAATATTTTGTACTTCACAGGAGACTAATTTAAATTCGAATTCAAAAAGCATGTTTTGATTACTTACGAATTTAAATTTAAAATTAGTTTTTTGGGTTTGAATTATTGCCAAATGAATGTTATAAGTAAATGAATGAAGGTTAATGAAGGTTTTGGGTTTTTTAGGTTTTGATTATTGGGAAAGTTAATGAAGGTTTTAAAAAAGTTTTAATGAATTATTGCAAATGAATGGAGGAAAAAATGATTTTGCTAATGATATAAAAACTTAATAAATATATTTTAAAATATTGGAGTAAATTTTGAAATTGTGCAAAAAAAAATTATGTTCGTGCAAAAATGGTCAGTGCACGAAAATTGATGGATGTCAATTATGAACAATAAACGAAAAAAGGTGATGGATGATGAAAGTAAAGGCACAAGAGTCATTTTACCTTCAATTTTGTACTTAAAAGTACTGATTTTATATGGATGAACCTATTACTAATTATATCTCCTATTTTGTACCTAAGTGTGAGAACCCCACGAATCAGGGTAGTACCGATGATTGAGGCGGCATGAACAGCGGGGCTTCCGCGCCATGACTGTGTACTGGTTACAGGCTTGGAAGCATGACCGCTTCGGCAGCCATAATCTTGTGGCGCTGCGGCGGTTGGAGGAGGCTGGATCAATGACGCGACTGCATGGCAGAATGCGGCAGCGTGAACTGACTCGTGAGGCCTTAACTATGGCGACGGTGTTCTCTGTGTAGCGAGACGGTGAGCTATGTCGATAGGGGGAGATGACTAGCGGCCACACACAGCGGCGATAAGTTCGGATCGGCACCTTTGTGCCTCTGGTGTCGGACCGAGGCTACGACGGCGGTCTTTGTTGGTAGAGCAGCGTCAACTGGCGGCACCCAGCCATTGGCCCGCGCGGCGATGGGGACGCGTGGTCGCACTTGACCCGACTGTTCTTGCCCGGGTTGTGGACTTCGGTGGCGTAACGGCCCTAGGGCCCTAGGCCAGGCTTCCGGTGGTGTGGTTTTGTGCGATGTTGGCAGCCGCACCATTTCTTGTTGGTGGCTTGGCTCGAGATTGATGCAGTCCAACACTGTTGGTCCAGAATTCTGCAACTTCCGGTTTTTCTCATTTCTTCCATGGGGTGTTTTTGATTTTCTATCATAAGGCATGAATTTTTTTATGCTGATAGTGTGATTGTTGGGATGCATCGCAAGCGTTCATGCTTGTAAATTGTAGATGAATGATTTGTAACTGTTCCTGATGATAGCAGATGGATTGCTAGCATAGATGTCGGAATTTTTTGATGAGAGGTTGGATTTTTGGTTTTAGATGAACAGTCAGTTTTTGTGCAGGGCCTTTTTTTTTTTTTTTGGAATTTTTTTTGTGAAATTTGGGGATGAAATTTGGATTAACAGTAAGTGTTTCATCGAGATTTGATTTTTTAATTATCGACGAACGATGAACAGTGAGTGTTATCGTTTTGATCCTTTGTTGTTGGGTCCTATCGAATATTCAATGAAATTTTGTTAGATATTTTCCACGGACGACGCCAATTGTTGTGATCGAAAATTGTAACGATCAAACAATAATAATAAATTTAATGAACGAATACATAAACGTAAATAAGACGAGAATTTATTGACCCAATTCGTCAGGAATGACTATGTCTGGTGGCATACCAAGCCAGGACTATTCTACTATCTTTTTCGTGTCCATTTTCCTCTTGGGGTTCTCCCCTTTATATACAAGGTGTTCCTAATGGGCAATAAAATGGGCTCGGGAAGCAAGTTTAATTTAGACTAAAAACATGAAAGAAACGTTGGATTATCTTCTTCCGTATTTAGCTTCAGCTCGAAAATCTTCTCTTTATGTGCTTGCTGATTTTGCCCGTGGAGCAACCTCGGGGGAGGTCGCTCGCTTAGGCGAGCTTTATTCTTCTCTTTCCGACCTCGTCTATGGTTCGTATTCGCGGGAGATAGCTCGTTAAGGCGAGCTTGATTTGTCTTCTTCTTTGCTCGTCGTCAGGTCGCCCTATGGGAGCCGACCTCGGCATTTCGTACTCTACTGCTGAACTTGGTTCTGGCTGCCACGTCACCACCATTTGCCACGTCTTCACCATTTTTCACGTGGCTGCTGGCTGATTATTATGGCTACAACAGTCACTAAGAAGAATGATGAAATTGAGGGAAGGATAGACATCTACATTTGAGGTGGAGAATTGTGAGTGTCAAATACATCTTCGGTATATACTTGTGAGTGGGAAGCTTCTAAACTCGGGCTCAAAGGTCGGGGCGCGCTTCTGGCGAGCCTTCAGCACCAAGTGGCAGCTCAGCTAACAGATTCGGTTATTTGCATGCTTCCATGCACGTGCATTTGGTTGAGGCACAGTTTCTTGCTTTAGTTTGTTTATATATATATATATATATATATATATATATATATATATAATGGTTGTGGGGAGACACACACATATTCATAGTGGTAGATACACAGTTATATCAAGAGACAGGTGGTTGATTCATGGTGGTGCTCGATTGATTGTATCTAGTAATTCGGGCTATTGAGTGTAGTGGATTCTTATCCTGGCCCTCCGTGAATGTAGATCAAACCGACCGAATCACGTAAATTGGTGTTCTTCTCGTTTTCTGCATTCATTTTCATTCAATTCGCAATTCTCGCGAACTAATACCTTTATGTCTTAGTACTGATGCTTTTATGAGATAGAACTAAAACTAGTTCTGTAAGTTTAACCGTTACCATTACTAGACTTTTGTCTAAATCTAGTTCTAGTGCAAGTGATATTTTACTATCTTTACATGTTTTCTAAAACTTCTAGACAGACAACCAGTACAAAATATTGCACGAATCAGATACAAAGTCTGATCTGATAATTAAATAAACAGAGAATTTGCGAAATAGAACATACAAATTAAGTGATGAATTGAACCCAAAAAGAAACATTAATGCAAGATTCAAAGTAAACGGGAAAGTTAGAAATAAAAACTTATGGAGACAACTCAAATGAGTCAAATACAATCCTAGAGAGAATTGGATAAGTTTGGGGATAGAACTCAAAATAGTCTCATAACTTTTTACCTTTTTCAAAATGGTTCGAGAAAAGTTTGATGTGCGAAATTGATCTCAATTTTACGTGAATTGTATTATTTTCGTCCTAAATTCGTCAGAATTGACGAAACGACGTCGTTTTTGGTCATGCGACTTGCATGTGAGAATTCAAGTTGGAGATTTTTGACTGAAATGCATGACAAAAAACGACATTGTTTATCAATTGCGGCGAATTTTGGAATATTAAATTTTAGGTTAAAGTAAAGTAGAATGATTAAATTTCATTGTAGACAATACTTTCCCAACTTTTTCCAGCAACAAAATCCCAAGCGCAATACCATTATTTTAATTTCCCATATGAATCTTTTTTTATATATATATATATATATATATATATATATATATATATATATATATATATATTTTATCGGACAAAGTTAGTTGTTAGTTGTTAATAGTTAGTACACCAAGCACCCAAATATTTTACAAATTCACCAAGCCAACTTATAACTCTCATACTCCAATTTGTTAGCTTTAATCGAGCGCATGCCTCCCAAACCAATCGGAAGTCAGGTGGTCGAAAAATTTCAAAAAAAGCCCACCCTGGTTTTATATATAATAAGAGAATATACCTTATCAGTTTTTGACAAGTGGCGTCCTTCATGTGTTGACACGTGTCAAAATCTTATGTGTCATAACTCATGAGGATAAAGATTGTTAAAAAAAATTTATTGTATTATTATTTTTATTGTTATTATTATTATCGTGTATAGGTGTTTTGGTATGAGTATTTATTGCCTAATTGAAATTGCCGCAGATACGTGCACCCTTTCTAATTCAGTCCCCCGTTACGTTGCTCTACATCTCCAAAAGTCCAAAGCAACCCCTCCTCGAACCGCCACAGGTAGAAAGAGTTGATAACGGGTTGTCGGGGTTGTTCCTGAGAAACTACACGAACCGCCTTTTTTTGTAGTTGATTGTTGGATAATTGTATCCAGAGAAGGATTAAGCACGAGATCGGCGGCATATGCTGGTATATCAGGTGCGAATCTAGCCCTATTTCAATGACGAGGTTATTTTATTGATATAATTGAAATGTCTTTTTCTGTGGTTGATTGTTGGATTACAATATATGGATTAAGCACAAGATCGGCGATGTATGCTGGTAATTCAGACCGTTCCATTTTTGTGATATCTGAAATACGGTTGTGAAATGTGTTGGGTGTCACAGGTTGTGGTCGGATTGGCCTTTAACTAGCTTTCTAGAATGTAGCAGATATTTAATTTTTGTGTAGACCATAATACTACATGTCTTACGAGCTTTAACATGGAAATATGTTAAAAGATTTCCTATGCATATAAAATTTTTGTCCCGTTGTGAAAGCAAGTTCCGTGTTAATTCCAGAGGAAGCTAAAGAACTGCTGCCTAAGCAATTGGTTGATAAAGTTGTGGTTACTTCAAATAATTTGCCAACAGCATTCAGCGAAGGAACAATAGTGTCATCCACTAAGTCAAAATTCAGGTCATTCTGAGGTGATTAGAAGTTTTGTAAACTAATTGAGAATTTTCCATTTCTTTAAACTCCAAAACCTTATTTAAAGTCATTTCCAATGATTTTCTTTGAGTTAAATGCTGCTATGAATCAGACATAGGTAGGCATTGAGACTTTAAAAGTTTCTGCTCTGTTCAATGGAGAATCTTCAACCCAGTTCTTAGGGCGTCTGAGTGGAGAAGAGGTGTGTTTTCTTACATATAATATAAATTATTTAACGCAAAGTTTATATATGGCAGATCTCTCATTAACCGTAAGATTTTGGTGTTACATGAAAATTCTACATCCCCATTAATTTTATTTGTTAAGGATCTGGGTGGGAACAAATTTGAGTTGTCTCCTTCGCAATTTGTGGAGGTAGCTGATTTTCGCTTTTATCCGTTGTTTACTACAATTTTATAATCTATATTTCGATAATTTTTATCATGCCAATTCATTAATCAGGTTTTCCATGTAGATTTTGATGTTTTATACATGGCTGAGATGCAAGTTTTAATTGAGATTGTAATGTGTAATGATAATGCAATTTCTATTATATGGTTATGATACTAGAAAAGTTTATTTTTAAATGATATGATTCTCATTGAAAGTATTCGTTTTGGGCTCATAACTCCATAAAAATATTATTTTTGTTATCCACTCTAATATTTTGAATTCGTATTAGTAGTTGCCAGGGGCAGAGTGCGGTCACTGTGTTGGAGAGTATTTCTTATGGGCAGCTTCAGGAACTTTCTGTTGTGCCCTGAGATAGACCTTCATTTTTAGGGGTTCTCTCAAAGGATACTACAAATGGCTGTGGGGGTGGGTCATACGTGATCACATGGTTTACTAAAAGTCTTGGGAGTGCAGGCCGTGTTCATGTTGTACCAGAAAACAGGTTTGTTTAACTTCAATGTGTTTCACTGGTTAACATGAGCATTCTTCGTTCTTTTGCTATCTTGATTGAAAATTGGGTGTAGTCTTTGGTACTTTGTTGATCACTTTGTGTTCTTTCGCATATTTCTCTTATTTATTGAATTATCTACAAATATGTTCCCAAAACTCAAAATTATAACACCTGCATTAGCATTGTGTTGTGTGGCTATCGGCTAATCCCTGCAGCTAGTACACTAATTATGAATCGAGTATTAATGATATGTTCATATGGATGATAACTTACTAATATCACCAGCATAGAAGTGAAAAAAGAACATGCATAAAATATTTTGCCAAGTCCGATTCTATATATTCAGTTGCAGAAATGAAGAATAGGAAAATAAAGGCAGGCCCTCGACTAATCATTTGTTTATGATTTCAAGAATGTCAATGAAGAAGAAGAAGAGGAGGAAAAGTTAATGAAGAAGAAGAAGAGGAAAATAGTAAGAACTTTTATTTTTTGTGGTCATAAGCATTTTTAGACAGAAATATATATCATCTCATGCAGCTTATACAAGGCATGTGTTTTTCTGAAACTTGTGAACTAAGCCCAGGAGCCCACACAACAGCAGTATGCATATGTCCTATTATATACTTCACACACACTGATTTTATTAATTTGAGCTTATGTGACATATTTGAATCTTTTCAGGTGCTGGGATGTTGCCATAGCAACTAAATTCCTTCGTAAAGAGTGTATTGTGTGGGTCGAGTTTTTCTCTTTCAAGGCAGGTTTATTGGCGGATATTGGATAGTGGAGTTGGTTCATGAGTTAATCGTAATTAATTAGTTTTTATACTATGTTATTGTTCATATTAATTCTCAGTTCGGATATTTTGAGATGTACTGATTGTTGAGTAGCTGAGATGGATTATTAGAGAACATAAGAAAAGATAAAGACTTGCATTGCAGTTGACTCATATTGAAATCTTTCTTTTTTATTATCGGATTAATTAGTACTAGAAAATTATAGAAATAGTTGAATTTACCATCTACCTTTCTACAAATTTATCACTTCTCACAAAACCTATTCTAAGTCAGGTTGCAGAAAATAATGAAAATGTTGCTCCAGTAAGTGCTCAACACCGAAAGAGAAGGGAAGTTCCATTATATATAGACTTTTATATTTATGTTCAAAATAACTTATGGTGATGTTTGTTTGGGGTCTAAAGAGATCTTGGTTTTTGAATTCTAGGGATTTTGAAGAGACGATGATTGTTATTTATATATTATTTTTGAGTGATTGTAATTATTGGATTATGATTTAAATATATTCAAAGGTATGGAGGAATAATTGATTGTATTAGAAATTGTGATGGTAGGTTTATAAGTATAATTATATAGTAGGTTTACATGTGTCCTTATAAAAGATAAAGATCCACTATCTTCATTCAAACTTATCGAGTTGCCCATCCTATCAACTTTTGAAGTAAGATCTAAGGACTTTCTTAACTCTATCATATTCATAATTAGTTTAATGTTTTATGTGATTCACAACAAGATTAAAAAATAGAACTTAGGTCTTTTTGAACTCTGTCATATGTTCATGATTAGTTTAATATGTCACGTAATTCACTGATTAATTAAATAAAAGAGTAATGGGGTTCAAAATCACCTAAACGAATATTTACATATGCATTCACTTATTCTTTTACGAATTAAAAAAAGAAAAAATAAAATCAAGATAGGAAATATTTATGGATATATATATTAAAAACTGTGTAGAGTAAAATTATGGCGAAAGAAATAGCATACGTATTTGATGGTCGACTGACACTAAACATAGGGGGTGTTTGTAAAAAAATATGCTTTAAAGAGATGATTAAAATTAGTGATTAAAAAAAATTAATTAATAGTAAAAGTTGATGGTGTTTGTAAAAAAATTAAAAAAAAGTTAATAGTGTTTGCAAAAAAAATTAATAATACTTAAAAAATGTTCATAAGCTATAAAAAAACATTCATCTTTCAACTTCTAGCTTATACTAACTTTTAAAAACATATTAAATCTAATAAAAGAGAAATAAAATACTCTAAAATACTTATGCAAACAATTCTAGATAACTTATAATTTTTTGTCAATACCCCATAAAGCAGGTTGTTGTAGCATTAGTGTCCTAGAATTAACAAATGCCCTTTATGGCTGAGATAAGAAATTAATGTATAGCAAGTTCCTCTTCTGCTGCATACTTATCCTTTGACTCCAAAATCATGTTTTAAAGCTAAGTGGCGTCTAAATACTAGTAAAATGTGTCTCAAACAAGATTCGACCAAAGTAAAAACAGAGAAAGATATCACTGCAAAGTGTTGCTTATGGTTATGGAAGAAGTTAAGGAGAGGCTGAGGTTGCTAAAGTCAGGAGACAGGTTGAGAGTCTAGCTGATCAGGTAGCAAACTGTTATTGATAATAAAGATATTATTTATTTGACGGAGATGCTGCTCACATTAATTGGATGGCAATGGCATTGTAGCTGAAGAAAACTTCATGTACTGCAACGGGGATCAAATCATTAACAATCTCTATTAATCTTATGATGTAGAGGCTTGATTCATTTTTCATTTCGGAAATTACATGATGCGTGGAAAAGCAATTGAAAAATAAAAATCACTTTTCATTCACCCAAGTATTTACATGTATCATATGTACTCAAAGAAGAATCAGAAGATATTGAAAGAATGCAAAATGAGTACCACAAAGTAAGAAACAAAGTAGATCTAGAAAAAAGCTGTATCTATGTGAGGAATGCTGCTATAATGTGTTGTCCCATTTTACAGGCCACATCATGTACTGCTGCAGCATCAATTGGAGGAGGAGGTGGGAGGGGGGCATCCCCCTTTGGTTTTTCGCCTTCAACAGTGAAGGCATTGAAGCTACCCATCACAATCTGCAAACACGAAACACGATTTTGGATGGAGAGAACCAAACTTTGAATTGGTCAATGTGAACGTAGAAAAGGTACCTGAACGGGTGATGCTGCTATTAACGCTCCACTAACCTCACCAGCATATATGCTACAATCATTCCCAGCCATTCCCAAAGTAAGAGCACCAATTCCAATGTCACTACCCGCTGGGGGCGAACATTGCAACTTTGTAATATCATACATCCCCTGCAAATTCAGAACAATTTTATTCATATACGTAGAATTCAACTTCCAAAGCTCATAGCTATCCAAGAATGCTGCTTAAAGCGTCATAGGACTAAGATTTCATAAGAATTAAAACTACAAGTACACTTACCTTTATGTATGCAAAAATATTCATTTGTAAGCTCATACAGAAATATAAAATGCAAGCATTAGGTACATGATATGTAGCAGCTACAAAAAACAAGATTGATGCATCATACCTCATGTTTGACTATGGCACCACCACCTAGGCGTAAGCTAACACTTGAGATGGAACCAATTGCAGATAGAACGCAAACTCTACATTTTACTCGCTGTGAGAAAGCCAAAAGGGTTGGAGCTATGTCCTACACAACATGAAAACCCCCTAAACGTTTATCAGAGACCAATATAAGACTTGCTCAACTATGTTTTTTCAAGAAACCAAAAAAAATAAAAATAGAACTAATAGCAGGCCCCTAATTAACGTATTTTTCCTGCTTTCCATATCACATATACCTTTATTGGCATTTGTTACTACAAATGTACAGCATTTATTTTACGAGAAAAAACCAGTATTAGAACCAAACACATTTACATCTGAATATTAATGAAATGTGCATAAGAGTAGTCTTGGCTAGTCAATGGAAAGAATATTAGAATACGATTTTGCAAAGACATAGAAAGCTAAGCACTAGGAATTCAGACTGCACTTAAAACATATAAGGAATTCCAGTGCACGGATTAATTTCACTTCACCAAGGTGACAAAATTAATGTCAAAACAGAATCTACAATTCTATTAATCCTTCTTTAGCAAATTGGAGTAGTGGTTTACATATCCAAGAATTAACTCCTTATATGAATCCTTCTAAATCTTTCTATGCAATGCTACTAAGGTTAGAAGCATCATAAAAAAGGGTGAAACATTTAAGAAAGGATAAAGAAATAGAATGTTGAAGACCAAGAAATTAGAGTAGCAAATACCTTAGATGGTACTACTCTATATATATGATTTGCAAATCTCATAAACAGAAAAGTCACCATATATGAACTTAATTATACATATAAGGAATTCCAGTGCATGGATTAATTTTACTTTACCACGGTGACAAAATTAATGTCAAAACAGAATCCATAATTCTAATAAACGCAGAATTGGAGAGTTAGGAGCAAGTTTTACATATCCCAGAATACTAAGATACTATTGTTGATAAGATTAGAAGCATCATAAAAAATGGGGAAAGCATTTAAGAAATAGTAAATTGGAATTCACCTGTCCTTGATTTAAGGTGATTGTGTGAGGTGTAAAACCCTGTGGCACTCCGCACTCGCACTGGCACAAGAGAAAACTATGAGTATTAATTTAAAACCCAAAAGATAGTCTTGGGTTTATTCGAATTAAGATTAAAAAGAGACCTGGAGAAGCAGTCTTGCGTTTATTGGGAGAAGCACTACCACGAGGCCTTCCCCTAGGCCGCTTCGGGGTTCCAGAAGACTGACTCCCACCGGAATCCGCCGTCGGCGGCGGAGAAACATTTGCAGGACTTCCACCACCAGAAGAACCACGAGCACGGCCACGAGGCCTTCCCCGACGAGCCTTCGGGACTACCACAAGATCCGCCGGAGAAACATTTACAGGACTCCCGCCACCGGTGTTACCTGAAGAACCGCCGGAGAACGGAGAAAAACCAGCTGTGTTCCCTGAAGAACCGCCGGAGAACGCAGAAAACCCAGCGGCGTTACCGGAAGAACCGCCGGAGAACTGAGAAAAAACAGCGGGGTTAGCAGAAGAACCGCCGGAGAACTGAGAAAACCCAGCGGCGTCACCAGAAGAACCGCCGGAGAAGGGAGAAACCCCAGCGGTGTTACCAGCAGAACCAGAAAGACCACCGGCGTTACCAGAAGAACCGCCGGAGAAGGGAGAAGACGGGTGGCGACGGGAAGCCGGGCGGTGGCGACACTGGTCGCGGAGCAGATGAATCTTTCGAATCCATTCAGAGAGAATTTTTGATGATTGAATTTCAGTCTAATTTCGAGTTTCGAATCTAATTTGGACTTCAGTCTAAATAAATAGACGCAAATAACCGTTTAGAATTTGTTATTACGGTTTTTTATTTTCTTTTAGACGCGCGTCGAGTATTTTATTTCAAGTTAATAAAACCGCCAAAAACAAACTTTGAGGGAACCAAGGCCGCGTTAAAAAAATTCAAAGGACAAATTCCGCGAGGGGCAAAAGGAGTATCAGCCGTGAGCCGTTATAACAAATTTATTCCACCGAACTAACTAAAATTCGACTGCAAATCTCGGTCAATAAAATTGGGATAACAAGTTGTTGGAATTGTGTAAAATAAAGAAGTTTGTTTTATCCAATATTGGATTGTATCAAAAGTTAGAGGAATTATTAATCCTATAAGAAGTCCTATTCTATCCCACATCGGATTGTGGAAAAAGGTGAAGGGTTTCCTAATGTTATTTAAGAAGCTCAGGTCTCTTTGATACAAGCGCATCAGTCGGTTTCAGTTTTGGGCTTATTAACTTAGGCTCAGTCAGTTTGGTGCATCAGTCGGTTTTGGGCTTATTAATTTAGGCCTAGTCGGTTTCGGTTTTGGGCTTATTAACTTAGGCCCATGTTGGGATATTTTAGTTTTGATGAATTATGTCAAAACATTATCAACTTGTGTTATTGAAGCTAATTTACAGATAACAAGTTGAGGGGGAACGAAAGAACAAGTTGAGGGGGAACTCACGAAATCGGGCGTAGATGATCGAGATCGACGAGGTCATATGACGAGACCGATCGAGATCGGATGAGTTAGATGAGTTCCGAAAGTTAACCGATGAGCGGCAAAATCAAGAGAAGAAAAGCTGTTCAAACCGATCGTAAGATCGATGACCGTAATGACACTGATCGATGATCATAAGAATAATGAAATGATATGGTGATCGAAGAGCGCATAAGCCGATCGTGAAAAGAAACCCACCGTAAGATCGTAAAAGAAGGTTGCAGATCGTAAGAGGAAGAGATGAGACCGACGAGATCGACGGATCGAGATCGAGATATGAAGATGAGCGATGATCAAGATCGACGTGATTGAGATCGACAAAGCTAAACCGATATGCTAACCTAATATGTTAACTCGATGTACTAATCGATGCAGTATAAACCGATATGCCGACGAATGCTATAATCGATCCGATCATGTGAGCCGATCCGATCAAAGCGAGAAGAAATCGATATCGAAAACCGTAAACTGCGATATCGATCAAAGTAGAAGTCATCGTAAGAGAAGTCATCCAAGAGAAGTCATCCGAAGTCATGTTCACCGAGAATGAATAATGCTATCGATGATCGGTTAGTCCGAAAGTGCTAGTGACCGAGGGTTAGGATGTCTCGAAGTCGGAAGAGTCGAACTCGGTTAGCTCGAGTGTCAAGATGCCCGATCGATAAGGTCCATTTGAAGAGAAGTCCGCTGAATCAAGAATCCTGAGTCCAAGGAAGCCTGAGTTTGAAGAAGCCGAGGATCAGACAATCCTGAAGAAAATAGTTGTTAGATTCAGCTGATGTGGACCAATGAGAGGAAGACAACAAGCCTGCAAAAGCTGTAAAAAGCTACAGAATAGTATGTATTTGAATGTGACTCCATCCAACGGTAACATTCAAATCCACACTATAAATACAAGTTCTTCCTTCATTATTTGTGTGGAGAATGTGGAAAAGTGCGAGATCCATCAAGCTAAAAGTTAAGTCATCCAGCATTCCCACCATAGAACACAGAGCAAGAAATACACGCATATATTCAAGAGTGTTCTACCCTAGATCTAAGCACAAATGCTATATCCTAAGCTTAGAGAGATTTTCTCATCCTTAGCATTGAGGCTAAACAAATGTAAGGGAAAATCTCAACCTAGTTGGAAACCAAACAATCTTATACCCAAACCCAAGAGTCGGTTAAGTTTGTAGGTGAGTGTGAACTCGGTAAACATCTAGCAATCCCGAAAGGGAGGGTAGACAATCCCGTGAGGGAGATAAGTCCCGTTTGAGTGTGAACTCGGTAAACATCTATAGGTGATCCCGTGAGGGTGATAAGTCCCGTTTGAGTGTGAACTCGGTAAACATCTGTTGGGTGTTGGACTAACACGTTAAACTAAGTCCAGTTGGTTAAGTAGGTGCCCCTGATGATAGGGAAGAGTGGATGTAGGAGTTGGACTCCGAACCACTATAAAATCGTGTGTTCTTTACTGCTTTATGTTCTTACTTGCCATATGCATTCGATTAAGCAAAACACACATCGATCGGTCTTAAAAGCAAAAATCTGGAATCACTCTGCCCTCACCCCTGTTTTATATGCATTACACTATTTTTCCGCATTTCATGGGTTTTTTACCGGGACCAGCAATTGCTATCAGAGCAGGAGTTCAAAAGATCACCTTTAAAGTGATCACCTGAACTGATCTTTTTAAAAGAAAAACTCGTTTCTTTAAAAAAATGCATATATTCTAATGTTTTGGCTTCATTATCAAAAAGGGGGAAATTGTTGGGATATTTTAGTTTTGATGAATTATGCCAAAACATTATCAACTTGTGTTATTGAAGCTAATTTACGATAACAAGTTGAGGGGGAACGAAAAGAACAAGTTGAGGGGAACTCACTAAATCGACGTAGATGATCGAGATTAGACGAGGTCAGCAGACGAGACCGACGAGATCGATGAGTTCCGAAGTTAACTCGATGAGTCGCGGCAAAATCGAAGAGAAGAAAAGCTAAGCCACCGATCGAAGATCGATGACCAGAACAGCACTGATCGATGATCGAAGAACAATGAAATGATATGGTGATCGAAGAGCGCATAAGCCGATCGCAAAAGAAACCGACCGTAAGATCGTAAAAAGAAGGTTGCAGATCGTAAGAGGTGCAGATGAGATCGACGAGATCGACGTGATCGAGATCGATATGAAGATGGGCGATGACCAAGATCGACGTGATTGAGATCGACAAAGTAAACCGATATGCTAACCTAATATGCTAACCCGATGTACTAATCGATGCGATAAACCGATATGTCGACCTTATGCTATAATCGACCGATCATGTGAGTCGATCGATCAAAGCGAGAAGAAATCGATATCGAAAACCGTAAACGTGATATCGATCAAAGCGAGAAGTCATCGTAAGAGAAGTCATTTGAAGTCATGTTCACCGAGAATCGAATGCTACCGATGATCGCTTAATCCGAGTGCTAAATGACGAGGGTCGATGTCGAAGTCAAGAGTGAACTCGCTTAGCCGAAAGTGTCAAGATGCCCGACGCATAAGGTCCGGCCAAGAGAAGTCCGTCAATCAAGAATCCCGAGTCCAAGAAAGCCCGAGTTTGAAGAAGCCGAGGATCGCATAACTCAAGAAAATAACCGTTAGATTCAACCGACGCGGGACCAATGAGAGGAAGACAACAAGCTGCAAAAAGCTGCAAAAAGCTACAGAATAGTATGGATTTGAATGTGACTCCATCCAACGGTAACATTCAAATCCACACTATAAATACAAGTTCTTCCTTCATTATTTGTGTGGAGAATGTGGAAAAGTGCGAGATCCATCAAGCTAAAAGTCAAGTCATCCAGCATTCCCACCATAGAACACAGAGCAAGAAATACACACATATATTCAAGAGTGTTCTACCCTAGATCTAAGCACAAATGCTATATCCTAAGCTTAGAGAGATTTTCCCATCCTTAGCATTGAGGCTAAACAAATGTAAGGGAAAATCTCAACCTAGTTGGAAACCAAACAAACCTTACCCAAATCAGTTTGATAGGATAAGTTTGTAGGTGAGTGTGAACTCGGTAAACATCTAGCAATCCCGAAAGGGAGGGTAGACAATCCCGTGAGGGAGATAAGTCCCGTTTGAGTGTGAACTCGGTAAACATCTATAGGTGATCCCGTGAGGGTGATAAGTCCCGTTTGAGTGTGAACTCGGTAAACATCTGTTGGGTGTTGGACTAACACGTTAAACTAAGTCCAGTTGGTTTAGTAGGTGCCCCTGATGATAGGGAAGAGTGGATGTAGGAGTTGGACTCCGAACCACTATAAAATCGTGTGTTCTTTACTACTTTATGTTCATACTTGTCATATGCATTCTATTATAAGCAAAACAACACACATGAGCTTAAAAAAAAATTGGAATCACTCTGCCCTCACCCCTGTTTTATATGCATCGCACGTCATGTTTGCTTCCGCACGCGCAAAATGGGTTTTTCACCGGGACTATCAGCCCAATTAGTTAGGGATTATTATTTATATCCCCATTTGAGTTGTATATTATTGTCGGTTCTGAATAATATAAGAGATCCTCTCTTCTGCCCGTGGACGTAGCTAACAAATTGTTATTGAACCACGTAAAATTTTGGTGTCGGTTTATTCGGTTTATTTATCGTTTTTATATCTTTCTCGCATCAGTTATAACAAACTGGTATTTAGAGCCTTGTTGGGGGTTTCCGCAATTTGGCAAGAAAGATGACGGGTGGGATAAATGTGAAAATCGACAAGTTCACGGGGAAGAACAATTTTAGTTTATGGCAGATCAAGATGCGTGCCTTGTTGAAACAACAAGGACTGTGGGCACCGTTGATGAAAAAGACGGTGGATTTGGAAGAAGCAGAGATAGTCACTCTAGAGGAGAAGACACACTCATCAATCATGTTGTGTCTCGCAGATGACATCATTATGGAAGTCGCAGAGGAGGAAACTGCAGCTGGTCTATGGTTGAAGTTGGAGAGTTTGTATATGACGAAGTCGCTAACCAATAAGTTGTTGTTGAAACAACGTCTGTTCAATTTGCGTATGCATGAAGGTCAGCCACTTCGTGAACATCTGGATCAATTGAATACAATTCTATTAGAATTGCGTAATATTGATGTTAAAGTTGATGATGAGGATGCTGCTTTAATTCTGTTGGTTTCTCTACCTTTGTCGTATGAGAATTTTGTGCAGTCTTTCATTGTTGGGAAAGACACTGTGTCCTTGGAAGAGGTCAGATCATCTCTGCATACTAAAGAGTTGCGACATAAGGCGAGGGGTGAAAGTTCAGATAATCAGGCCGCTGGACTAGTAGCTAGTGGGAACAAGGGACCTGGAAAATCGGGAAAGAAGAAATTCAAGAAGCTTGGGTTGAAGGGTCCTAAACCAGACGATATCTGTAACTACTGCAAAGAGTCATGTCATTGGAAAAATGATTGTCCGAAGAAGAAGAAGAAGTAGGAAGACAGAGCAGGTATTGCTGTTGTTGCTGAAGGAGACGACACCAACTCCGAGGAGGATGTAGGCCTAGTTGCTAATGGACAAACACATCACACTGATGTGTGGGTTCTTGATTCCGGGGCATCTTATCATATATATCCGCGCAGAGAGTGGTTTACTGTTGGGGAATGAGTTACACAGATCTATTCGGGGTGAATATTTAAATACAAATTTAATTCATTAATTATTACTAGCATGAATTAATCATATATTAATTCAAATAATAATTGCAACAACATATCATGCATATAAAAAGCCACGTAAAACCTTCGCATGCGGAATCTACGGGTTTATGTGAACGTACCTCTCGGGATGGCAGTGACTTCGGTCGGACGGACTAACCAAAAGGACTTCCCAAGTATTCCCTTAGCCCTTGCTCGACAATCCGGTGGAAGGATACTCGCGAACAATTAACAAAATGAAAAAATAAACTTTGTTGCACCACGTATGTGGATTTGCTAATATTTTCAGCACATGGAATTGTACTTGGGAATGAACTAATCATCCCCTATTTATAGGAGAGAGGGTGGACGGAATTTGTGTTGTTTTTCAATGTGGGATAAGACTTTTCTTGGTCACCAAGAAATCTTGAATATATCCCATATATTCTCTTTCTCATAATTAAAATATTCCACAAAAATCCACCTCCTCTATTTTATGGAATTTTCGAAAATATTAGTGTGCAAGAATCCAAGATTTGGATCTTCTTGAATTTATGAGATATTCTTGTATTTCAAGAAATACATATCTTCCATAATATCTTTTCAAGAAAATCAAGAAAATCTTTCTTGCCCACTATATTTCCAAAATTTCGAAATTTCATTATGTATAACCAAGTGGGAGATTTCTTGAATTTAATGAGACAATCTTGTATTCCAAGAATACATATCTTCATTCCATAACAAAATTCAAAGAAAATCTTTCTCCCTCTTTTATCCATAATTTTCGAAAATAAGAGGAAATATAAAGCAACAATATTTATTTTATTTTAATCACCTTTTCAGTTATTGGACTATATGTTGGGCTACTCAGGGGGCCTTTAGGAGAATTAAGATTGAACCTTCTAATGGATCTTGAATATCTAATATTGAGCCACAATATAATTCAAGCCCATAAATATTAATTAATCCCACTACATAATAAATATTGCACCATCCATCTTAACCCATATTACAGTCAATATGGCTCCCGGTCATTATTTCCCGTGTTTAAGATTATCTAGCCCATTAATTAATTCAAGCCACTGAAATAGCTTTCCGTTAATTAATATCTTTTGTCCTTGGTCGAGGAACGGTTCAACATTATTATCCATAAGGAAACTAATTCCACTTGCAAGATTTGGTATGATAAAACTTATGAACCTCCCAAGGGGGCAAATCAAGCAAGCGTGCATTTGCACACGATTCTTAAGTATTAAATCTTAGCAATCACATGTGACCAATAATATTGCCCAAGATAAAAAGTATTGAATCTCTCTCTGATTCGCTACCCATGATAAGTCAAAGCAATAGTTACCAATCTCACGTGATCCTATTTAAGGGACGAAGGTTAAGAAACAACGAACCATTGAGGTCTAATTCTTCCTTGTTGATTTCAAGAATTTATCCTCCTCAGAGGTCCTATTCAACAGATATCGGTCATGCACTAGTGTAATCTCTTGGTCAAGACAAACCAATCGAGCATTACACCTCAACCTTTCGCGATGGTTGTTCATTTCCATCTAGGTCGTGAATCGGCGTACTTATAGTTACAAGCGGACATTAATTTAATCTTCGTGATGGGTTATCACTAAATTAACTCTGATGTAACACGCATTTAATTATTGAATAGTTATGCAAATAAATATATGTAACATTCAATCATATTTAAAGCATCGATGATAAACAATTTATTTGATAAATAAATAAGTCCGGAAATTCAGGTTTTTTGATTATACAAAGTAAAAATCATACTTTTCAAAGATAATCCCAACAATCTCCCACTTATACTCAAAAGCGCTTTTAAGTATACTACAACACGTCTCGAGTAGTCCGTGACATCTAATGTCACCTACACGAACCTAATAATTTCTCCCACTTATACTCAAAGCAGATTGGCAACGGTCTTGACACCCATTCCTTCCACATGTCTCTCGAATGTATTCAGAGCGGACGACTCTTTGTGAATGGATCTCGCTAGGTTATCCTCGGACGCTATCTTTGCCACATCTATATCTCCTCTCTTAACGATGACTCGTATAAGATGGTATTTCCTTTCAATGTGTTTCCGGCTTTGTGGGCTCTTGGTTCCTTGAATTTGCAAATCGCCAAGCATTGTCACAATAAATGCTGATTCTGGCCGGGCAAATTCGAACCACATCTAAGTCCACAAGGAAGTGCTTGAGCTAAACCGGCTTTTCACGCCTCATTAGCGCCTACATATTCGGCTTCCATGGTAGAATCTGCGATGCATTTCGCTTGACGCTTCTCCATGTTCTGGCTCCTCCCCCCATGCAAAAAACACACTCTGGGAGGTAGATTTTTCGAGTCCATGTCCGATTGGAAACCGAGTCCGTGTAACCAATGGGGATTGAATTTCGATCGATAAACCAACATTCTATCCCGAAGTTCTTTTTCGGATACTTGGAATGTTTTTAATCGCCGTCCAATGCTTTTTTCCCGGTTACTTTGATATCTTGCCACCATGCCTACAAGAAAGCGGATATCGGTCTCAGACACAAGATTGCATACATAAGACTTCCGGTACCCAAGCATAAGGAATGCCTTTCATGTCATCTATCTCCTCTTTCGTCTTAGGGACATTTTCTTGGATAGATGGATTCCATGCCCGAAAGGTACGAATCCTTTCTTGGAATCTTGCATATCAAACGTTTCAAGGCAAAGGTGTACATGTATGAAGCTTGCGATAAGCCTAACATCCTTTTCTTGCGATCTCGAAAGTGATCTTGATCCCAAGGACGTGTCCGGCTTCCCCTAAGTCCTTCATATCAAACTGTTTTTGAAAGCCATGCCCTTACGTCGATAACACCTTCACATCGCTCCCGATGATCGAGAATGTAAATCTCACGATATAGTACTAAGAATACCAATGCAGATTCCGACACTTTTTTTATACACACAACTTTCAAACTCATTTTGATCAAACCCATAAGACTTTATAACATGATCAAAACATTGGTTCCAAGCTCGGATGCTGTTTGAGTCCGTAAATGGACTTCTTGAGCTTACAAACAAGATGTTCTTGGCTTTGTTTTAATGAAACCTTGGGGTTGTTGCATATAGATCTCTTCGTCAAGACTTAGTTAAGGAAAGCCGCCTTGACATCCATTTGCCGATTTCAAAGTCGAAATGCGCAAAGAATCGATAAGAGAATACTGGATGGACTTAAGCATGGCTCTTGGCGAAAAAAGTTTCCTCATAATCGATCCCTTCTTTCTCGAGTATAACCTTTCGCCACTAGTCTTGCTTTGAAGGTTTCAACCTTCCCGTCCCGGTCCTCTTTTCCTCTTATATACCCACTTGCATCCAATGGGTTTGACCCCATTAAGTGGTTCGACTAGCTCCCACACTCTATTATGAAACATAGAACCCATTTCGCTTTCATTTTTTTTTGCCAAGAATCTGCATCCTTATCTTGGAGTGCCTCGTCATATGTCCATCGGATTCGATTCGTCTTGTCAGGGAATCAAGTCCGAGGACTCTCCTATTCCCATGAATCTCTCGGCCGTCTAACAACCCTCCCACTCTGACGAGGCTCCGATTGAAAGAGTATCGTTTGGTATATCATCTAAATGCGATTGACAATGAGGTTTGCCCTCTAAGCTCATTTAAGGTAATCTCATACGGGTTTTTTTTTGGTTCATATAGTCTTCTTCCAAAAAATCTAAAGTGGGTGCTTATGACCACCTTTTGATCTTCAGGACCATAGAACATACACCCTTTTTGTTCCCGGGGTATCCTACAAACGACCTTAATTCTCGATCGAGGACCCAATTTCTGGCTTCCTTATCCAACACGTGGGCGGACACCCCCAAATCTTCATGTGTCTCATACTAGGCTTGCTTGGGTCCACAATTCTTTGGGAGTTTTGGGAACCGATTTGGATGGCACCAAGTTGAGAATGTAAGCCATTTGTTTCCAAGGCATGACCTTAAGCGACTTGGGAAGATCCGTGATAACTCATCATTGACCTAACCATTTCCAAAAGAGTTCTTTTTTCTTCGCTCTGCAACCCCGTTTTGTTGAGGGGTTAAGATGCGATAGAAGTGGGATACAATCCCTTCATCGGATAAGTAGTTCAAAAACTCATCATTGAGGTATTCGCCCCCCACGATCGGATCGTAGAGACTTGATACGCTTTTTCCATATGATTCTCTCGCTTGAGCCTTAAATTCTTTGAATTTCTCAAAGGTCTCATATTTATGCTTCATAAGGAAAATGTAACCGCACCTTGAGTAATCATCAATAAAAGTGACAAAGTACTCATAACCTCCTCTTGCTTTGGTTGACATTGGACCACATACATCATGTGTGAACGATCTCTAACACTTCTTTTGCCCTATTCCCTTGGCTCCAAATGCCCTCTTGGTCATTTTACCCTCCAAACATGATTCGCGAGGTTGGAAAGCGGTTCAACTTGGAGAAGTTCTATTGAACCCGTCTTTCACCAACCTTTGGATCCTCTTTGGATTTATATGACCCAATCTTAGATGCCAAAGAAGTGTCTCGTTCACGCCGTCGATGAACGTTTTTTTTTTCTCGAAATAGTTGATGTGTTATAGGATGCATTTCTTGAGTGGTGTGCACGATTAATTGTATAGAGATTATTCGCCAACGTTCCATGACGAGATAAATTTATCATAAAGAGAAATGGTAACAACTTTATTAAAAGTAACCGAATATCCATCATGAAAAAGTTTAGAAACTGAAATCAAATTCTTTCTAAAACTCGGAACGTACAGAACATCTCTTAAAATTAAAACTCTGTCTTCAAAAGACAGGTGCACCTCTCCCACTGCTTCAGCTGCCACTCTCGTAGCATCGCCCAGTGTGATGAGGATCTCACTTCCATTTAGTTGTCGGGTCCTTTTGAACCCCTGTAACGTGAAACAAACATTATCAGTGGATCCAGTATCCACCACCCATAAATGGGAGGCATACGCCGCTAAACAAGTTTCAACAACTAGTGAGTGAGGATTACCTTTCTTTCCTTTCCTTTTGGGATTGGAACAGGCTGACCTCCAATGTCCTTTCTCCCCGCAATTGAAACATATTCCTTTTGGTTCTTTCTTGACACCCAACCAGCTAACCGTCTTTTTCTCACTTTTCTTAATGATGAGTTTGCATTGGTTCTGACCATTTTCCTTTTCTTGAGACTTGCCTTCCACTGGCCTAGATCTCGAGAAAAGGCTCTTGATCACCAATGCTTCGTCTTTCTTTCCTAAATGCTTCTCCACTTTCTCCAAGGCTTCTTGAAGATCATCCATGGTAAACATGTGATCACTCATCACAAAACCACAGTAAAATTCATCGAAGCTCCTTGGCAGAGTAAGCAACATAAATTCGATTTGGGCCTCATCACAATACTTAGTTCCGAGATAAGCCAGTTTCAGAAAATGGTTCTTGACTCTGAGAACATGCTCCCTTACAGGTGTTCCCTCAATCATTTTCATCCTAGCCACGTCGTCGTTTTTAAACTGATCGATCATGCGGTCTTTTGTTGAAAACATTTCTTCAAGACTTTGCATAATTTCCGCAGCGGACTCAACACCTTCATGAACGTGTTTCAAATCGTCAGACATTGAAGTCAAGATTACACGTTTCATGGGTTCATTGGCCTGCTCCCAAATATTATACTCATGTCTTGCCGCATCAGTTGATTCATCAGTAGGCATACGTGGTTTGGGTACATCAAGAATCCAATAATGTTTTTTGTGCAGGAAGGACATGCATCATATTACGTTTCCAAACATTATAGTTTTCTCCAGATAATTGGTGTTCTTTGAGTGTATATAAAAGTGGATTAAAAGGTTGCGACATGATGAACTGAAATAAACAATAATATGCATAAGCACAAATATATCACAAGGTTTGATCACATGCCATCATATTTAAAATCTCAAAAAAAAATATGAACATGCATCAGTCAACATCTCAAAACAGTTTAAATAAGCCACGTTGGGTGGGTCATTATTTAAACACATTCAAGCGGGTTACAAACAAGGACAGTTACAAACCCTTAATATCCAGATTAATAGTTGGCTCCCACTTGACCAATATAAAATCGACGGGGGACTTGGAGAAGTATATGCATATCAATTTTATACCTAAGTAATAACCATGATTAAATCTGAGATTACTATTTCGCTTTGATCGAGCCTCGTTGGGAGGGTCATCGCCGCCACTAGTAATAACCCACAATCATCCGTTTGGAATTCATTCATGTGAAACCTATCTTTTGACCCGTCTCCGTTGGGGAATTTCTCCAAAAGAATTCACAAATAAATAAATCATGGAGGTCAAAATTAATTCAATTTTATTATCCGGAATAAAATTGTCAATTAATTATTTAAAACATACTTAGTAATTTTGAAGTTGAGATTTTTCAATTTGGCAACCCTCATGCAAACACATTTAAACAAATTAAATAAAGCATAAGATAGCACAAATAAATCAAGCATAACGAGAAAAATAAACATATTGGACACAAATTATCCAATTGTCATGGTTTGATTTTTTCTTGGCTTGATCTTGAAGAAACACGCGTCTCGAATTTCTCCCACTCGTTCGTCTCGAAAAAATACTTTTTCTCGAACCGCCACGGCGGCTTCCTTGGCCGGGATACGCCCAGCACGTCCGACGGCCACTTGCTTTGGGGCAATATAAGCGACCTCGGCACCACCAGCGGGCCTTGCCTTGATGCCTCAACGCCCTCGCTTAAGCTGATGTGGTAAACAAACTCAGCGGTATCGGCTGACGTCGGCGATCGGCGGCCTTACCCGCGTCCCGCTTAGCCGTTAGCACCTCCCACCTTGCATGACCAGCCGCGCATCCTTGCCGTCTGTAGCATATCGCTTTCCATGCATCCGTTAAACTGGAAGCGCCTGCTTCCGTCTTATTATCGTCCTATGGCGGCTTCGACACTTAGGCCTCGCCCTAACGCCCACGTGCGTGCCAATGGCCTTGCATAGCCCTACTTACCGGTTTTCGGATTTTAATCCTTTAATTCTTCGTCTTTTCGTTTCCTAATCCGGTTACAATTTATTTACAAAAATAAATAAACCTAGATCTAGACTAGTCTATTACATTGATCAAATCAAACAAATCCTAGTCTACTCGTGGATTTTCTCACGAGGCAAAACAAACCGAGCTAATCGAATTAAAAAAACCACAGTTTATATGCATGTAAAATAAAACATTAAAATCCATGACAATTGGATACCGCAAAGCAGATCTAACAGTTCTACTATCCAATTTCAAATTAATGTCCACTTAATTAAATTACAATTTAAAAAATTGAGTCTTAAACAAAGTGGCTCGATACCGCTTGTTGGGGAATGAGTTACACAGATCTATTCGGGTGAATATTTAAATACAAATTTAATTCATTAATTATTACTAGCATGAATTAATCCTATATTAATTCAAATAATAATTGCAACAACATATCATGCATATAAAAAGCCACGTAAAACCTACTGGCGTCACGAATCTACGGGTTTACGTGAACGCACCTCTCGGGATGGCGGTGACTTGGTCGGACGGACTAACCAAAAGGACTTCCCAAGTATTCCCTTAGCCCTTGCTCGACAATCCGGTGGAAGGATACTCATGAATAATTAACAAAAGGAAAAAAATAAACTTTGTTGCACCACGATGTGGATTTGCTAATATTTCCAAAGACATGGAATTGTACTTGGGAATGAACTAATCATCCCTATTTATAGAGAGAGAGGGTGGACGAAATTTGTGTTGTTTTTCAATGTGGGATAAGACTTTTCTTGGTCACCAAGAAATCTTGAATATATCTCATATATTCTCTTTCCCATAATTAAAATATTCCACAAAAATCCACCTCCTCTATTTTATGGAATTTTCGAAAATATTAGTGTGCAAGAATCCAAGGTTTGGATCTTCTTGAATTTATGAGATATTCTTGTATTTCAAGAAATACATATCTTCCATAATATCTTTTCAAGAAAATCAAGAAAATCTTTCTTGCCCACTATATTTCCAAAATTTCAAAATTTCATTATGTATAACCAAGTGGGAGATTTCTTGAATTTAATGAGACAATCTTGTATTCCAAGAATACATATCTTCATTCCATAACAAAATTCAAAGAAAATCTTTCTCCCTCTTTTATCCATAATTTTTGAAAATAAGAGGAAATATAAAGCAACAATATTTATTTTATTTTAATCACCTTTCAGGTTATTGGACTATATGTTGGGCTACTCAGGAGGCCTTTAGGAGAATTAAGATTGGACTTTCTAATGGATCTTGAATATCTAATATTGAGCCACAATATAATTCAAGCCCATAAATATTAATTAATCCCACTACATAATTAATATTGCACCATCCATCTTAACCCATATTACAGTCAATATGGCTCCGGTCATTATTTCCGTGTTTAAGATTATCTAGCCCATTAATTAATTCAAGCCACCAAATAGCTTTCCGTTAATTAATATCTTTTGTCCTTGGTCGAGGAAGCGGTTCAACATTATTATCCATAGGAAACTAATTCCACTTGCAAGATTTGGTATGATAAAACTTATGAACCTCCCAAGGGGGCAAATCAAGCAAAGCGTTTTGCACACGATTCTTCATATTAAATCTTAGCAATCACATGTGACCAATAATATTGCCCAAGATAAAAAGTATTGAATCTCTCTCTGATTCGCTACCCATGATAAGTCAAAGCAATAGTTACCAATCCCACGTGATCCTATTTAAGGGACGAAGGTTAAGAAACAACGAACCACTGAGGTCTAATTCTTCCTTGTTCAGATCTGAAGAATTTATCCTCAGAGGTCCTATTCAAATAAGATCGGTCATGCACTAGTGTAATCTCTTGGTCAAGACAAACCAATCTGAGCCTTACACCTCAACCTTTCGCGATGGTTGTTCATTTCCATCTAGGTCGTGAATCGCGTACTTATAGTTACAAGGGACTGTTAATTTAATCTTCTGTGATCGGGTATCACTAAATTAACTCTGATGTAACACGCATTTAATTATTGAACAGTTATGCAGTAAATATATGTAACATTCAATCATATTTAAAGCATCAGTGATAAACAATTTATTTCAGTAAATAAGTCTGGAAATTCAGTTTTTGATTATACAAAGTAAAAAACATACTTTTCAGTATAATCCCAACATTTACAACTTACGAGCAAGTGGATGTAGGCAATATTTCTATGGCCAACAGTTCAGTTTGCAAGGCGGTTGGAATAGGCTCAATTCAATTACGGACACATGATGGTAAATTTTGCACATTGAATAATGTTAGACATGTTCCACAAATGACGAAGAATCTGATATCACTTAGTCTTCTAGACAGTAAGGGTTTCAGTTTCAGAGGTGAAGGTGGAGTTCTGTATGTCTACAAGGGTTCTAATGTGGTTTTGAAAGGTGTGAAGCGAGGAACTTTTTATTTTTTTCAAGGTTCAACGCTATCTGACTCTGCTGTTGTTGCATCATCGGAAGTTCACAAAGACGACTTGACTAAGTTATGGCACATGAGACTTGGCCACATGAGTGAACGAGGGATGGAAATTCTGTCGAAAGATGATTTTCTTGGTGGCCAAAAGGTCACTAGTCTTGGTTTCTATGAGCACTGTGTTTTTGGGAAGCTTCATCGCAGCAAGTTTCCCAAGGCAATTCATAGAACAAAAGGCACACTTGATTATATCCATTCTGATTGTTGGGGACCTTCTCGTGTTGAATCTTTAGGAGGCAATAGATACTTCGTGTCTATGATTGATGACTACTCAAGAATGACTTGGGTAATTATGATGAAGCATAAAAGTGAAGCTTTCAAGAGTTTCAAGCAATGGAAGGCGTTGGTGGAAAATCAAATAGGGAAGAAAATCAAAAGGCTACGAACTGATAATGGTCTGGAATTATGTTCTTCTGATTTCGATGAGTTCTGCAAGAATGAAGGGATCGCAAGACATCATACAATACGAGATACACCACAACAGAATGGTGTAGCAGAACGCATGAATCAGACACTTCTGGAGAGAGCTCGATGCATGCTCTCTAATGCTGGATTAGCCCGAAGATTTTGGGCAGAAGCGGTCAGCACGGCATGTTACTTGATAAATCGTGCACCTCACACAGGTATCAACCTCAAAACACCTTACGAGGTGTGGTCTGGTAAGTCTGCAGATTACTATAATTTGAGAGATTTTGGATGTACTGTTTATTATCATGTAAATGAGGGTAAATTGGAGCCAAGGGCGAAGAAAGGGGTTTTTGTGGGCTATGGAAACGGTGTTAAGGGGTACAAAATCTGGTCTCCATCAGAAAGTAAAGTCATACTGAGCAGAAACGTTATTTTTTTATGAGAATTCTATGTTTAACCCCACTGTGAAGTCTATTGTTGTATCAGAAAACAATAGTGTTGACAAACAGGTGGAGCAGAGTGAGTCACCAAAGGAAGATGGAGAACAACACTCACATTCTGACACCGAGCTGAAAGATGCATCACCACCAGAATCTCAACCATCTGAGACAAGACCGTACAGTATAGCTCTTGATCAAGCTAGAAGGATTGGAGTTGAGGCCCCAAGGCGATATAGGTTTGAGGATATGGTGGGTTATGCATTACAGGTTGCTAAAGAGGTGGATTCTCATGAGCCATCCACCTACAAAGAAGCTGTTACATGTACAGGGTCTACCGAATGGCTTGCTGCCATGGGAGATGCGATGGAGTCACTTCACAAGAATATGACTTGGAAGTTAGTCAAGAAGCCTCCGGAGAGAAATATTATTACATGCAAGTGGGTCTTCAAGAAGAAGGAAGTAATATCACCTGCTGAGGGTATCATGTATAAGGCAAGAGTCGTTGCTAGGGGGTTCTATCAGAAAGAGGGAGTAGACTATGATGAGATTTTCTCACCTGTGGTCAGACATACTTCTATTAGAGTGTTACTTCAAATGGTAGCACATCAGGACCTGGAACTTGAACAACTCGATGTGAAGACAGCTTTTCTACACGGAGAGTTGGATAAAGAGATATACATGACCCAGCCAGATGGTTTCCAAGTTCCCGGGAAAAAAGAGTACGTTTGCAAATTGAAGAAGTCCTTATATGGTCTGAAGCAGTCTCCATTGCAGTGGTACAAGAGATTTGATGGTTATATGACACATCTTGGCTACAACAGGAGTTCGTATGATAGTTGTGTGTATCACAACAAGCTGGAAGATGATTCATTTATCTACTTGGTCTTATATGTTGATGATATGTTGATAGCTGCAAAGAACAAGTCAGATATTCAGAAGCTAAAAGGTCTTCTCAGTGCTGAGTTTGAGATGAAGGATTTGTGTGCTGCCCAAAAAATATTGGGAATGGGGATTCATAGGGATAGAACTCAGAAGAAGCTTTTCCTTTCACAGAAGGATTATATTCAGAAGATATTATCAAGGTTTGATATGTCTACAGTTAAACCTATTGATACTCCAAGTGCTGCAAATATTCATTTGTCTATTGCTTTCGCTCCTAAATCTTCTGAGGAGAAGGAGTACATGTCTTGGGTTCCCTATGCTAGTGCAGTAGGGAGTTTGATGTATGCTATGGTCTGTACTAGACCTGATCTTGCACATGTTGTTAGTGTTGTCAGCAGGTTTATGGCTCAACTTGGAAAGGAACATTGGCAGGCTGTGAAGAGTACCTTAGAGGTACATCTGATGTCGGTATCATTTACGGAGGTGATACGAATTGTTTAGTTTCAGGCTACTGTGATTCTGATTATGCAGGAGATGTTGACAGTAGAAGGTCTATGATCGGTTATGCTTTTACTCTTGGTGGTTCTGTTGTAAGTTGGAAGGCAACTTTGCAACCTACGGTTACTTTGTCTACTACAGAGGCAGCGTACATGGTCTTGACTGAAGCAGCCAAAGAGGGAATCTGGTTGAAAGGGCTGGTTAGTGATCTTGGTCTACATCATGATTATGCAACTGTATTCTGTGACAGTCTGAGTGCAATATGTTTAGCCAAGGATCAAGTTCATCATGAGAGAACGAAACATATTGATGTCAGGTATCATTTTCTGAGAAGTGAGAAGAGGGTTAAAGTAAAGAAAGTTGGGACTGCTGATAATCCAACTGACATGTTCACCAAGCCGGTTTCAAATAACAAGTTCCAACATTGTTTGAACTTGTTAAATATTACAAGCTGTTAGTTGCCCAGTCTTGGGGGAAAATCTGTGTACGAGGAGTTGCTTGTACGTCTGGCACTTTTATGGTGCATCTGGTACATCTGTGAGAGGATTCAAGTCAAGGTGGAGACAATGAAGTTTTCTGTTATTTTACCAAGGTGGAGATTTGTTGGAATTGTGTAAAATAAAGAAGTTTATTTTATCCCACATCGGATTGTATCAAAAGTTGGAGGACTTCCTAATCCTATAAGAAGTCCTATTCTGTCCCACATTGAATTGTGAAAAAAGGTGAAGGGCTTCCTAATGTTATTTAAGAACCCCATGTCACTTTGATACAAGTGCATCAGTCGGTTTCGGTTTTGGGTTTATTAACTTAGGCCCAGTCAGTTTGGTGAATCAGTCGGTTTTGGGCTTATTAATTTAGGCCTAGTCGGTTTCAGTTTTGGGCTTATTAACTTAGGCCCAATCAGTTAGGGATTATTATTTATATTCCCATTTGAGTTGTATATTGTTGTCGGTTCTGAATAATATACGAGATCCTCTCTTCTGCCCGTGAACGTAGCTAACAAATTGTTAGTGAACCACGTAAAATTTCGGTGTCGGTTTATTCGGTTTATTTATCGTTTTTATATCTTTCTCGCATCAGTTATAACACAAGTAGTATTAGTTTATTAGCATTAGTTATTTTATTAAACATTATTAGTTCATTTATTATTAAAAAATTAATTGTGTATTACTCACTCCGTCTCAAATTCATTTGTACATTTACTGTGTGCTCGGAGTTTAAGGTAGAGTTGTTTATTAGTATTTAAGGTGATAAAGTGATATTAGATTGTTTATTTGAAGTGTTGAGGGTATGAGTGAGTGACATATTGTAAATGAATGGTTGTTTGAAAGGTTTGAACTAAAATGGGTATTTCCATTTAAAAAAATGTACAAATGAGTTTGGGACGGACCGAAACGAAGTTGTAACAAATGAGTTTGGAACGGAAGGAGTATTAGATTGTGCAACTTTTGAACGGATCTCCAAATTATTATTAATGAAGTTCCATTTCAATGATGTTTAAATGGAAACATGACCCAAATAATAACTGGAAACTCCGTTTTATATATGAAATTATCTCATATAAGATTCTCTCGTATCTTTTAACATTGAGATAAAATAAGTCGATAATCTTACTTGAATACAAATAAGGCCTTAATCGTATATATCATATTTGATATCTATTATACATTACAAATAGTTGATCAATACACTTTTAATTTTAATCTTCTAATGCGATTATGTCAAGTAATGTTCAAACATAACAACATAAGATACATAATTATTTATTAAGAAATTGTTTCCAATATTTCCAAAAAAAAAAATCAAGTCCGTTACTAAAATTAGGTAAAAAGATCATGAAAATATGGGGATGTTTTCATCTTAAAAAGTTACATAAGTGGAGTGGGGTGAATGTAGCATCTAGGTTATGTTTGATGCACACTTATAAGTTAGGACGTGAAGCAGTCGATCAAGGCTCCGTAACCCAACAATGGAGTTATCAAACAAACAAGATTCGACCAAAGCAAAAACAAAGAAAGATATCATAGAGCAAAACCGGCGTACTTTTTCTTTCTTGATATCTAATTTCTAGTCCCCTGTATTATGTATTTCATTGATTACCCTGTTGTAGTTTGATTGAAAGGATATGACACTTCATTTCATTTCTATCATTTAGACACTAAATTCTTGTACATACTTATTAGAAATGAAAAGGGTCCTAGGAAGTGTACATAAATAAATGAATAGGAAAAGCTATTAAAAAATCAAACCAATTCCGGAACAAAAGCAATGAACACGAGAAATGAGGAGCAGAATATATTCTTCAAAATTTTCATCACCCAAGTATGCCCAAAGTATTTACATGTATTATATCCTAAGAAAGCAAAATGAATTATGAAGCCATGCACAAAGTAAGAAACTAGGAAAACTAGAGAAAAGTTGTATCTATGTGAGAGATGCTATGATGTGTTGTTAGTCCCCTAAGGAAAAGTGAGGTTCCCATTATGTACTGCCCCTAGCTCCAGCTGGTGCAGCATTTCCATCATTATGTACCTAAGCTGAGCCAATTCAAAGGTGGAGTAGCTATGGAGCTTCCCATCACAACCTGAAAACGGGAAACTCGATTTGGAGGGGAAGAACCAGATGTATTGGTGTACATGTAGAACGTATAAAAGATACCTGAACGGGGGATGCTGCTATTAAGACTCCAGTAACCTCACCACCAAATATTCTACCATCTTGCCCAGCCATTATCAAAGTAAGAGCACCAATTCCAACATCACTACCCGCTGGGGGCGAACATTGCAACTTTGTAATATAATAGATTCCCTGCAAATTTCCAGAGGTTTAAACATACTATTCAACTTTATCCAGTAAAGTTATCAGATAGTGCAGCCATTGAAGTTTATTCATATATATGTCTCCGAACGTAGAATTCAACCACCAAAGCTGATATGTATCAAATAATGCTGCTTAAAGCATCATGGGACTAAGGTTTCATATGAATTAAACCTTTGAAAATAGGAACCATTTCTGTGAATAATTTAAAATTCTAAACCTCATGCTTTCGACTAAAGTTTCTCCCTACTATATATGAACATCATTAGAGAAAAGATTTTAACCATCACATCAATTGGAGCAACAAACAAATCAAAACTTGTTGAATAGCAATAAACATTTGTTACGGACTTTCTGTACAGAGATAAAATCACAAGAGTCGCAGAGGATTTGTGCAGTTAAACCTCTAAGCTACAACAGTCTATGAGAAATTGAGGTAATCATATTAAAGCAAACTAGCAAGTTATAGCAAAGGGGGTATCTTGAAAGGTTAACCGAAAACAATGTAAAACTATGCTCCAAGAAGAGAATTTTGATATAATTTGGAACTTGGATACTTCAGAGGAGGAAAAATCAGAAAAATATATTTTCCTTTATGTATATAGTTATAGAAGGAATTGCTGAAAGAGTTTTAAAATGCATTTGGAGTAGATACTACACTTACCTTTATGTATGCAAATATTCATTTGCAAGCACATATAAAAATATAAACGCAAGCATTATGTGTAGAAGATCTGGATCTTTCTCTAATCATAAAAGCTTTGTTATACATAAAACAAGATTGGCGCATCATCGATATATAGTACACACCTCATGTGTGATTGTGATATCATATTGGCGTAGGCTAACACTAGAGACGGCACCATTTGCTGATAATATGCAAACTCTACGTGTTCCTTGCTGTGACTGTGAGAAAGCCATAATTCTTGAAGCTATGTCCTACAAAACATTACAACCCCAGAAACGTTTATCAGAGAGCAATATCAGATTTTCTCAACTATGCTTTTCCAAGAAACTCAAAAAAATTCTAGGACTAATAGCAGGCCCCTAATTAACGTATTTCTTCTGCTTTTCACATCACCTATGCATTTAAAGGCACTTATTACTACAAATTGTCAGCTTTAAACTACTAAAATTGAGTTTGATCATAGAATTTTACGCGGAAAAAGAAACACTATAATCCAAACCAAAAATATTTACATCCGACTGATAATGTGGTGCGCAACTAAGCACTAGGAATTCGGACTGCACTTAATAACCAAATATGAACTTAACTAAGTATCAACATTATACTTATAAGGAATTCCACTGCATGGATTAATTTTACTTCACCACAGCGACAAAACTAATGGCAAAAACAGAATCTATAATACTAAAAATAGTTATTGTTGCAAAACATCTACAAAATTCCTTTAGCAAATCGGAGAACTAGTACAAAACATGTTTTACATATCAAATTAGAGTATAAGTCCTTATAAGAACCATTCTAAATCTTTGTATGCAGCAACATGTAAAAAGATTACCCAAGGACTTGTTGCAATGTTACAACTACAAGGATAATAAGAGGGGCAAATATGGTCCTGCTTTCTTTTAGATTACATTAAGCACCAATTTGAGATAATGAACACACAAGATTTAGCACATATTTAAGAAAGGATAAAGAAAAAGAATGTTGACAGCAATATTAATAGCAATTTACCTCTCCTCTATTTATCGTAATAATGTGAGGTGTAAGGACAGCTTCCGGTTCCCATGGCACTGGCATAAGAGGGAAAAATCAACATAATTTAAACCCAAAACCATACGAAAATAGGATTAGATGAAAACCTGGAGGAGGATCATTGGGCTTATACAAAGAACCACTGGACCAACCGGAATCCAGATTAGACACCGGAGAGCTTCTTCTTCCGCCGACGGAGAACTGAGGCGTCGGTGGTTGGGCGCCGAAATTGAGTAGTGGGTGTTGTTGAATTGCGGTGAGTACTTGGGCGGTGATATCGAGTAGCGAGTGATGTAGAATTGCGGTGGCAGAGGGCGGCCCCAAGCCGGATGGTGGCGGACAATGGTGGCGAAGTACCACCGGAGAAAAAAATTGAAGAGGAGAGGCTCTGCTTCCGCCGCCGCTAGAAGACCCGACGGAGGGTGCTTGGGCGGCGAAATTGAGCTGCGGGTGTTGTTGAATTGCGGTGGCAGAGCGCGGGGCGAAGCCGGATGGTGGCGAAGTACCACCGGAGAAAAATTTTGACGAGGAGAGCATCTTCTTCCGCCGCCGCTAGAAGATCCGACGGAGAACTGAGGCGTCGGTGCTTGGGCGGCGAAATTGAGTAGCGGGTGTTGTTGAATTTCGGTGGCAGAGGGCGGGCCGAAGGCGGATGGTGGCGAAGTTCCACCGGAGAAAAAAATTTGACGTGGAGGCAGTGACGGACCTACCTTGGGGTCAGGGGGGTCATTGGGTCCCCTGACCCCACTTGAATTTCTTATATATATATACACTTATAATTAAGATACACCTGTATATAAGATACGTTCGTAGTAGAAGGCGAAACATAAATCACAGATTAACGCCTAATATTTTGGAAGGATGAGTATTATTTGTGTTATAGATTATAACATATATCATATATAAAACCATCTCATAATAACGCGTGCCTTTAAAACAAAGTATATATAAAGATCATGTTCAATGACACCACTATTATTACTAATTCAGAAAAAATCAACACTCTATAAATAAAATGTTGATTTTTTTAGGTGAAAAAGGGTAACAAAATAGAGAAAGAATATGTATAATTCACATTTTCAATATACATATAAATGTATTCGACTCTATTAATATAAAGATGTTTAGTCAAATAATTTTGAAAAATATATAAAAATTCTAAAAGTGATTTAATCTGTTTATGTTATAAATTGGCGCCCTCGATAAAATTTACGAATTCCGTCATTTTGCATGGAGGGTCTTTTTTCTGGGTTGGCCGAATGGTGGGGATAATGGTGGCGAAGCATCCGAATCATCCGAATCGTTGGATTTTGGGGGGAGAGAGAATGTTGATACTCTTGAAACTTGATTTTTCGAATCTAGCATTTTGGAGGGGAAGGACGAACGGAAAATATAACCGGCTTTTTATGTTTTCTTTAAAGAAAATACAACCGCCAAAAGGCCTCGTTAAAAAATTCAAGAATAACAATCTTGTAAATCTTATTTTTACATGAACTATGTCACTACATACATATATATATATAAAAGCTATCATTATTATATAAAGAAATTATTATTATTTAATAATGAGTGTTATATACATGTCAGATCTAAGTTCACCGCATCTTATTTCATAATATATTTTTAAATCACAAGAACTTATTATATTGAAAAATGCAACTTGTTTATACTGAACCGTGCAATTATTTTTCTATATTAATAATTGCATGGTTCAGTGTAAAACATGCAAGTTGCATCTTTCAATATAACAAGTTGCATATTTTTAAAATGCACTATAAATGTACGATGAACCTGAATGCATACAAAACTTAGTCTTTAATAAATACTTTATTTTTTAAAAATTGATAATTTTTGTGAATAATAATTATATTTTTTATATATAATAGGTAATAACTTTTGTAAATAATAGTAATATTCAATATCGATTTTACCGTGAACTCAAGTTTTCACAATTTTTTTGTCAAAATTTAAAAGGAAAATCCACGAGGAGAAAAAATGAGTATCAGCCAACAAATAGCCCAACTAAAAACAACGACTCAAAGTCATTATAACAAACTAGTGTAAAATCTGTTGTGAACCAATAAAATTCAACACCTGCAAATCAACATGTAGAAAGTGAGAAAAAGAAGGTAAATATATATTTATTTAAATTTTGTGGGTTACAACTCTCGTTTATCTCTTAATTCCTCTCTCTAAAGGGGGTATTGCGGACTTAGTGATGTATTCCAGATTTTAGGTAGTATCAGGGTCTTAGCGACGTATTCTGAATTTTGGGTAGTACCGGGGTTTTAGCGATTTATTCTGAATTTTTCTACAATTTGGAAGTAGGGAGTTGATGGATTTTCCTACAATTTGGTAGTAGAGAGGCAATGAGTTTTAATCTCTGACATCTAATTTGACCTACAATTTGGTAGTAGGGAATTTATGAGGTCGTCTATGAAATGACTTATGACTCTTCAAATTCTATTTCGACTCTCCTATTTATAAGAGATCAATGACTTAGGGAGCAATAAAGAATATTCTCAAAAGAAAATAATATTCTCAAATCTAAGTAAGGAAAAGATAATTCCAAAAAGGAAAATATAATCTCAAATTTTGGAGATATTATTTTATATTTTTATCTCCAAAATTAGGATTATAACAAATATATGACACTATTAAATTTAATAAAATTTAAGTGTCTACAAATGCCCCATCGAGACCTCTGTTGTAGAGACATATGGCGATTGCAACTTGGTCTCGAAATCTTGATGTAAAAACTCAAAAGATGATTTGACATGCCCCCGAAGGTAAATTTGACATGCCCCCATGAAATTTTACGAACATCCTTAAGTAGAGGCGATGAAGAGAGAAAATCATCCCACTGGGCGTGCCAATTTGTGAACCAATAAATTTCAACACCTGCAAATCAACATGTTGAAGGCGAGAAAAAGAAAGTAAACATATATTTATTTAGATTTTGTGGGTTACAACTCTCATTGATCTCTTGATTCCTCTCTCTAAAGGGGGTACCGCGAACTTAGCGACGTATTTCGGATTTTGGGTAGTATCGGGTTCTTAGCGACGTATTCTAAATTTTGGGTAGTGCCGGGGTCTTAGCGACTTATTCCGAATTTTCCTACAATTTGGTAGTAGGGAGTTGATGGATTTTCCTACAATTTGGTAGTAGAGAGGCAATGAGTTTTAACCTCTGACCTCTAATTTGATCTACAATTTGGTAGCAGTGAATTTATGAGGTCGTCTATGATATGTCTTATGACCTCTTGAAATTCTATTTCGACTCTCCTATTTATAAGAGATCAACAACTTAGGGAGCAAGAAAGAATATTCTCAAATCTAAGTAAGGAAAAGATAATTCAAAAAGGAAAATATAATCTCAAATTTTGGAGATATTATTTTATATTTTTATCTCCAAAATTAGGATTATAACAAATATATGACATTATTGAATTTAACAAAATTTAAGTGTCTACAAATGCCCCCTCGAGACCTGTCATAGAGACATATGACAATTGCAACTTGGTCTCGAAATCTTGATGTAAAACTTTCAACGATGATTTGGCATGCCCCCAAAGATGAATTTTGACCGAAGGTGAATTTGACATACCCCCATGAAATTTTACGAACATCCTTAAGTAGAGGAGATGAAGAGCGAAAATCGTCTCACTGGGCGTGCCAATTTGTGAACCAATAAATTTCAATACCTGCAAATCAACATGTAGAAGGCGAGAAAAAGAAGTTAAACATATATTTATTTAGATTTTGTGGGTTACAACTCTCGGTGATCTCTTGATTCCTCTCTCTAAAGGGGGGTACCACGGACTTAGTGACGTATTCCAGATTTTGGGTAGTATCGGGGTCTTAGCGACGTATTCCATACAAAACAAAAATAACAAAAATCCATTTAAATGTATAATAAAAAAAATCATAAATCTGCCATTGTCATCAATGAAAATTTAAATAGATATTATAATATATATATATATATATATATATATATATTTTGGAGAGATCTCGTCCAAGGTAGAGTCAAATCGGATCGAGAGCAAGAGACAAGATATGTCGAGGGATATCATCCCCAACCCAAGCTTGAGGGTGAGGAGATTTGATTGCAAGCTTCGCCAAGTAGTGTGCAGTTGAGTTCTTCTTTATGGGACAATATTAAACACCTTTCACTGAGGTGTTTGAAGTCAATTGTTGAATGTCTTCAATGATAGGTTCTTCAACTCCTTTGCAGGTATGCTCGGACATGATGGCATTGATAGCATCGGTGGAATCTGAGAAAATTCGTGTGTCCCCAAGATCGTGCTCCATCCAAAAGAGGACCCCATCTTTGATGGCCTGAAGTTTAGCGGCCATGACAGTACCAAGAGGATTAATCTTATGGAAGCCCGCCACCCAAAGCTTGCCTCTTGGGTCGAACACTGCGAAGCCCACCGCGAAATTCATAGTGACATCATTGAAGGCCGCATCAACCATGAGAGCAAAATGGCGATATATATATGGAATAAGTGAAAGTATGTACTAATATTGGCATCATTGAAGGCCACATCAACCGAAAATGGTGACCCGGGATGTTTTTGAGTAATAAGTGAAAGTATGTACTAATATTGATAAAAAAGAAAAAAGTATGTGCTAAATTTAATTATCTGGCCTTTAAAAATTCTCCCTTCACAATTCTTGTTTAAATAACCCTCTTGTTAAAAAGTGTGTATTTTTGTAATAATGATATTGCATGAGATTTTATTTAGATAAATATAAGTGTAGGGCTTTCCTATAAAAAGAGAACACAATTTTATTTATGCAATTTTTATCATGTCATTTCTTCAGGTCTTAACAATTTTTTCTCATTGATTTACACTTCTTCTTTTCTTCTCTCCATAATCAAGAGTGATGATAATATTTGTTAAAGAAAGAAACGAAAATGAGGACAAATTGCAAAAAAAGGGACTTAATTTTACTACTAATTGCACTTTAAAGACTGAAGTTTCATCTTTTGCGGGGCGGGTACCAAATTTTGAAATTGTTGCAAAAAAAAAGACTTTGGGCAATTTTAAAAATAAAATAAAGGGTATCTTTATAATTTTGTATTTGAAGACTTAACAACCCTAAATTAAAAAAGAAAAGAAAAGAAAATTCATCACAGCAAACACAACTAGTCATCATGAAAAACACAACAAACATAATTACAAAATTCATCGGTCATTAGTCATCATGGATTCACGGTAAACACAACTCAGTTCGCTCTATACATTCTCCATCTTTGTGTTCTTCTCCTTTCCAGACGTTAGATGGGGTGGAAAATACGAAGTCTCAATGATGTAGGGAGAAGCGTGAACAAACGAACAATCTTTTCAATCTCCGTTGATTCCCATAGGAATACCAGCAAAGAGGAAATAAGAGAAACTCTCTCTCTAACTTTAATTCATAAACAACTTAACTGAATGAAAAGGTTACAAGACTGACTCTTAAATAGAAAAACCCTAACATTAATTACGGTAATATAATAAATGCTAATAAATTACATTAATTGCTATTTTTCTAATTACATCGTGATTATAATTAATAAAGATCTTCATCGCGATCTCATCTCCATCACTCAATATTGTAGAAGGTCCCAACAATGAAATTCTAGAATATGGTGAGTGAATATTCTTATTTCAAGTTGATTAAAATGTGTGATTAATATTACTATAAAATAAGTGGAGAATGTGTGAGTGAATATTCTTATTTCAAGTTGATTAAAATGTGTGATTTAATATTAATATAAAATAAGTGGAGAATAATATTTTTATTGAGATCTAGGTTAGTAATGGTGATCTGGGCATGGATGATCAACCCGAGAGACTGCTACAAATAATTGTGTGATCAGTGTGGAGTCTGTTGTGATCTAATTGATTTGATTAGGATGACTCTTTCTAATTTTGTAAATTTAGACGAGTACATACTGCCACATAATTTTTAAGGTGTAACTTCTTTTCTACACTGGTCTAGAGTAATACTCATACTCTTGATTGGTTGCAGTTTCATATATATTATTAATTTCCTGATAAAAAAAATAATGGTGATATTGTTTATTATTTTCGAGCATGCACAATCTATAAAATAGATTGTGATGCCTTATGACGAAATCACTATTAAAAAAGTAGTGAGTACAAATATATTCACAAATAGAATCGTCTTAAAAAAAGATCTAAACAACATTTATGATGTAAAAGCTAGGTGTATTTCTACTTACCAAAGTTGATATATCCTATGTGAATGAAACTATCTTACACCAAGACTATCATATCACATACAAATGATCTATTGTTATTCGAAATGTTACAAACACTGTAAACACTTGTTGCAACTAAAAGTCCACAATATCGACCCTATCATTGTGGATGTAATTAGCACTCAACAATTGATTCTTGGTTATTGTTTCACTTGTGATGAACGATGCAGTCCTCTATTTATATACAAAAGTTGTATGTTGCATTCTTCATCCATAGAGTCTCCTTGAAGGATCTACAAACATCTTCCTCCACTAACTCATGATCTCTTAGCCTAACTGCCGTGTAGTTGCTTCTTTAATATTTTGGATGTAATTAGCACTCAACAATTGATTCTTAGCTCTGATCGTGATTTATATGAGAATTCAATTTTAATGGAAGAGCTTTATTATGAGTCATCTCTTTCCATAACCCTGAAATTGAGCACCTACCACTCTTGGCCTAGTCCTTGATTTTCATCCATCCAAATTTCTACTATCGATACTTTCTGTCATCAATATTTTTCCATCAATATTTCTATCATCAATTGCAGAAATCAGCTTTGCATGTGTAACATAACTTTTATAAAAGGTTCTGTTGTCGGAGTACAAAATTACTAGCATAGAGTTTTCAGTTTAAATTCAGTCTCAATAATTTTCTATTAACACTACTTTAACTGTGAATCAATATAATGTATGACAACATTATACTCGGTCATAGATTCAAAATCTTGAAAAAAAAAATTTAGCCAATTGTATTGTGCTTGACGTAAAATTATGTATTTTTGTTCGTAGAAACAGTCCTTCAGGAATTTCCACAAAATACCGAGGATCCTTTTCAAAAGATATTATTTTTCATGTCCTAATTGAGGTGGTGTTTGAGAAAAAAATGTGTCTTTTACCTTTTGGGCATAGGTAGATTGCCTTTTGGGCATAGGTAGATTGCGAACTTTATAAAATTATTTCACTCAAATAAGAGGAATTTAGTTGAATTTCAATGTCTAAAACCCAAGTCAAATAATTTTAGTGGTTACTGAAAAATATGGTAAAATCCCTCTTAATAATATAAAATATCTTTTCACCAAAATTATTTATAAGAGAAACTTGATATATACTTTCATATATGTTGCAAATTAAAAAAAATAATAACCAGCAGCAAAAATTAGTAACAATAGGCAAACAATGAATTTTCTTAGGAAGCTTAATTTCTACAATAAATAATGTCCAAACCTATTCCGCGAGAAATACTAGATATGAGGTTCTGCTTCCTCATTTTTGTTGGCTTTAAGACACGTGTGTATGGTAGCCAATATCGAATCCAAAATAAAACTCAACACAAAATGGATTAGCCAAAAGGTAAAATGAAGCAGAATTTAATAGAGCCAAGTACCCAAAATTATAATTGCTTTAACACAATTCTTGAGTAACTAAGCATTTTTATAGCATACCCAATATTTATCCTCAAATTTAACATCTAAACATTCTTATATAAATAATAAGTTGTGTTGTTAATATTTAGTAGCTAAGAGGGTATATATGCAGTTATGCACGGAAAACTTATAATTTATGAATAAATGTCACAGCTAATAACTTGCACTGACATTACAAAGAAATTGCAGTAAGCTCAATGAATATTTTGACTCATTATAATGTCTCAAAAAATAGTACAACAAAAATGAACTCATATTGTACGCCACACTTCTTGTTGAAATAAAAACTTATGATTTGAATAATTTAATCACATAAAAATATAATATGCCAATCATTAGTCTTTTGTGATATTTTCATTAACTTCAATTACTGTGAATTGTTTGAGGATTAATATATCCGTTCGGTAAATTGATAAACAATTGATATTGAAAACAAAAATTCATAATTCTAATGGGTATTGAAAACTCAATGAACAGTTGTCATGATTTCATACAAGTTTCGAACCCATGTCGTAAACACCCGTTAAAATAAAAGGACAATCCCAATAGTCATTAACTTTTAACATTTAAAATTAATAGTAGTCAGCCTTAGTTTATAACAGACATTTTGAGTCTTTTCACCCATGATTTTCAATTACATCAGTTACACTCTCCTAATAATGGGAAATAAACTAAAAAATATACACACAAAGTACTCACCCCTCCACTATACATCAGCCACTTCAGAAAAAATACATATTCAGTTTCTTCTTCCTCTCTCAAACTGTTGATGTGACTGCTCCCCTCTCCAATTAGCACTATTCTTTTGTCAGATTCTTTTCACACCATTGTTGACAAGAAGGTATTGACATTGCTCTCGTATTATTTAGTTTTTCTCCATAGAATTCTTTATATTTATGTTTTCTACTAGTGTTACTACTATGAAGAATTTGTCTCATTTACTCTGACAGAGTTGATATTCATATTTGGACTGCTTGCTTTTTGTTTTACCATTTATCCTACTTGCAAACTCTGTCATTTGAATTATCCAAAATATGAAGATCAGTGGGTATTTTGTTCCTTTTCATCTGACTTCAGTAGTGACAAATGATCCCTAAGTTTCTACCCCACTCCCTATTTTTGTTCTCTTTGTTGTTTTAATAAATTTAGGGGCTGAAGCAATTAGGAATAGAGAATCTGCATAAGACCAGGTTTTTGTTGCTAAACTTTTAATTACTAATATGAATATTAATTAAAATTTGACTAACAGTTTGAAACTTGAATCTGCATCTTTTGTTCTCTTTTATTAAGTTATCAAAATTGCTTAATTTCAATTTGGGAATTTTATTTGAGCTATTTTATTGTCTCCATATGCATGAACCATGGTTTAGCTTATTCTATTATTTCTTGTTCTATTGAAATAATATCTTTTGAAATCATTAGCTTGTATTTTGAATGGAACTGATGCTGGATTTTTTTTTTTTTGGTAATTTGGTAAATTTGGTTTTGGAATTAAAAGGATATTACTCCAAACTTGGTTCAAAATCGATTTGGGGTTTAGGGCTTTCGATTTGGGAATTTAGGTTTTATTAAGGATTGGTTCTTCACAATTGAGTTCCAATATTTATAATTAGGTCCTTAATTAGGTTTATAAACCCTTGCTCTTTCGTCCCTAGAGTTTTATTAATTTTTGTAATTGGTTATCGTTGAAATCTATGCTAATTAAATATCTACGACTACTAATGCAAGGCGACGGCAGCTCCGAGGACTAGTTCATACGAGATTTCTAATTAACTTTTCTTGCATCCGGATTTGAGGTGGAGTTTTATTGCTTTAATCTCTACAGGTTTTAGTAGAGCTCTTTTGCATATGTTATTCGGTGTTATATGTTTTAAATAATTTGTTGAATTATCTACTATGTGAATTATTTTCCAATGGTATGCAAGTGTTTATGTTGGCAAATTTATGAATAACCAGGGGCACTAATGTGGTCCGGGACCGACGGGTCTTCGAGTGTATCCCACCGTGCACGGCAAAGTCTAATAGTCAGGGGTCCTTATTGAGGTGCGAGACTGAGGGGTCTTCAGGTTTAACCTATCGTGCTCACAAGTTTATATGACAAAGTTTTTATGGTAAAGTTCTATGGCAAAGTAATAGTGGCATTGTTGGCAAAGTTTATGTGACATAGAATGTTATTTACAAGTTGATTACTTAATTATTTATTCTTAACATTAATTCTAAATAACATGGCTCCACTTAGTTTGCTTCCACTGAGTGTGCTTGCATACTCACCCCAATATTTCCTCCATTTCAGGTTGAGAAGTTGGAGGGCGAGGAGTGGTGATGAGAGAAAAATCTTAGACATTAAATATTACTTTAATAAATGATCAAAGTTTATGATAAACTGAATTTCTTGTATTTCTATGGATTCTACTTATTTATGAATTTTCCTTTCGGACTTCAATATTATTGGTATTTTCCATTGTTAGTTAAGGTATTTCTCATAATAATTAGCCGTTGTTATTTACCGTTAGGGTATTTCAAATTAATAGTCGTTGTCCTTTACCGTTATGCAATTGAAATTCAAATTTAGTCACACCCAAGTTAGTTACTTTAACTACTTCTTAGAATTGTCTGTTTTATGAAAATTGGGGCGTGACAGTGTGCCCAAGTTAGTTACTTTAGCGACTTTTTAGAATTGTTCATTTTATGAAAATTGGGGCGTGACTGTGTGGTATCAGAGCAGGTCTACTTTCTTGTAGACTTGTTAAAAAAAATTCGAAGAAACAAAGCCCTTGTTTAATGATTTATATTTTCTTCAAAAGAGTCGTCCATCATCGCCTCTCCTCTTCAACTCCAAAAAGGTACATGCTCTACATTTTTCTTTAATTATCATGTGAGATTATCATCCTAGTACACTGAATATTACATTCTGAATAATTAAAGAAAGTTATGCGGTTTAAAGGACCTAAGAAGCGAGCTACCTCTCCTTATGATGAACAAACAAGCAAATTTCTCGATTATAAACATAATGGGCAAGATGACTTGGAGACTCACTTAGCACGTATGCGGAAAATGTGGATGAAAGTAAAGGATCAAAAGAGAAGACCCACCGTATCATACGCAATTTACATGTTATCCCGTTCACTTCCAAAGGAGTGGAGGGAACCAGCCGAAAGGTTGTACAAGGAGATGGAAACAAAAAATAGAATTCGGATGGAGCCACGTTCATTTTGAATTTAATTTACTCACGATGTGGATGACAAGTGACACGAGAATATCAGGAGAAAAAAGAGCAGAAGCCTACGAAGATAAACTTCAAATGGACTTGAAGAGATATTAGGCAGGAAGAGGAACCCGTGGAGGAGGATCCCGAGGAGATCCTCGAGGAAGAGGAACCCATGGAGGAGGATCCTGAACAGGACCCAGGAGTGAACACATTGAATAGTTCAGAAGAACAAATTTCATTTTATTTAATTTTTGTCTTCTTTTTTTGGGGTACCACCTTAGTTAATTGTTTTATTTTATCATCAAAGACAAGTATTTTTCATTGTGCTATGTGACTTCTGTGTGTTTTTTTTTTCTAATTTTTGTACTTTCTTGAATTTTATCATTGAATTGGCAGAAATTCTAAAAAGAATGAGTTCTAAATTTTCGTAGATCATGGCCAGCCAAGGAGATAACGGAGCTCATGTGGACAACCAAGCCGACAACGCCAAAATTATGGAGCAATTCTGTCGATATAAGCCACCGACTTTCAATGGACGAGTAAGGCCTTCTGCTGTCTAGGAATGATTTTGCGCACTTGAACGCGTCTTCCGACTTGTCCGGTGGACAGACCAGCAACGGGTGTCGTGTGTAGAGTTCTAGTTAGTAGAGGATGCCGACAATTGGTGGGAAGGCTACTGGAGATCAAGGACGGAAGATGAACGTGCCGCTCTTACATGGGACGGGTTCAAGGAGATAGGCATGAAAATGTTATTGTATATTTGTGTGGGTAATGGAGTTAATGATAGGTTAGGCACATCAAAAAACGATGTTATCTTTAAAGGTATTAATTTCTCCCACGTAGGTGTAAATGGTTCACAAGGAATTAACCTTCCAGGATACAAAACCTATTTCACGAAAATTCGATAGTTACACTCTAACGAATTTCAGAAGCAGAAATCACAAGTGTGTATATAAAACTCAAAAATAGAAGACTCGATAAATAGAGAGACTCGACTTTTGGTATTTGATTTCTCCATGTCTCGAGAAAGACTAATTCTCAATGTTTCAACTCTCCCACACTTCCCGAGTATTTATAGATACTCAAGGGTTGTGCCGAAAAGTTACAACTTATCGGGAGACATGTTGGCCGAAAGGTTGCGACTTTAATTCATCAAAAAGTGCAACTTCGCCGAATAGTCACGTTGAACCTGAAGGGTTGCAACTTCATTGAAATTGTGTTCTTTTGTGAAGAGCTCTCTCGACTCTATTATATTATGTAAATACATATATATATACAACAATCTCATACTTATTTACATATATAATATATAATAAGAATATAATAAAATAATAAAATAAACACACTTGCTTTACGCAACGAATAGCCATGAAGTGGACTTAGCCTTTAACTTATGGTTGAACATGAAACACTATGGAATCATATTCTCGTAGTGTATGATATCTTGCTCTTTTATTTTGGTAGCATCAATTAATATGGGGCCTTGTGCTCATCCCTTGGTCTCGCAAGTATTTTAGGATCTTACCGACATAATCCCTAAGAAGCGGCCTCTCACTTCTCTACTTGCATAGGTAGACTCATCAAGAATGTCCACAACGCATCCCACAGAGCTGTGAGTCTATTAAGGATTTTAGAATCCAACCTTAACTTGTTGTGGTAATAAAAAGTGCATAGGTCAGGTATAGAGCTTTCGAAATAGTCTCACCCCCACTATTTCCAGATTATGCACTTTGAAATGTATCCATGTTTCCATTTCGCAGATGTCTAATATTGAATTGCCTTTTTAACTCAATGTTAAGGTGCCAATTTTTCACTTGTACCTTAAGATGAAGTTGGTTTCAATCAAGACATCTTGTTTAATCGGTACAATTTTGCTTTTAATTCACGTGACACCTTTCATTGTCACATTCGACTCTTAAATAATTTCTCAATTTATATGAGTTAACGTATTTTAGAATTTGATATCAATCAAGGGATCCAAATTATGAAATAACATTTTTAATACCTCAAGTATTAAACAATCCATAATCATTCGCATGCCAAATCAAATGTGGACCGACCATAATAAATTATTAGGCCTAACTCCGGGCCCAACAGGCAATTAGCAATTACTTTGGTCAAGTGCTCAGCCGGCCAATTTAATTAGAAAAGAAAGCATTTCCACAATGCCCATTCTCAATTAACCAAAGGTTTGGGCCCACTTGAATAAATTACTTTTGGCAGCCCATGTTATCAAACGTGTTGCCATGATGGCCTAAAAAGCCCATTTACTAATTTGTCATGTAAAGCCACGCACCAGTTCCTTTTCTCTGAAACGCCGCATCAATTAGAAGGAATGAAGAAAAGGGAATGCTGGCCTTTCTCGTTAGCCAGACGAACGCGCCCTCGCGAATTCTGTAGCAAAGGAGACGCGGTTGCACCGCCGGTCCGCCACAGAACGCCTGCGGTAAGAGGCGCGGTCTCACCGTCGTCTCAAATTACCAGCTGGACTTATTCTGCAAACGGGAGGCACGGCCTTCGTCTTTTCGCCCGCAGTGGGAGGCGCGATTTTCCATCGCCCCTACCCAGTAACCGCCTCGCCTCACAGAATCTCCACCGCCCCAGGCCCCCAGCCACCACTCACCGTACATTAACCGAACCGGAGGGTGTAACTGTCTTCCTCCTTCAATTAAATAATTGAAAAGAAATGGGTTAAGGTGTTACTGTTTCAATTCTCTCTCGATCCTGGACCAACGCGTCCACTCGAGAATTGGGAAGAATGCCACTCGAGAACATAAATTGCTTTTCGCCTGCACGCCAATTGTTTGTAGGAAATCCATAACAAGTTAAGCATGCGATCTAGACTTGTTTCCACTTCACAAGTCTTAATTTGAGTATTGGATTTTGAATCTCTTTATAATTGATGGTGTTGCTTTGTTGATTCAACTGTCAAACAGAGCGAGAATAGCCCGTTCATTTCCATCATTCAATTGAATCCATTGCAGAAAAATTAATACCTTTAAAATTGTTGTATATTTGTGTGGGTAATGAAGTTAATGATAGGTTAGACACATTGAAAAAATATATTATCTTTAAATGTATTAATTTCTCCCACGTGAGTGTAAATGGTTCACAAGGAATTAACATTTCAGGATACAAAACCTATTTCACGAAAATTCGATAGTTACACTCTAACGAATTTCAGAAGCAGAAATCACAAGTGTGTATATAAAACTCAAAAAATAGAAGACTCGATATATAGAGAGACTCGACTTTTGATATTTGATTTCTCCATGTCTCGAGAAAGGCTAATTCTCAATATTTCAACTCTCCACACTTCCCGAGTATTTATAGATACTCAAGGGTTGTGCCGAAAAGTTACAACTTATCGGGAGACATGTTGGCCGAAAGGTTGCGACTTTAATTCATCAAAAAGTGCAACTTCACCGAATAGTCACGTTGAACCTGAAGGGTTGCAACTTCATTGAAATTGTGCTCTTTTGTGAAGAGCTCTCTCGACTCTATTACATTATGTAAATACATATATATACAACAAATGTATTTTCCCGATTCCTACCATGAGCAAATGAAGTCCAAGTTCTTCGAATTCCAACAGCGAAATCTGACCGTTGAGGAATACGAACTACAATTTAGCCGGATGTTTCGTTTTGCCCTATACATGGTAGACATGGAGCGTAAGAAGACACAAAAGTTCAAGAAGGGGTTGCATCCGGAGATACGAAGCATACTTGCGGGAAAAGGAGACATGCCCTTTAGTGACCTAGTCAAGAGAGCAGGGAAGATTGCCACAAGTCAGCAGACTGGAAACATCAATCGAAGGCCAGCTGAAAATCCGAAAAAAAGAGGAAGTGGGATGAACAAACCCGGAACAACAAAAATCAAGGTAAACAAGCAAGGTTCCAAGGCAACTCATCGTTCACACATCCCCAGAATAACTTCACACCAGACAAATTCCATGGTCCCACGGGTGCCATGCTCAATTATCAAACCAGCTTGCACGAAATGTGGGAGAAATCATATAAGGAAGTGTCTTGTAGAGCAAGGGGTATGTTTCAGATGCCGTCAGTCGGCCACACAGCTCCTTACTGTACCAACTTCGGGAATCACAATTCTGCACCTAGGAGAAATGCTAGAGTGTTTCTATGATCGGGCAAGAGGATGAAGAGAATCAACGTTCTGATACGCTAACATGTATGTTAACGTTAAATAAAGTTTCAATGTAGCTTTATTTGATACGGGTGCTACACATTCTTCTGTGTCAACAAAGTGTTGTACTAAAGTTGGTTATAAGGACACCAATACAGTTGAAGCACTTGATGTTAGTATTCCCTCAGGTAAAACAATAGTTACAGATAATATAGCTAAGGATGTGAACTTAGACATTTGTGGTAGAAGTTTAGAAGCTAACTTATATGTGATAGAGATGGAACACTTTGACGTAATCTTTGGAATTGATTGGTTGTCTAAGTATCAAGCCAGTATCGACTGTCGTAAGAGGGAAGTGGTGCTAAAATTGCCAAGTGGAGAGGAGTTAATATACTTTGCATCTAGGATGGGTGCTCAAAACCTCATCGTAACAACTACGAAAGCCATGAAGATGCTACGAAGTGGCGATTGTCAAGGTTAACTGGTCCACGTAATTGGTACGACAACTCATGAACCGAAGATTGAAGATGTATCGGTTGCTCGTGATTACCAAGATGTCTTTTCAGAGGATTTACCGAGAATAGCTCCGGAGCGACAAGTAGAGTTTACGATAGACGTTCTGTCGGGATCAGCACCTGTGTCCAAGGCACCATACCGAATGGCACCAAAGGAATTGAAGGAACTCAAAGTACATCTACAAGAACTATTGGACAAGAAAATCATCCGGCAAGTGTTTCACCTTGGGGTGCACCTGTTTTGTTTATGAAGAAGAAGGACGGAACTATGAGTATGTGCATCGATTATAGGGAGTTGAACCGACTCACTATCAAGAAAAGGTACCATTGTCAAGGATTGAGGATTTGTTCGACCAGCTGAAAGTGGCAAGTGTCTTCTCCAAGATTGATTTGAGATTTGGTTATCATCAGCTAAAGGTCAAGGATAGCGACATACCGAAGATGACATTTAGAACCTGGTATGGACACTATGAGTTTGTAGTGATGCCATTTGGACTAAGCAACGCTCCTGCCATATTCATCGACTTTATGAATCGGGTTTTTCATTCGTACTTGGATCAGTTTGTCATTGTCTTCATCCATGATATATTGATCTACTCGAGAGATGAGGAGCAACATAAGAAATACCTAAGTATGGTATTGGAGATGCTTCGCAAGGAGAAATTGTATACGAAGTTCAAGAAATGCGAGTTTTGGTTGGATCGAGTTTTGTTTCTTGGACATGTGATCACCACCCATGGGATAGAAGTCAACCCAACAAAGGTGGAGGCAGTTAGCGAGAGTGGAAAACACCTGCAAGTGTGAACGAGGTTCGTAGTTTCTTAGGCTTGGCAGGGTATTATCGGAGATTCAACGAAGGCTTCTCAAAGTTTCATCGCCTATGACTCAATTAACGAGAAAGGGGGAAAAGTTTGAGTGGACCAAGGAATGTGAGGAGAGTTTCCGGGAGTTGAAAAGAAGATTAGTCTCTGCACCAGTATTAACAATTCCGGACGTGTCTAATGAATTTGTTATCTACAGTGATGCATCAAAACGAGGCTTGTATATGCATCAAAATGAGGCTTGGGTTGTGTTTTGATGTAACGTGGTAAAGTAGTTGCTTACGCCAGGAGGCAATTAAAGATCCATTAGTTGAAATACCCCACTCATGACTTGGAACTCGCTGTTGTGGTTCATGCTTTGAAGATCTGGAGATATTATCTATATGGTGCAAGGTGTGAGATTTACACCGACCATAAGAGTTTGAAATACTTCTTCACACAAAAGGAGCTAAACATGAGGCAACGAACGTGGATTGAAGTGGTGAAGGACTAATTGCACGATTCATTATCATCCTGGTAAAGCAAATGTAGTGGCGGATGCACTAAGACGCAAAGTTCGAGGTGAGTTATCGTGTCTCTTGACACAACAAGAACAGTTAGTGAAGGACTTCACCAAGCTAAATAGAGAGGTTGTAGAGTCACCAAAGAGTGTTGAGGCAATTGTAGCCGCGATGGTAATTCAACCATTGTTACGAGATCGAATTAAGGAAGCACAAGATAAAGATGGATTCTTGAACAAGATGAGAAAGTGTGTGCAAGATGGAAGTGCAAAAGGATTCATGTTGACGCCAGCTAGTACACTTGTCTTCGAGAGACGACTATGTGTACCACAAGACGAGGAGTTGAGAAGAGAGATTTTAGAAGAAGCTCATTACACGCCGTATACAGCTCATCCAGGAGGAACGAAAAATGTATCGGGATTTGAAGATGATATTTTGATGGAGGAATATGAAGGGAAGTATCGGCTCATTTGTGGAACATGCCAACAAGTGAAGGTCGAGCACCAACGACCATCGAGACTATTAAGGCCGCTTGACATCTCGGAGTGGAAGTGGGAACACATTACGATGGATTTTATAGTAGGTCTACCACCATCAGTTAGAGGAAATCGTGCGGTTTGGATCATTGTTGATAGATTGACAAAATCAACACACTTTTTACCCATCAAGATGACGTTTGATAAAGTTCACACAGTTGTATGTTTGTGAAATTGTAAGACTCCAACGGTTCCTATCTTAATTGTATCTGACCGAGATACTATATTCACTTCTAAATTTTGGAGGCGTTTACAAGAAGCTATGGGGACTAAGTTGAAATTCAGTACGGTCTTTCACCCGCAAACCGATGGAAGTCTGAAAGGACTATCCAAATTTTGGAGGAAATGTTAAGAGCGTGCATTTGGATCTTGGTGGTAATTGGGAGTCTTATTTACCGCTAGTGGAGTTCGCCTAGAACAATAGTTATCAAGCAACGATTGGAATGGCTCCTTACGAAGCGATGTACAGAGGGAAGTATATCTCCAGCATACTGGGATAAAGTCTGAGAGAAGAAGATTTTGGGACCTCATATTGTCGAGCAAACAATTGGGGTGATGCAGAAGATCCGAGAAAGAATTAAAGTAGCCCAAGACAGAAAAAAGTTGTATGCTGACAAACGGAGAAAGGACTTGCAGCTCACTCAAGGCGAGAAAATATTTTTAAAGATCTCACCGATGAAAGAAGTTATTAGATTTGGTGTCAAGGGAAAGATTAGGCCAAGATATATTGGCCCTTTTGAGATTTTAGAACGAGTTGGTGATCTAGCTTACCGACTAACTCTACCTCCAGCACTTGCTATGACACACAAAGTCTTCCACGTGTCCATGTTGAGGGAGTACATACATAATCCGAATCACGTCGTCGACCATGCAACTTTGGAGATCAACAAAGATTTAACTTATGAAGAAGTTCCAGAACTCATTCTTGAAAGTAAGATTCACAAGTTTCGTATCCAGGACATGGTCCTAGTCAAAGTGAAATGGAGTCACCGTGGAGTAGATGAAGCCACGTGGGAACGAGAAGAAGAGTTGCAAGCAAAATACCTTGAATTTTTCCCACACGATAAGTTCCTTAATTGTGAGACGCCCGTTAAAATAAAAGCGCAATCCAAATAGTCATTAACTTTTAAAATTTTAAATTAATAGTAGTCAGCCTTAATTTATAACATCACCCATGATTTTCAGTTACATCAGTTACACTCTCCTAATAATGGGAAATAAACTAAAAAAATATACACACAAAGTACTCACCCCTCCACTATACATCGACCACTTCAGAAAAAAATACAAATTCAGTTTCTTCTTCCTCTCTCAAATTGTTGATGTGACTACTCCCCTCTCCTATTAGCACTATTCTTTTGTCAGATTCTTTTCACGCCATTATTGACAAGAAGGTATTGACATTGCTCTCATATTTATTTAGTTTTTATCCATAGAATTCTTTATATTTATGTTTTCTACTAGTGTTACTACTATCAAGAGTCTGTCTCATTTTTCCTGTGTTTCTTTTGTTTACTTACCACTGCTAATAGAGTTGATATTCATATTTGGACTCCTTGCCTTTTGTTTTACCATCTATCCTACTTGCAAACTCCGTCATTTGAATTATCCAAAATACGAAGATTCGTGGGTATTTTGTTCCTTTCCCTCTGACTTCAGTAGTGACAAATGATTCATGTTTAAGTTTCTACCCCACTCCCTATTTTCGTTCCCTTTGTTGTTTTAATAAATTTAGAAGCTGAAGCAATTAGGAATAGAGAATCTGCATAAGACCAGGTTTTTGTTGCTAAACTTTTAATTACTAATATGAATATTAATTTAAATTTGACTAATAGTTTGAAACTTGAATCTACATCTTTTGTTTTCTTTTATTAAGTTATCAAAATTGCTTAATTTCAATTTGAGAATTTTATTTGAGCTACTTTATTGACTCCATATGCATGAACCATGGTTTACCTTATTCTGTTATTTCTTATTCTATTGAAATAATATATTTTAAAATCATTAGCTTGTATTTTGGATGCAATTTTGGATGAAATCATTAGACTTCAATATTATTGGTATTTTTCGTTGTTAGTTAAGGTATTTTTCATAATAATTAGACGTTGTTCTTTACCGTTAGAGTATTTCAAATTAATAGCCATTGTCCTTTACCGTTATGCATTTGAAATTCAAAGTTTGCGCGCCCAAGTTAGCTATTTTAACTACTTTTTCGAATTGTCCGTTTTTTTATAAAAATTGGGGCGTGGCAGTGTGCCCAAGTTAGTTACTTTAACTACTTTTTAGAATTGTCCGTTTTATAAAAATTAGGGCGTGACACATGTATGCTTAAATAGTTTAGTGGTTAAATGAATAAAAGAAAAAAAAATCACGACATCAGATATAAGTTAACCACACTGCTAATATCCATAAATCCTTCATTAAGGGCATGTTTTGAAGCACAACTAGAATAGTGAGAAGTACTTATTTTTTAAGTTGGTAAGATCCAACTTTTTCAAAAAATAAGTGTTTCTTGAGTGCAAGTAGTGTTTCAAAACACCACTTAAACATACTCATTTTTCTCTTAGACACAGAGAAACCATATAAGTTGTGTTTCTATTTTCTCTTTAGGACATATGAACCATTCACACAATATCTTTGATCTACATACCATATTGCATATACGTATATATCTATATTATAATATAAGTAGTATTAGAGTGAGACATAAATACTGAACCAGAGCAAGAAAAAATATTGTGAGTCATTCGAAAGAAATTTAGACCGATTTTGGATATATCCAATCTTATGTGCCAGCGAGAGAATTCAAATGGGACTACTAAGAGCATTTGTGCTGATAACATATTATAAAATGAAGAATATGAAAAAGAAAGAAAACAACAGATTTGTTGACCCAGTTTGTCAAGAATGATTACGTCTGGTTGCAGTACTAAGCCTAGAGAGACTTATTTATACTGAGAATTGATTGTAGCCCTAAAAGCCCCAAGCCCATAAGAAGTAATGTCCACAATATATATATTAATTGTTGGTTTATAAAGCACCAACGATGGCTTACAATGTGGGAGAAATAATAAAAAATAGAAATAAAAAATTCTTGAAATAAAGTGATACTTTACAGCAACATAACTAATACTTTACAGCAACATAACTAATACTTTACAGCAAAATAAATAGTAGTACTTTATCAGCAACTGAATAAATCGCACGCACAAATTCTGGAAAAATCTCAAACTTCGCACGAACAGATTATGGACAATCTCGAACTTCACATGAACAAACCAGCAACCGCACAAGCAAATAACAAAGTAAACACAAATAAAAAAAATTCACCAAAGTCGAGTTAAGGTGGAACCTTTTCCCGCAAAATGAAATACGCTTTGGTAGTACTCTCGATTTGACGTATCGTTTCTAAAGGTAAAACGACTTTCGTCTTTACACGTGCAGCACCGCAACGTGTAAAGCTCCGGTGAACTGAAACGACGCAAGAACTTGACTACACTACTATATGTAGTTGCATGCACAGACTACGTATGCTGATGAATGGAAAAAAAAATTCTGCATATTTTTTATCTGTTTTCAAGTCCTTTCAAGTGTCTCAAACAAAAAATATGAATGCCTTATTTATAGGGTACTGTCAACCAGGTGGGGAGCCAAGAATTGATTGGCTTTAAGGGTTACAAATATAATGGCGTTTAAGTGCCAATTGTAACTTCCAGGAGTTACACCTAAGGTTAAAACGTACACACCTGGACATCCGGGCGTCCAAGTTCATCCAAATTTAAATTCAAGCATGTGCTGAAAAAAGACACGTTGTGATTTAATTTCTCACTCACCGAAAAATAAAAGAGGTGAAGAAGAGAGGATGAAGAAATTGTGAGCTTCATTAAGCATGAGGGGGATTATTTCTTCATTTTTTGGATGAAAGAAGAAGTTGGAGAGTTTACCTTGAAGATGGTAGTGATCGGGGAAGAATTTGATCTTGTTAGAATGAAGTGAGAAAATTCTTCTTCTTCTTCGATGAATGAAGGGCAGAATTTTTTCTTGAGAAAGAGATGAGGAGTGATTCTTTTTTACTTGAAGCTGTGGAAGAATTTGGGCAACAATTTATCTTGTTTATTATGTAGTGGGAATGTAGGAATTTAAGTGACATAGTGAAGTACTTACATAGAAAAGGTGAGGGAGGAGGGGGTCGGTTGTGAGGGAGAGGAAAGAAAAGGGTTTGTACTGAAATTAGGCTAAGTTGAATAGTAATATGATGCGTGACTCGATATAGTCCAAGTTTCGAGTTGTCGCTAGGATTTAAGATATATGTTATTTTTCTAATCGCGATATTTGTTATCACTTGTTATTTACTACACCTTATAATTGTATATAAGAGTTTGAGTTTTTTTTATTAAAATATATTCAAGGGTTTATAATATGTTTTTTAATTAATAAATCTTCGTGTTTGCAGAGGAAAATTATTTAATTAATTATTAAATTAAAATTTTATATTTTCTTAATTTTTTTAATAATCCTAGTTCAGTTGGACGAATTAGATTTTTTGTTGTAATTTTTTCTTATTCGTTAGGATTTTTTTTTAAAATCGAAAACCTTAATTCATCGAAAAAGATTGAATTTTTTTCTTTGTATTGCAATTAATTTTTTTTATTTAATATCTTATGATCAAAATTTAATTAAATATTTCTTTACAGTTATAAGAGTGCTTCTATCTTAAAATACTCGCATGTTACCTGAAAGTCAAAGCCTTTACAAATATACAAGCTTTATAATTATTAAAACTAGTAATTCTTCTGTGTGATGCACAAGTTGAGTATTATAAATTTTAATATATAATCGTGTATGTGAAACAAAAATTATAATAAAAAATTAAATTAAATTTATTTTTCACCTATCAATTGACCTTTATTAATTATTTTTTTGCTTACTTTTCACTTATATATATATATATATCGTTATTAACTCACGATTTATTAAATTAGTTATAGAATTTTTAATTATATGCTAAATTCATCACAAATGATAAAATTAAATCTTTCTTTACCAAAAAACCTAAAAGAAACACATATTACAATTCATTAGGAATTCGAAAACCTCATAATTTTAAAATTTGTTTTTTTAAATGTGACATAAAACTCAAAGTAAACATAGCCTTAGGGTTCTCAGAGATTGTGACTAAAAGAGAAAAATTACCTTCTTATGTGATGTGAAGAATTATATTGAAGATCATGTCTATATTTTTATTGCCTATTTTGTAGAATATTCCATATTAGTTTGATCATATCTTTATAATTGGTTGGGTATCCATGTAATTGATAGGTCTAGATTGATCTCTTTCCATGATTAGGAGATTGTAATTTGTAAATTTATCGCCTTCGTGTGAATACAGAAAACAGAGCGACACAACTTTACATGGCACCAGAGCGTGTAACGATCATATTGAAACCCTAAAACACTAGACTACCTACCGTAAATAATTTTCAGAACCAAAATCATGAGCAAATAACGATAAAAAGTCGATCTATTAGTTTCTCACGTCGTTGATGTTATGTCTCCGTATTTTATCCACGCGTCGGACAATCCATGGCAAGTACACGTCAGTGATCTCCTTCACGATAACAACTACGCCGGCTGGCATAATGAAATGAGCAATGTTCTGTTCGCCAAAAATAAAACAAGCATTGTGGATAGATCGATCCCAATTTTAAATGATAATTCGCGAGAGGTGAATTATTGGATGAGAAGCAATACAATGCTGAGAGGATGGCCCACTTGTGCTATGAGAAGGGAGATACCTAATAGCATAAAGCAAGCAAAATAATACGAGAAATATGGGAGGACCTTGAAGAACGTTTCGCATTGACCTATACGAGACAACACAGGACGTCTGCGTCTAGTTAATATACCAAACTGAGGCGTTTGTGGGAAGAGATACACTCAGTATCACCCATGCCAATGTGTAACTATGGAAAGTGCACATGCGATGTTTCGAAGCAGATGCTCATGATCGGGAAAATAAGATTTTATGATTTTCTTATGGGTCTCGATGAGATTTTTAGCACCGTAAGGACTCAAATTTTGAGAACTAAGCCTACACCAAACGAAGGATCAACCTATCATCTAGTAGTTGAGGTAGAGGCGCATAATCACGGGGAGAAAATCGGCCGTAGAAGAAGCGACTAAACATACTAAAGGAGAGAAGAAGGCTAGAAGACGGGAACCAGTCAAATGCAGCCACTAGAGGCGCTCGTGTTAGAATTTAGAGGCACGTAAACACGTAATAAATGCACAGCGAAAATAAAGTTCACCAACCACGAACACATAATTGCATACAACGATTACAATAATCGTAACGAGTAAACTTACAGTAGCTGTAGAGAAAATTCCTCTACTATGGTATCCATGTAATCCCCTTCAATAGATCTGCACGAATTTGCCAGTGTTGAATCTCGAGTCGAATCAGCTAGGAACATCCAACTCTTAATTTTATGGAGAAATTGTAAAGTGTAAAACTGTTTGTGAAATCCCAAGAGCTAATATATATAGGGAGGCCCAGCTTAAAACCTAAGCTAGCCTGTTGGAAAATTAAAATTCCTTTTAATTAATTAAATTAAACTTCTTTAATTTAATTCCCTAAATATAAATCTCTACGGATTTAAATTCCATATATGACAAATCTCTACGATTTGTTTCCATATATATTAAATCCTAGAATAATATTCCAAATATTATTATTGGGAATTCTTGTTTAATTAAATCCAATTTAATTAAACATTAATAATAATTAATTTCAAATTAATCTATTATTAATTACTTCTCCATAAATTAAATATTAAATCTAATTTAATACTTAATCAACCAACTATAATCCGTCAAAGGGAATTACTTGTTGTGTGACCCATAGGCCCTCATATATCGAGTGTTAGTCAAACTAACGGTCTTAATTGAACCAAAGACAATAAATCAGACATTCTCAATATATGAGGTACGTTGCGAGAAACGTTCAACTACCTGTAACTGAAACATGGACTATTACGAATTCCTCCTTTCATTTGCGAATACTCGATTAAGTCTTGAACATGATGAAGTGTCTATTCAAATAACTTAATCAATTTATCTCTAATCACTAATTGATCATGTATGTCACACTTAGCCACAAAGTCTAAGTTGACGTGCATCGGCCGATGACTTAGATCCAATTATGACGAGAAGATTAGTATTCTCTCTAAATCCACTTTGAGGAATGAATCCTATTCTTGGCTCAACTACCACGCACATGCACTTCGTGATGAACCCAATCCAAGCCATATCTACCCATGGAAGGGTGCAAGCGTCGGTCATGGTCAAAGTTCATCATCCCACACATGTCGTGCGTATTGACCTCAAGTTAAAGGAGTATCACATCGCTCCCACTAACCGAGACACCCGTAGACACATATAGTGGAAATACATCAAACGGTTTCTCGGATGGGTATACCAATACCCTCAAAGGTATTTGTGCATCCATCATGAGATACCTAGTATCTCGTAGTAAGTGAGATCTTACTACACTCTCTAAGAGTATGATGCAGATCGCACACCAATCTCCATTGCATCATCAATATTCCATTCTTGATGATCCTTGATCGGGGCTATTTGAGAATCATGCTTAAGTCATCTGAGTTCTCTCAACCTCAATGACAACAATGACTCATGGGTACACTTTTACGAATAAATGCAAACAATCAAACATAATATTCAAACAAGTGTATTGCCATACATTAATATTAAATGAACTATAATATTAAATCAAACTGAATATCATCGAGTATTATGTCCTTATAATGGATTGTCTCTAGGACACTAACACTAACAATCTCCCACTTGGACTAGAGTCAATCACTTACATGTCTAACCCCTAGACCATCAAATGTCTAGTGTGTACATGAACACTCAGTGTTTTGGTGAAAAGATCTGCCAAATTAAATATGTGGGAATACATTTTAATTATATTTCTTCTATCGTTATGATCTCCCTGATCAAATGATAAGTCTAGGTACATGCTCGTTTATGCTTGTTGATCTCGGTTCCTTTGCTTGCGCAATCGCACCAACGTTGTCTTAATACAACTTTATTAGACAACTGGTACTTGGAACTACCCATAGTTCTCTTAAGAACTATAAAATTCAGACAACCTCCTTGAGGCTTCTGATACAGCAATGTACTCAACTTCGGTTATTGAATCTACGGTCCTTTTGCTTGGAACTATTCCAACTAACCGCCTCATTATTGAGAGTGAAACGTAAATTGGCTGTGATTTGTAATTATCACAGTCGGATTGGAAACTTGTGTCATCTTAACCAATCACTACTAGTTCTGACTATCCACCATAGACAAGAAAATATTATTTAGTTTGTCTGAGATACTTCAGAATGGTCTTGACAGCAATCCAGTGAGACTCACCCGGATTCTGTTGGTATCTACCAGTGATATTGATAGCGTAGGCCACGTTTGGCCTAGTGCAAGTCATGGCATACATGACTGACCCAACTGCATATGCATATGGGACATCTTTCATGTGATTGATATCAGCTTCAATAGAAGGACAATCCTTCTTTGATAGCTTTATCCCATGATTTGCCGATACAGATCCTCTCTTAGAGTTCTCCATCGCAAAACGGTTCAACACCTTGTCTACATAGGTGGAGTGTGACAGCCCCAACATCCTCTTGGATCTTTCCTTGTGGATCTTGATCCCTAGGATGTAGCAGGCTTTGTTTGGATAATTCCCCAATAGGCTTCACCAAGACCCTTCATCATGAAGGTCTTTAACAACAAATCTTTAACGGACTGCATTAACGGGATATTGTTTCCCAAAATCAATATGTTATTGACATACACGATTATGAAAACAATATTCTTCCTACTGCGGTTACGATAAATGCAAGGATCTTCCGAATTAATGATGAAGTCAAAATGGACTTGATAGCTTCATCAAATCGGATATTTCGACTCCTAGAAGCTTGCTTCAATCCATAAATGGATATCTTTAGGTTGTATCCTAGATTAGAATTTTACTTAGATGTAAAACCTTCCGGTTGAGTCATAAACACTTCCTTATCAATGTTTCTATTGATGAAAGTTATTTTGACATCCATCTGTCAGATCTCATAATGATAGTGTGCTGCTATCGCAAGTAAAATTCGAATGGACTTGATCTTTGCAACTGGTGAGAAGGTCTCATCACAGTCAATGCCTTCGCGTTAACTATAACCCTTCGCCAACAACCTAGCTTTATAGGTTTGTACTTTGCCATTTGCATCAGTCTTACGCTTGAAGAACCTTTTGCAAAATATAGGTCTAACCCCTTTAGGCAACTCAACCAAGTCCCAAACTTGAGTGGTGTACATTGAGTCCATCTCGGATTTCATGGCTTCATGCCACTTCCCTGAATCAATATCTAATATTGCTTCAGAGTTAGTATTAGGATCGTCCTTATCCTGTGTTCCTCCGAGAGGTAACCGTATCTTATGGGCGGATTACGATTCCTAATTGACTTATGGAGCTGTGGTTGTGCAGGCTATACATTCTGATCGTGAAAATTTTGTGGTGCATCGATTTCATCAATGTCCGGAGAGTCCTCAAGAGCTTCACTTTTAAATGTCTCTTGGGCGGGAGTTTGAACTATGTTGTTCTCATTCAGCCCACTTGGAGGTTCTTGCACTGGCAAGCCTACTCCAATTACGCTCCCACTGGCTGAAAGACTATCACCTAGTGAAAGGCTCCCACCGTGACAGCCGCTGAATGCTCCCACTGATTCCTTGTCATGTTACTTTGACAAGATATCAGTCTCTTTGTTAATTTGTGGTTCTTGAATTTCTTCAAGTTCTATCAGCTTACGACCTTGTTCCTTAAAGACATAGTCTTCTTTGAGGAACTTGGTCTGCCTAGAAACAATCACTGATTATTTCTTAGGTAGATAGAAGTAAAATCCCTTAGTTTCCTTAGGATATCCCACAAAGTAACCTTTTTCACATTTGGATTCCAACTTGTCGGTAAGCATCCTTTTCACAATCACGGGGCAACCCCATGTTTAATATATGTAAAAGTTGGCTTCTTGCCACACCATAGTTCATATGGTGTATACTCAACCAATTTAGATGGAATCTTATTCAGAATGTAAATTGAGGTTTGTAACGCGTATCCCATAAGAATATTGGAAGACATGAAAAACTCATCATGGACCTCACCATGTCTAACAGGGTTTGGTTTCTTCTCTCGGACACACCGTTCATCTAAGGTGCTCCGGGAGGAGTCCATTGTGACTGAATTCCATGTAACTTCAAGTAATCAGTGAATTCATGGCTAAGGTATTCACCTCCTCGATCCGATCGAAGAGTCTTGATACTCTTACCAAGTTGTTTCTCTACTTCAGCTTTGTACTCTTTGTATTTCTCAAAAGATTCAGATTTGTGTTTCATAAGATACACGTATCCGTATCTAGAGAAATCATCAGTAAAAGTGATGAAGTGGCCGAAGTGACCCCTTGTTAGAGTGGGCAATGGTCCACAAACATCGTTGTAGATCAACTCTAAAACTTCTTTGGCATGCACCCCTTTGCCAGAAAAGGGTCTATTGATCATCTTGCCTATGAGATAAGATTCACAATCTCCATAAGACTAACAGTCGAATGGGGTTAAGTAGTCTAAATTTCTTAACCTTGCAATTTTTTTCTCGTTTATATGATCAAGTTCTACAATGTCATAAGTAAGTCGGGTTTTCATGATTACTAAGTTTGAGTCTTTTATTTTGTATATTAAGAACATCGTATCCATAATACAACAGATACATGTTGCGAGTAATAGAAAGAACTAAATGACAATCATTAAGTTCTAATCTAAAACCAATGGGTAAGTCTAACAAATAAGTCCCCACACGTTCAGTTAGCAACTCTTGCTCCGTTTCCACGTGTAAGACGACTTCACCCGCCCTAACTGTCCTATGACACATGAGCTCCTTCACATTAGAGCAAATGTGAGAACCACATCTGGTATCCAATACCATGCAGTTAGCGCTATTAGTGGACATGTTTATCTTAATAACAAACATACATGTTCTATTGCTAGAAGCACCCAGTGTCTTCTTTTCAGCGATCAAAACCTTACAGTCCTTCTTCCGGTGCCCTTTTCTACTTACAGTAGAGGCATACATCCTTGTTTACCCGCTCCTTCTTTTGAACACCATATTAGTGATAGTGAACTCAAAAGTTTTGAGCATGTTGTGAAGTTCAGGCACAGTCGCATCCATCTTATTCATATTTTAGTTCACAATGAAGCTAAAATATGAATCCGGGAGCAACTGGAGGATAGCATAGATGAAAACGTTGGTCTTTTAGCTCAATGTCTAAATTACCAAGTTTCTCAATTATGTCTATCATTATTAGAACATGAGATAAAATTTTCCCTTCTTTAGCTAACCGGCATCTGAACAGATCTCTCATCATATCATAAATCTCAGAATGAGATTTAGAATCAAAGAGATCCTTCAGATGCTGGAGCATCTAGAAGAGATCCATTTTCTCACGTTGCGTATGTATATTGGGAGTCATGCCGAGCAACATCACACATTGAGCCTGGGAAGAATCCTCTTGATGCTTCTTCTAAGATGCTACGTCAAACGTGGCTGCCTCAGAGAACCAGCTGTAAGGGTAACCGGTATATACATGTCCAACACGTACTCAATCTTTTCTTGCCTTAGCACCAAACACATGTTTCGGTGCCAGTCCAGAAAATTTGGCCTAGCCAATTTAGTTTGTTTCCAAAACACATCTCAATAACAGTTATACATTTCAACTAACCAAGAGAAATAAAATAATACGGGAATTAAATACATAATTCCTATGATCAATATTCAGCAATCAAAATAAACATGGCCTTTCTTTTGTGTTTATTTTGTCTCCATTATTTTCACATATTCAACGACCTCATTGGAAGAATACGAATTTATATCTAATATAAATTATAATGGACTAGGATCCTCATTCCTACTATCATAATCCCAGCGAGGGCTGATCATTACAATAGCATAACTGGTAGGTCTCCAAACCAATTGCAAAACTGCAATTCCTAGTTTGTCGAACCTAGTTTGATTGATGTCACTTACCCTTTGTTCCCCGTGAGGGCTAGTGAAACAAAGTTAAGTTGGTTTACAATCATCAAGTGGCAACATTTCATGCCCCTATAAAAGTCCCGTTAGATGTAGATCTGAGCAAAAGACTAGGGTCTTTAAGTACTCATTGGAACGAAATCTCCAGTTTACTTTTAATTTTGATGGAAGACATCTTATCAAATTAATGAGAAAACCATATTTTAGTGAGGAACGTTTTAAAGGTGGGGTATTAATTGCTTAATCGAGATCCAACATGTTAATCTATATCACATTTGAGCAATTATTGGGCGCCGCCTACCCAAACATGATTTATATACGGACTAACATTTACATGGGCGCGTTCTACCCAAACAATAATACGGCCTGACAAGTATTGGGTGCCGCCTACCCAAACAATTATAATGCGGACGTAAAAGGCGTTAACAGAATATAAAACACGTTAACCATGTGGAAATTAATAACCCGTTTAATCATTTAAACCATAATTTTAAAATCATATTTTAAAATCAAGTTTTAATAATTAAATTCATTATTACTATTTTGACCTTTAATTAATCCAATTAATTAAGTCCGTCATTAGTCCAACTAATACGTTTTAGTGAGATTTAATAATTCTTTTTAAAATGAATTTAAATTTAATTAAAGATTTATTTTATGATTATTAAAAAATTGATTAATCCAATTAATCTTCTCGGTCCAACCAAAATTTTAATCTCAGAATTATATCCAATAAAATTCCAAATTTTAATTTTAATTTATTTTAATCCTGGGGGCTCAGGTGCAATTTCTAAAATTTACACGGGAGGGCCTGTCTCAAATCGAATTTGCAAAACAGCCCTCCTACATCATCACCCTACCAAATCGAATCCAATTCGAAATCCAAACACCCAATTAACCCTAAAATTCAGAATCAAAATTGCATCACAATTAATCAAATTAATTCATCCATTCAATCCAACCAAGGAACCAAAACAATTGAAACAGTCCATGTTCCAAACGAAGATGAACAGAATCGGCAAGGCGACGCGATGAGGTTCAGCCAGCGATCCAACGCGGGTTGCCAACTCCACGCCTAGCGTGCGGGCAACCCGTCATCGATGCAGACATAACGGAGGGGTAAGCACGGTGCCGCACCCCTGACCGATTTCTGGTTCGAAATAAGATCGACAAACACAGGCAAGCGACGAGTCGGCAGCGTGTCGCCACTAACTCTTCCCGAATCCGGTAACACACCGCCTTGAAACACGTCGAGACAGGCATGCCGGCCAAGCCCCGAGTGCGTTCAAGAGACTAGCATCGAAATTGGAGATAATCAGCGGCGATTCGCCATGAATTGAGGTGGAGAAGATGTCCAAGAAGGAATTGGGGCGCTTCAGGAGTCGCACCGCGGGCTCCCACGCGCGTCACGAGGTGCGTAGCACCGGTCTTTGGTGACGCGGCGTAGCGCTGTCGGCCGAGGGTAAAGCACAAGGAGCAGTGCGGCGGCGAAAAAAGGGGGGAAAACCCTAATTTTGGGTTTTGGGCGAAGACGAAGGAGACGAGCAACCCGGAACACAAAAAAAGGGTGAGGTTAATAAGAAACCGTGCCCCACTGATTTTAAAAAAAATTAATTTTAAAAATCAGATTTTTAATGAAATTAGAAACCACTGTTGGAATTTAGAGGCACATAAACACGTAATACATGCGCAGCGGAAATAAAGTTCACCAACAACGAACACATAATTGCATACAACGATTACAATAATCACAACGAGTAAACTTACAGTAGTTGTAGAGCAAATTCCTCTACTATGGTATCCACGTAATCCCCTTCAACAGATTTGCACGGATTTTCCAGTGTTGAATCTCGAGTCGAATCAGCTAGGAAAATTCAACTCTTAATTTTATGGAGAAATTGTGAAGTGTAAAACTGTTTGTGAAATCCCAAGAGCTAATATATATAGGGAGGCCCAGCTTAAAACCTAAGCTAGCCTGTTGGGAAATTAAAATCCCTTTTAATTAATTAAATTAAACTTCTTTAATTTAATTCCCTAAATATAAATCTCTACGGATTTAAATTTCATATATGACAAATCTCTACGATTTGTTTCCATATATATTAAATCCTACAATAATATTCCAAATATTATTATTGGGAATTCTTGTTTAATTAACTCAATTTTAATTAAACATTAATAATAATTACTTCAAAATTAATCTATTATTAATTACTTCTCCATAAATTAAATATTAAATCTAATTTAATACTTAATCAACCAACTATAATATGTCAAAGGGAATTACTTGTTGTGTGACCCATAGGCCGTCATATATCGAGCGATTAGTCAAACTAAAGGTCTTAATTGAACCCTATACAATAAATCAGATATTCTCAATATATAAGGTACGTTGCGAGAAATGTTCAACTACCTGTAACTGAAACATGGACTATTACGATTTCCTCCTTTCATTCGCGAATACTCGATTAAGTCTTGAACATGATGAAGTGTCTATTCAAATAACTTAATAAATTTATCTCTAATCACTAATTGATCATGTATGTCACACTTAGCCACAAAGTCTAAGTTGATGCGCATCGGCCGATGACTTAGATCCAATTATGACGAGAAGATGAGTATTCTCTCTAAATCCACTTTGAGGAATGAATCCTATTCTTGGCTCAACTACCACACACTTGCACTTCGTGATGAACTCAATCCAAGCCATATCTACCCATGGAAGGGTGCAAGCGTCGGTCATGGTTAAAGTTCATCATCCCACACATGTCGTGCGTATTGACCTCAAGTCAAAGGAGTATCGCATCGCTCCCACTAACCGAGACACCCGTAGACACATATAGTGGAAATACATCAACCGGTTTCTCGGATGGGTATACCAATACCCTCTAAGGTGTTTGTGCATCCATCTTGAGATACCTAGTATCTCGTAGTAAGTGAGATCTTACAACACTCTCTAAGAGTATGATGCAGATCGCACACCAATCTCCATTGCATCATCAATATCCCATTCTTGATGATCCTTGATCGGGGCTATTTGAGAATCATGCTTAAGTCATCTGAGATCTCACAATCTCAATGACATCAAAGACTTAAGTCTAGGTACATGCTCATTTATACTTGTTGATCTCGGTTCCTTTGCTTGCACAATCGCACCAACGTTGTCTTAATACAACTTTATTAGACTACTGGTACTTAGAACTACCCCTAGTTCTCTTAAAAACTATAAAATTCAGACAACCTACTTGAGGCTTCTGATACAGCAATGTACTCAACTTCGGTTGTTGAATCTACGGTCCATTTGTTTGGAACTATTCCAACTGACAGCCTCATAATTGAGAGTGAAACGTAACCTAATTGTGATTTGTAATTATCACAGTCGGATTGGAAACTTGTGTCAGCTTAACCAGTCGCTCCTAGTTCTGACTATCCACCATAGACAGGAAAACATTCTTTAGTTTGTCTGAGATACTTCAGAATGGTCTTGACAGCAATCCAGTGAGACTCAACCAAATTCTGTTGGTATCTACCAATGATATTGATAGTGTAGGCCACGTTTGGCCTAGTGTAAGTCATGGCATACATGACTGACCCAACTGCATATGCATATGGGACATCATTCATGTGCTTGATATCAGCTTCAACAGAAGGACAATCCTTCTTTGATAGCTTTATCCCATGATTTGCCGATAGAGATCCTCTCTTAGAGTTCTCCATTGCAAAATGCTTCAACACCTTGTCTACATAGGTGGAGTGTGACAGCCCCAACATCCTCTTGGATCTTTCCTTGTTGATCTTGATCCCTAGGATGTAGCAGGCTTCACCAAGACCCTTTATCATGAAGGTCTTTAACAACAAATCTTTAACGGACTGAATTTACGGGATATTGTTTCCCAAAATCAATATGTTATTGACATACACGATTATGAAAACAATATTCTTCCCACTGCGGTTACGATAAATGCAAGGATCTTCCAAATTAATGATGAAGTCAAAAGGGACTTGATGTCTTCATCAAATCGGATATTCCGACTCCTAGAAGCTTGCTTCAATCCATAAATGGATATCTTTAGCTTGTATCCTAGATTAGAATTTGACTTAGATGTAAAACCTTCCGGTTGAGTCATAAACACTTCCTTATCAATCTTTCTATTGAGGAAAGGTGTTTTGACATCCATCTGTCATAATGATAGTGTGCTGCTATCGCAAGTAAAATTCGAATGGACTTGATCTTTGCAACTGGTGAGAAGGTCTCATCACAGTCAATGCCTTCGCGTTAACTATAATCCTTCGCCAACAACCTAGCTTTATAGGTTTGTACTTTGTCATTTGCATCAGTCTTACGCTTGAAGACGCTTTTGCAAAATATAGGTCTAACCCCTTTAGGCAACTCAACCAAGTCCCAAACTTGAGTGGTGTACATTGAGTCCATCTCGGATTTCATGGTTTCATGCCACTTCCCTGAATCAATATCTAATATTGCTTAAGAGTAAGTATTAGGATCGTCCTTATCCGGTATGTCCATATTCTCGTGTTCCTCCAAGAGTAAATTGTATCTTATGGGCAGATTACGATTCCTAATTGACTTACGGAGCTGTGGTTGTGCAGGCTATACATTCTAATCTTGAAAATTTTGTGGTGCATCGATTTCATCAATGTCCGGAGAGTCCTCAAGAGCTTCACTTTTAGATGTCTCTTGGGCGGGAGTTTGAACTATGTTGTTCTCATTCAGCCCACTTGGAGGTTCTTGCACTGGCAAGCCTACTCCAATTACGCTCCCACTGGCTGAAAGACGATCACCTAGTGAAAGGCTCCCACTGTGACAGTCGCTGAATGCTCCCACTGATTCCTTGTCATGTTGCTTTGACAAGATATCAGTCTCTTTGTTAATTTGTGGTTCTTGAATTTCTTTAAGTTCTATCAGCTTACGACCTTGTTCCTTAAAGATATAGTCTTCTTCGAGGAACTTGGTCTGCCTAGAAACAATCACTGATTATTTCTTAGGTAGATAGAAGTAAAATTCCTTAGTTTCCTTATGATATCCCACAAAGTAACCTTTTTCACCTTTGGATTCCAACTTGTCGGTAATCATCCTTTTCACAATCACGGGGCAACCCCATGTAACTTCAAGTAATCAGTGAATTCATGGCTAAGGTATTCACCTCCTCGATCCGATCGAAGAGTCTTGATACTCTTACCAAGTTGCTTCTCTACTTCAGCTTTGTACTCTTTATATTTCTCAAAAGATTCAGATTTGTGTTTCATAAGATACACGTATCCGTATCTATAAAAATCATTAGTAAAAGTGATGAAGTAGCCGAAGTGACCCCTAGATAGAGTGGCCAATGGTCTACAAACATCGTTGTAGATCAACTCTAGAACTTCTTTGGCATGCACCCCTTTGCCAGAAAAGGGTCTATTGATCATCTTGCCCATGAGATAAGATTCACAATCTCCATAAGACTCACAATCGAATGGGGTTAAGTGTTGGGAAACTCGGGGTGCCCGGATCTATTCGAGGTGATTATTTAAATACATATTTAAATTAAACAGTTAATTACTAACATGAATTAAACCTAAATCAATTCAACATAATAATAAACAACATGCGTACACATAATTCACTTAAATCTTAAACATGCGGAACTAGGAGTTACGGAATTACTAACCTCTTGAAGAATCAAATGGATGAATCAACCCAAGAGCCTTCCCAAATATATCCCCAAAGTCCAAGAACGCTATTCGGTGGGAAGATTTCAACGAACGATTTTAATGGGAGAGAAATTAAATATTTTGCTACCACCTTTGTGGATTTCTAATATTTCCAACAAATGGAATTGCACTTGGGAATGAAGAGCTCATCCCCTATAAATAGGGAGGAGGTGGGAGAAAATTAGGGTTGGAAAAATAAGGAATAAAATATTTTCTTGGTCTCCAAGAAATCTTGAATATATCTGTTGGGAGACGAATTTAATAAAGAAGATTTTGATTAGATCCCAAAACCCCTGAGTATGACATGTTCAGGATAATCTTGATAGTTGAGTCAGGATTCAGTTTAGAGTGTTCAAGATGTTATCTGCACCATGTATAGTCAGCAGATATAGATCATGTTAGATTCTGAAGATTCTGATGACTCAGTAAGTTTCTGATGATTCTGAAGACTCACTATGAAACTGAAGTTTCTGAAGTCTCAGTATGAAACTGAAGTTTTTGAAGTCTCAGTATGAAACTGAAGTTTCTGAAGTCTCAGTATGAAACTGAAGAAACTGAAGTCTCAGTATGAAACTAAAGTTTCTAAAGACTCAGTATGAAACTGAGAAATTGAAGACTCAGTATGAAACTGAGAAACTGAAGACTCAGTATGAAACTGAGAAACTGAAGACTCAGTATGTCAATCAGTATATCTCTGAAGACTCAGAAGACACTGAAGACTCAGAAGACACTGAAGACTCAGAAGACCCTGAAGACTCAGAAGACTCAGAAGACTCTGAAGATACTGAATACACAGAAGATACTGAAGACACAGTAGTTACTGAAAACTCAGTAATCTACTGAATGCTCAGTATAACCTGAATGTTCCGAGGCACTGAATAATATCTATCTGAAGGCTACAAAACTGAGAAAAATGTGAATACTCAGAAAAATAGATATTGCCCAGGACATTCACATGCAGACAAAAGGAACTAAAATTAAGTGTTGTTAAGGTTATATCACTCAGAGATATTGACCAAAAAGAGCCATTATGTTTGTCTACATTTACTGAAGACAAGAACCAATCAGAGGAAGACAACACTGTACTTTACCGACACTGAAAGCGACAGGTCACTGAAGCATGTCAGTAGTACTATGTTCCAGACTGTAAAAAGTGATGAGTGGCTACATGAAAGCATATTTCCTAAAACATGCAAGGGAGTATTCAAACCCTAAAAATAGCCGTTCATCAAACACCATAAGAGGAAACTCATGAAGCTATCTCCTCCAACGGATAGTTTTTCAAGAGTGACCTTGGTGATTGCCTATAAATACTAGTGACCCTCTACATTGAAGGTTACAGAAAATTTGTAAGCAACTCAAGAGCTCAATCTTATTATTGCAAATTGAAGCACTCGAAAACCCAAGAATTTCTCAAGTGCTTTACATTGAAGAGAGCTCATTCATTAAGCCTAGTTTGATAAGATATATACAAAGCTTAGTAGAGATATCCTAGCCTTTGCATTGTACTTTATTGTAAAGGATATCTCATCCTAGTTGGAAACCAACCAGAAACCCCAAACCCTTTGTAAGGTAGTTTGAGTGTGATTGTTGGTGAGTTGGAGTTGTAAAGAGTTAGTAAACTACATTGAGGTAGTCAGAAAACTCTAGAGAAGAAGTGAGTAAACTATCTTGGATAGTCAGAAAGCTTGTGTGTGTTTGAGTAAGTAAACTACAGTGAGGTAGTCAGAAAACTCAAAGTAGAAAGGTTAGTAAACTACATTGAGGTAGTAAAAAAACCTTAGGAAGTGGTTAAGGAATTTCTCTGAAGGTCAGAGAGAGTGGATGTAGGAGCTTGAGTCTCTGAACCACTATAATTGCTGTGTTGTTTTGCTTTCTGTACTGCATTGTTATCAGTTGCATATCTTTAACTGAAAGCATAATTTACTGATATTCAGTTGGAATCAATCCACTGAACTTGCATCCAACTGATCACAACCTTAATCACTTTTTGATTAAAAGGAAGGTTTTCAGCAAAGCTAAAAACGAGTATAAACTTAGGGCCAACCATTCCGCACACTTGAGTAGTTAGAACAGATAGTTACCAAACTGAACTAACTCTACTGAGGGTTCAGTAAGATAGTTATATGATCCAAGCAGCTGAGGATCTCTGAAAAACTCAGGCTCAGTTGGGCTAATCTGAAGCTTCTGAAAGCAGCTCAGGATCATTGTCTCAGGTAGACTTTGACTCAGGGTGATCTGTGCTTCTCAGGGCCAATTCATCAGGACAACCTGACCCATCTGACCTCAGTAAAAGAAAAGTTTTAAAAATCAATGAACACGTGTATTCTCCCCCCATACACGTGTGAGACTCGTTAGCACCAGGACCAACAAGTGGTATCAAAGCAGGAGTTCAAAAGGTTCACTGATTTCAAAGTGACCACCTGAACTGATCTATTTTAAAACCCGTTTCTGCACTGATACCAACAAGTGGTATCAGAGCAGTGGTTCAACTTGACCACGTGCTTTTTTGACCATAGTCTAATTTGCTGAAAGACTCTGGTGGTTTACTGAACAGATCTATTTGCTGAAAACTTACAAGGCTCAGACATCATGCCTTCTAAGAAACTTCCTATGTTCTCAGTTGAGAGCTATGATTTATGGAGATTAAGAATGCAGGATCATCTGTATTCAAAGCATGAAAGAATGTCGAGAGTGGTTTCTGAAGGACCATTCAAATTCACTGTTGTGAATCCCTGAATTACTGAAACTGAGAGAAATGATCCCAGAACTGAATTTCCAAAGTCTGATGATCAACTTACTCCTGATGAGAGAAAGTTAGTCAATCTTGACTATATTGCTAAAGATACTTTATATAGCACTATTGATGATGGTGTTATGGGGATGATTTCTCACTGTGAGACTGCCAAAGAAATATGGGACACACTTGCTGTGATGTGTCAAGGCACATATCATATTAAAGAGAACAAACTTTTTGTTGCTATTGGAAAGTTTGATAGCTTTGAAATGGAAGATGGTGAATCCATTGACAAACTTGAAGTTAGATTCACTAGCATAATGAATGATCTGAATGCTCTTGGGAAAAGATACCCACAGAGAGAAGTGGCATTGAAAATTCTTAGAGGACTATCTAAGAAATGGGATATACATGCCGTGGTGATTGAAAACACCAAAAGTATTGATTCAATGCCATATCAACAAGTTTTCTCTGAACTGAAAGCTTATGAATTTGTGATTGACAAGAAATCTAAGAAAGCTGACAGTAAAGATGATTCTTCATCTAGCAAGAATGTGGCTTTCAAAGCCAAAGATAAATCCTGTAAGACTAGAGAGTCTGAGAACTCACTTGCCAAAAATCAGGATGAGCTGGAGGATAAGCTAGTACTGATGGCAAGGAGGTTTGAAAGACTCAATAGCAGATATGGAAAATACAAGAAATATTACAGGAATCACAGGTACAAGAGAGACTCAAAAGCTAAGGATAGAAAGGACCAGAAAGCTGAAGGATCCTCATCCAAAAAGAAGGACTCCAAGACCAAGGAGGATAGTGATCAGGATGATGATGCCAACAGATGCTACAACTGTCAGAAGAAAGGTCACTTTCAATATGACTGTCCTGAGCTAAGTGCTAAAGAAAGAAAGGAAAGACAAGCCAAGAGAGACAATAAGTTCTCCAGCAAGAAAGCCATGATTGCAGAGGAAGAAGAACATTCTGAAGAAGGTTCCAGTTCCTCAGATGGGATATTCTCAGATAGTGACAGTGATGATATCTGTCTTATGGCTGTAGAGGAGGTAAATTCTTCTATCTATGTTGTTGCTCCTACACAAGCACATGAGTTCTCAAGTTCTACTGTAAACAGTAACTTTGACCTGATGGATTCATTTGAGAATCTTATGAAGGACTATGCTGTGTTACAAGAACTGCTCAATGAAACTCAAGAGCAGAACAAGGAACTGACTGCTGAGAATCTGAAGTGGAAAGACTCTAAAAATGCTGAGATCACTTCTCAATTGATGGGAACTACTGATGAACTAGATGTTCTGAAAGTACAACTCTCAGAAAAAGAGAAGGTGATAGAGACTCTGAATAAAAAATTAAAGAAATCCAGTGAGGAGATTCAGTTTATCAGAACTGAGTTCAATGATCTCTTTGAGAAGCATGAAACTCTAAAGAAGTGTGAGGATAGTGCGCAGAGAAAGTTAGCTCTATTGAATTCTGCATCTAAAGTGATAGATGAAATTCAGAGTTATCAAAGACCTGCAACTATAAAAGCTGGATTGGGATACATTCCAGGGGGAACCTCACAAGGTCTTCTGAATGCTGCTTCTAGTAGCACTAAGACTGTCTTTGTTAAACAAGTGGCACCTAATCTTCTGACTGAAGAACAACCCAGAGTTTTAGACAAGGGTAAAGGACCTATGGTTTTAGAAAAACTGAATGTTCAGGGAAGAAAGCCCAGACCTCAGGAAAAGGCTAGAAAACCTGACCACTCAGTAGGAAATCTTCAGGCCAGTACTTCAAAGCCTCATGCTAAGAATACCAACCTGAAGAGATCTGCACTGAACCATCAGAGGAATTTTCAGAAGAGAAACACTCAGCAGAGATATTCTCAACTGAAAAGACCAAGTCCTCAGATTACTGAAAGACCCCAATTTCAGTACAGACAATCCAAACCCCACTTGCCTAAGGGTAAAGGTTTCCTGAACCCAAGTCATCAGAGACAAAGACCAGCAGTACAAATGCCAAAGCACTTGAACAAAAGGTCTGTACCCAAGAAGAACTCTAAGGCTCATGTTCATGCTAAGGCTGGCACTCATACACAGGATACTGTCAAGGCACCTAGGGTGGTGAATGTGTATGTAGATGTTTATTGGAGACAAATCAGCCACTCTAAAGTAATTAGAGTTGTTAGGCAGATTTGGGTTCCAAAAGGTACAACTAACCTGGTAGGACCCTACACCAAATGGGTACCTTTGAACTGTTCTATTTTTTAGGAAAAAGAAAAGGGCACTGAGCTGAATGAAGACAACATAGCCCTGATGAAAGGAAAGTTTGAGATGTCAATGTTGGGGGAGATGAATTTCTTTCTTGGACTTCAGGTGAAACAAACTAAGGAAGGAATCTTCATCAGAGATCATGTTGAAAAGAAAGACATCAGGATGGAGAAAATTCATACTAATAAACAGAGAGCTGATATCTTGACTAACCCTTTGGCTGAATCAAGATTTCAGGAACTATCAGTTGAATTAGGTATGTTGGATCCAGGTGTATAGAGCAAATCTGAAAAATTGAAGGTTTTTAGATGCATGAAGTTTTCTCAGGATTTTACTGAGAAACTCAGGATAAAATTGAAAGTACTGAAATCTGAGTCTTGGGAAACTCAGATATACTGAAGATCAGTACTCATTATTATACTGATCTTGCTCAGTACTTAGTATCATACTGACCTCTTCAGTACTCAGTATCATACTGACCCCGTTCCGTACTCAGTATCATACTGACCCCGTTCAGTACTCAGTATTATACTGACATTTTATCAATGTCAAAACTCAGTAAGACTGATAGAGGAAAATTAGTTTGAAGAAGTAATGACTCATGCAATGTATTTATTGTCTAACTGAAACTCTGTAATCATTAGCAATAAATAACAAAACACCTGAAGGAATATTTGGGCGGGACCTTTGAAATACCCGAAGAAAGTCAATGGTCTGCGTAATATTCGTGAAATAGTCCTTTCATATACCCGATTTAGTCGGTGTTTAATCTCAACCGTCGATTTCTTCAATCTATACGATTTTCCACGAATCAGATCCTATATATCCATTGAAAATTCATTCAAAGCCCAATTTCATAACCTTCGTCTTCAAAACACTCTGCTTCTAAAAAAAACCTCTCATTTGCCCAGAAACTCTTCATCGTTCTCAAAACCCTTCACCCAAAATTCTTCAAAATGACGTTCTCAGTTTACGATAAACTTGCCATTTCTAACAAGCCGTGGTACAAGTACGTTGTTTCCCTCGAGAGCTCGTTGAATGCAACACATGAAGAAGAAGCGTTGCACATGATACTGGTAGCGAAGCTCACATCCTGGTTGCGAATCAATCAGAGGTGGAATATTGAAAAGAGGTAATCGAATTTATCTCTAATCTGAAATTAGACGAGGAGGACTATATAGAGTCGCAAATTACAGTTTCTCACTTAGAGCATAGCTCAAAATATGTTGATTTTGTGAGGGAATTGTATATAATTCCTAAGAACCTTAATGACGTATATGAATTGAGTGATAGAGGAGAAGACCCTACAATGTATATGATGGGTAGGGAACAAGAGTATCTTGATAGGATTATAGAGCATCCTGTTAAGTTTGAGGCTACTCTAAATAAAAGGCATTTGAAGCCCAAGTATAGAGTTTTGCTGGATATCGTGAGTAAATGTATCATGAGCAGGTCCGACAGTTTTGAGTAAATTAGTACGCCGAAGCTGAGATTAATGGCGGCTATTGAAGATTCACCCACCACCGCATTCAACTGGCTACGTTATTTAATCAGAGTGGTGAGTGACCAAGCAAAGCAAGTCCAGAAAGTGAATGGTTTGGTTGTTATTAAAGGGAAAATCCTACATGCAACCAAGATATCATTCATCCTGGAGATGTGCAGAGAAGAAGAAGATATTTTTGCCAACTCCTCACCCTTTCCAAAGTCCAAGATCCTTTTCAAGACAACAACATCAAAGAAGACTTTGAAGGGAAGAAAAGAGAAGAAGGAGGAGACTGCTGTAGAAGGAGCTGTTGAACAAGCCCATCAAGCCAGGGGGAAGGCTCTGATGGAGGTAAAGAGAGAGAAGGGAGAAGCCCTAAAGAAGAAAGCACTGGCTCCTAAGCGCAGAAAAATTCAAATTTCTACTGAGGAGGAGGTTAGTGAGACTGAGGAAGTCCAACCTGAGGGCCAGCAAGGACAAAAATCTCCATTGCAAGTACTGGCTCAGGCTATGACTACTGCTCAAGAACAAACTGAGGAACAGGTGTTCTCTGAGGTTCTTGAAACATCTCTGAGCTCAGACAAGATATCTCAGGAAATTTTCAAGGGACCTCAGGTTTCTACTGAGGAGATGCCTGTTCAGACCTCAGAACAAACTGAGCCTCAGGAGCTACTGAATTTGGACATGCTCCTGAGTGAACCTTTCTTGGATCCCTCAGCACCAGAACTTACTGAAGTCAATCCTACTGAACTTGAAAGCCCAAAGCTGAAGAAGAGAGAGGCAGAAGAGACCGAGTGGCGCATCAAGGGGGAAAGATTCATTCTGGATAGGTACCCTGAGCTGAGCTCATATCCTGATCTTCAGGATCTCTTCTTTAGATTGAGGACCACAGTCTACATTCTGAACCAAACTCTGCCAGAGATGCTTAACATTGCCTCCTTCAGAGGAGAGGACTGGTGGAATGAAGAGACTACAGTGCTGAGTGAGTTCTCCGGGTTCAGGAAGACCAAGCTCCGGATGAAAGTTGCAGATTTTGATGAGCTGGTCAGGAAGAAGGTGGCTGAGAGGAGGGAAGCTGATGTTGGTGCCTCGAGCTCAAAAGATCAAGATCAAGAAGGGGACCAACAAGGAAATGCTGAGAAGCAATCTCAAATGGAGAAAAGTACTGATGCTGGTCAGCTTGATATCTCACATCCTCAGACTGAAGTTAGCACTCTTCAGGTAACTTTTGGCACTACTAAAAATTATGCCAAAGCTACTGAAGTTCCTATCTTTAAATCTGTTATGTCTGATATGCAGACTGAGGCTCAGGTGGAGCACCCAGCTCAGGAGAAACAACAAGTGATATATGCTCCAGAGATTAACTTCAGTCCTATAGGGGACAAGCTGGAGAAGGTGGTGCCAATGGTGGAGAAAGTTGCTCAAATTGAAGAAACATTGGCCAACCAATCCCAGAAGCTAGAGAACCTGAGTTCATCTTCAGACTTGATGCAACTTCAGACATCTCTTGCTGACAAAATGACTGCCATAGAAGGGAAGGTAGATGGAGTCAAAGCTGAGCTTAATGCAGAGATGAAGCAAATGTATCAAGACAGAACTTCATATCTTGAAGCCAAGCTGGTGGAGAAAAATGATCAGATGATCAAGAGTGATGTTGAGGAAATGGGCTCCCTGCTCATGACCAAGATGACAGACATGCTGAAAGATGTATTCTCCAACCAGTTTGCACCGCTATCTGAAGAGTTCTCAGTGGCCAAGAACCATATGATGAGGCTAGAGGACGAGCATGATCAGTTGGCTGGAGAAGTGTGAAGTATCAGTAAAGAGCAATATCACATGGATACCGCACTGTCTCAACTTCTTCCAAGGTATGGTGCCAAAAAGGGGGAAAGGCCTGGTGGCAAGCTGAAAGAGTTGTTGGCACAAACCTTAAAGAAGAAGGCAGATAAGGAAGCTGAAGAGAAAATTCTTGCTGAAGCCTTAAAAGAAGTAGAAGCCACTGAGAAGCTCAAGTTCAAGGAAGCTGAAGAGCCAATCTACACTCATGTCTCTGAGCAAACAATTCAGGAAGCTATCTCTGAAAAACTGAGTGGTAGAAGAATGGTGGAAACAAGCCAAGCCGGTGCAGAGCAAGCTAAACCAATTAAGAGAAAGGCTGTGGCATTTGTTGAACCAGAGAAGAAAAGAGCTAAAGCTTCAAAGGCTACTCAAAGAAAATTGATCATTGATTTTGAAGAGTCAGAAGAAGAAGCTGGAAAAGAAGTCTTCGAAACAAGAAAAGCTCTGAGATCACTTCAAGTGGAAAAAGAAAAGAAAACTGCTACTTCTATATCAGAAGTTCCTGTAATCAGGAAGAAGAAAGAAGAAGAGCATAAACGCAGAAGTGGTATCAAGAAGTTCCTGAGCAAGAGGAGGGGTACTGAAAAAGCTCAGAAGTGGCCGCACATTGATAAATGGATGCCTATCCAAATCAATGATGCCTGGGAGGATATAAAGAGAACCTTCTGGTTCTATTCTGAAATTCTGAGGGAATGGAGGGGGACAAGCTCAGACATGAATGAAGCCTTCATAGAGTACTTATTAACTTTCTATCCAAAGTACCTGCAAAGTTGGATTAACTTAGCAGATGAAGGAAATGCACAGATTGTTGCCCCTGGTCCATATACCTACCCAACTCCAAGACTAGAGAATGGGCTGGTGAATGAAACAACCATTTCTCAAGAAATTGCTCAGTATGCCATCCAACTTGGCCTGACAGGAAACAACCCAGACATCATCAAAGAAAGGGATGAACTGAAGAAGAGATATTATGGGATGTTCAACCTGGAGGTGCCTGAGGATGAGGTTGAAGAAGATTGAAGAGCTGATTGAAGATAGAAGACTAAAGCTGAAGTCTGAAGACTGAAGATTCTTTGTACTTCTTTTGTTTTTGTTTTTGATAATTTCATTGTACTCTGTAACTTCTATCTTACAATCAATGAAAACTTTATCTTTATGCTCAAAGATAATATCTCATTATCTTTTTACATGTCTTTTATAATTGATATGCCTTTGTGATGAAATTGTTGGAAGAATTTGCCATTCTTGGATTGTAATAGGAAAAACTGAAACCTGAGTATAGGTTAAGTGTTTTTGTAACAAGATGGTTTTGGCATCATCAAAAAGGGGGAAATTGTTGGGAGATGAATTTAATAAAGAAGATTTTGATTAGATCCCAAAACCCCTGAGTATGACATGTTCAGGATAATCTTGATAGTTGAGTCAGGATTTAGTTTAGAGTGTTTAGGATGTTATCTGCACCATGTATAGTCAGCAGATATAGATAAGGTTAGATTCTGAAGATTCTGAAGACTCAGTATGAAACTGAAGTTTCTGAAGTCTCAGTATGAAACTGAAGTTTCTGAAGTCTCAGTATGAAACTAAAGTTTCTGAAGACTCAGTATAAAACTGAGAAACTGAAGACTCAGTATGAAACTGAGAAACTGAAGACTCCGTATATCAATCAGTATATCTCTGAAGACTCAGAAGACTTTGGAGACTCAGAAGACACTGAAGACTCAGAAGACACTGAAGACTCAGAAGATACTGAAGACTCAGAAGACTCTGAAGACTCTGAAGATACTGAAGACACAGAAGATACTGAAGACACAGTAGTTACTGAAGACTCAGTAATCTACTGAATGCTCAGTATAACCTGAATGTTCCGAGGCACTGAATAATATCTATCTGAAGTCTACAAAACTGAGAAAAATGTGAATATTCAGAAAAATAGATATTGCCCAAGACATTCACATGCAGACAAAAGGAACTAAAATTAAGTGTTGTTAAGGTTATATCACTCAGAGATATTGACCAAAAAGAGCCAATATATTTGTCTAAATTTACTGAAGATAAGAACCAATCAGAGGAACACAGCACTGTACTTTACTGACACTGAAAGCGACAGGTCACTGAGCATGTCAGTAGTACTATGTTCCAGACTGCAAAAAGTGATGAGTGGCTACATGAAAGCATATTTCCTAAAACATGCAAGGGAATATTCAAACCCTAAAAATAGTCGTTCATCAAACACCATAAGAGGAAACTCATGAAGCTATCTCCTCCAACGGATAGTTTTTCAAGAGGGACCTTGGTGATTGCCTATAAATACTAGTGACCCTCTACATTGAAGGTTACGGGAAATTTGTAAGCAACTCAAGAGCTCAATCTTATTATTGCAAATTGAAGCACTCGAAAACCCAAGAATTTCCCAAGTGCTTTACATTGAAGAGAGCTCATTCACTAAGCCTAGTTTGATAAGATATATCCAAAGCTTAGTAGAGATATCCTAGCCTTTGCATTGTACTTATTGTAAATGATATCTCATCCTAGTTGGAAACCAACCAGAAACCCCAAACCCTTTGTAAGGTAGTTTGAGTGTGATTGTTGGTGAGTTGGAGTTGTAAAGAGTTAGTAAACTACATTGAGGTAGTCAGAAAACTCTAGAGAAGAAGTGAGTAAATATCTTGGATAGTCAGAAAGCTTGTGTGTGTTTGAGTAAGTAAACTACAGTGAGGTAGTCAGAAAACTCAAAGTAGAAAGGTTAGTAAACTACATTGAGGTACTCAGAAAATCTTAGGAAGTGGTTAAGCAATTTCTCTGAAGGTCAGAGAGAGTGGATGTAGGAGCTTGAGTCTCTGAACCACTATAATTGCTGTGTTGTTTTGCTTTCTGTACTGCATTGTTATCTGTTGCATATCTTTAACTGAAAGCATAATTTACTGATATTCAATTGGAATCAATCCACTAAACTTGCATCCAACTGATCACAACCTCAATCATTGTTTGATTAAAAGGAAGGTTTTCAGCAAAGCTAAAAACAAGTATAAACTTAGGGCCAACCATTCCGCACACTTGAGTAGCTAGAACAGATAGTTACCAAACTGAACTAACTCTACTGAGGGTTCAGTAAGATAGTTATCGATCCAGCGACTCAGGATCTCTGAAAAAACTTCGAGGCTCGGTGGGCTAATCTGAAGCTTCTGAAAGTAGCTCAGGATCATTGTCTCAGGTAGACTTTGACTCAGGGCGATTTGTGCTTCTCAGGGCCAAATCATCAGGACAACCTGACCCATTTGACCTCAGTAAAAGAAAAGTTTTAAAAATCACTGAACACGTGTATTCCCCCCCCATACACGTGTGAGACTCGTTAGCACCGGGACCAACAATATCTCCTATATTCGTTTATCCTTAATAAAATTTCCATAAAAATCTCCTTCCCTCTTCTACCCTGATATTTTCGAAATTAACAAAATATAAGGAGTCAAGATTTGACTTCTTGAATTTATGGGATAATAATTATCTCTTTCCATAAAATATCTACAAGAAAATCAAAACAATCTTTTCTTCCTTTTATTTACATAATTTTCGAAAATTACTACTTGGGAATATAGCAAGAATATTTTCTTCTCTCTCTCATTAATTGGACTTTAATTTGGGCTATTAGAGGGGCCTTTAGGAAAATTAAGATTGAACCTCCAATGGACTATGAAGCTTTAATATTTTGGGCCAAATATTATTCAAGTCCATTAATATTAATTTACTCCACTATAAAATTAATATTGAACTATCCATCTTAACCCATATTACGATTTCACATATAACATGGCTCCCGGTCATTATTTCCCGCGTTTAAGATTATCTTAGTCCATTAATTAATTAAGCTACTGAACAAGTTTTATATTAATTAATATCTTTGTCCTTGGATTAAAGACAGCTCAACATTATTATCCAAGCCAGAAATAAATTTCCACTTGCAAGATTTGGCATGATAAAGGATATGAGCCCACCAAGGGGACAAATCAAGCAAGACGTACTTGCACGCTATTCTCCGTATTAAATGTCAGCAATTGTCATGTAATTAATAATATTTCCCAAGATATAAGGTATCGAATCGCATTGACTCTCTTCCCATCATAAGTCAAAGCAATAGTTATTAATTTCACACGATCCTATTTAAGTGACGGAGATTAAGAAACAACGCACCACTGAGGTCTAATTCTTGTATATTCAGTACCGAAGAATTTGTCCTCCTGTAGGTCCTCATTCAGCGCACCTAAATGCGCTAGTGTGATCCCCTTGATCAAGACAGGCCAATCTGGGTCTCACACTTTAACCGTTCATGATTGTTCGTTCATTTCCATCTGGGTTGTGAATTTGTACTTAATTACGAGGGTTGTTAATTTGATCTTCAGTGATCGGGTATCACCAAAATAACTACAACGTAATACGTACTGTCTTATTGAACGGGTTTGCAATAAACATATATAACATTCATTCATATTTAATGCAACAGTGATTAAATAATTTTTTTCAGTAAATATATAAGAAACATCAGTATGGTTATACAAAGTAAAAGCATACTTTTTAGTATAACCCCAACAATCTCCCACTTATACTCAAAGTCTGCTTTTAAGTATACTACAGTATGTCTCGTGTTCTATGTGACATCTAATGTCACCCTACACGAACCTAATAATATTTCTCCCACTTATACTCAAAGCAGATTGACAACGTCTTTGACACCCATTCCTTCCACATGTCTCTAGAATGTACTCCGAGGCAGACCCTTTGTGAATGGATCTGTTAGGTTGTCTTCCGATGAAATCTTAGCCACCTCAATGTCTCCTCTCTTAACGATTTCTCGTATGAGATGGTATTTTCTTTCAATGCGTTTGCTTGCTTTGTGGGCTCTCGGTTCCCTTGAATTTCAACAGCTCCGACGTTATCACAGTAGACCGTGATTTTGCTGGGCAAATTCGGGACCACGTCCAAGTCCACCAGGAAGTTCTTGAGCCAAACCGCTTCCTTCGCTGCTTCACAAGCAGCGACGTACTCGGCTTCCATGGTAGAATCAGCGATGCATTTCTGCTTTACGCTTCTCCATGTCATGGCTCCTCCCCCCATGCAGAACACACTACCCGAGGTAGACTTCCTGGAGTCAATGTCTAATTGGAAATCCGAGTCCGTGTAACCGATGGGGATCAGACTGTCTGACTTGTAAACCAACATTTTGTCCCGTGTCCTTTTCAGGTACTTCAGAATGTTCTTTACTGCAGTCCAATGCTCTTTCCCAGGGTTACTTTGATATCTTTCCACCATGCCTATGGCAAAGCAGACATCCGGTCTCGTACACAACATTGCATACATGAGGCTTCCCACAGCCGAAGCATAAGGGATGCCCTTCATGTCATCTATCTCTTTCTGTGTCTTGGGACACATCTCTTTGGATAGATGGATTCCGTGTCTGTAGGGCACAAAGCCTTTCTTGGAATCATGCATGCTGAAGCGCTTCAAAATATTGTCAATGTATGAGGCTTGCGAAAGCCCGATCATTCTTTTCCTACGATCTCGAGTGATTTTGATCCCTAGGATGTGACCCGCTTCCCCTAAGTCCTTCATATCGAACTGTTTTGACCCTTACGTCTAATAACACATTTTCATCGTGTTCGATGAGCAGAATGTCATCCACGTATAGTACCAAAAATACCAATGCAGTTCCGTCACACTTTTTATAGACACAACTTTCAAATTCATTTTGATCGAATCCGTAGGATTTTATAACTTGATCAAAACACTGATTCCAAGCTCGGGATACTTACTTCAGTCCATAAATGGACTTCCTGAGCTTGCAAACCAGATGCTCTTGGCCTTTTTTAATGAAGCCTCCGGGTTGTTGCATATAGATTTCTTCGTCAAGATTTCCATTTAGGAAAGTTGTCTTGACGTCCATTTTCCAGATCTCAAAATCTAGATGCGCAGCAATCGACAAGAGAATGCGGATGGACTTGAGCATGGCTACAGGCGAAAAGGTTTCCTCATAATCGATCCCTTCTTTCTGAGTATACCCTTTCGCCACAAGTCTTGCTTTGAAGGTTTCAACCCTTCCGTCCGGTCCCCTTTGTCTCTTGTATACCCACTTGCATCCGATAGGTTTTACCCCATCAAGTGGTTCGACTAGCTCCCACACCTTGTTGTGATCCATTGAACCCATCTCGGCTTCCATTGCTGTTTGTCAAGATTGATCATATTTGTCTTGGATCGCCTCGTTGTAGGACCATGGATCTGATTCTTCTGCGGAGATCAAGTTCGAAGACTCTCCGATCCCCAAGAATCTCTTGGGCTGTCTGATAACCCTCCCACTACGACGAGGTTCCGGTTGTGTAGGCGTGATGTTTGGTATATCATTTTGTACAGTTGGCAATGGAGTTGGCCCCCTGAGTTCTTCTAAGGTAATTTCACTTCTAGTCTTTTGACTGTTCATATAGTCTTCTTCCAAAAATCTAAAGTGAGTACTGATTACCACCTTTTGATCTTCGGGACCATAGAACATGCATACGTTAGTTCCTGCTGGGTACCCTATGAACATTCTTAATTCTGAACGTGCATCCAATTTACCAGCTTCCTTGTCTAACACGTATGCCGGACACCCCCAGATCCTGATGTGTCCGAAACTGGGCTTGCGCCCCGTCCACAATTCTCTCGGGGTTTTAGGTACCGATTTGGATGGCACTAGGTTCAGAATATAAGCCGTTGTTTCTAATGCGTAACCCCATAACGATTTTGGTAAATCCGCATAACTCATCATCGACCTTACCATTTCTAAAAGCGTTATATTCCTTCATTCTGGAACTCTGCTTTGTTGAGGGGTACCAGGTGCAGTCAACTGGGGTGCAATCCCCACTTCCGATAGGTAGTTCAGAAATTCATCGCTGAGGTATTCGCCTCCACGATCAGATCGTAGAAACTTGATATTTTTCCCTTATTATTCTCTTCTTGAGCCTTAAATTCTTTGAATTTATCAAAGGTCTCAAATTTATGCTTCATTAGGAAAATGTATCCGTAGCGTGAGTAATCATCGATAAAAGTAACGAAATACTCGTAGCCACCTCTAGCTTTGATTTGCATTGGACCACACACATCGGTGTGAACGATTTTTAACACTTCTTTAGCTCTAAGCCCCTTGGCTCCAAATGCCCTCTTGGTCATTTTACCTTCCAAGCACGATTCACAAGTCAGAAATGGCTGAATTTGGAGAGACCCCAAAGAACCATCTTTCACCAACCTTTGAATCCTTTTCGGGTTAATATGACCTAATCTTAGGTGCCAAAGAAGTGTCTCGTTCAAGTCAGCCGAGTGCTTTCGTTTACAAGAAATAGTAGATGTGTTATAGGATGCATTTGTGAGTGATGTGCACAGTTAATAATATAGAGATTGTTCCTCAAAGTTCCACGATAGATAATCACATCGTTACGAAAAACAGTAACATCTTTATTAAAACGAACCGAATATCCATCGATAAACAGTTTAGAAATAGAAATAAGGTTTTTCCGAAAAATAAGAACATAAAGAACATCTCTTAAAATTAACGTCTTATCTCCAAATGACATGTGCACTTCTACCACTGCTTCAGCTGCCACTCTCGTAGCATCGCCTAGCGTGATGAGGATCTCACTCTCACTTAGTCGTCGGGTCTGCTTGAAACCCTGCAATGTGAAACATACATGATCAGTGGATCCCGTATCCAATACCCACGAATGGGTAGCATACTCCGCCAAACAAGTTTTAACAACTAGTGAGTGTGAATTACCTTTCTTTCCATTCCTTTTGGGTTTGGAACAGGCCGACCTCCAATGTCCCTTTTCACCGCAGTTGAAGCACTTCCCCTTAGCCGGATTCTTTGCTTCACCATCCCTCTTCACCTTTCCTTTGTCTTTGGCAACACTTGAGTTAGCTTGGCTTTCGCTTTTGGGCTTCCTCTTCCTCTTGCCTCCCTTTGTCCTAGAAGAAGAGGACAGCCCAACTGCCGCTAAGGCTTGACTGCCCTCTCCTAAAATTCCTTCATCCAAGACAAGAGCTTGCAATAGATCATGCAGAGTGAACTTTTGATTATTCATTTGATAATTCAGCCTGAACTGTTCAAAGCTCTTGGGCAAGGAATGGAGTATGAAATCGATCTGGGTCTCGATGTCATATTCAGCTCCAAGCACCTCGAGTTTGTTGAGGTGAGCCATCATCTGGAGAACATGTTCCCTCCACCATTTTCATAGAGAGCATGTCTCTCATGGTGATCTGCCGAGCCACATGGTTATGATGTTGAAACATCGCTTTAAGATTGACCATGATTTCTGCAGCGGTCTCAACGTTTTGGTGTTGGTGTTGCAACACATCTGACATTGAAGCCAAGATGGTACACTTTGTCATTTCATTAGAACGCTCCCAGTTATCATATTCTTTCTTAACCGCTTTGGTTGACTCGTCAGATGGCTTTTCTGGTTTGGGTGTAGTAAGAACCCAGTTATGGTTTTGTGCAGTGAGGACAATAGTGAATTTTCGATACCAATCAACAAAGTTTTCTCCAGTGAGGAGGTTATCTTTCAGTATATTGAACAGTGGATTAAAAGGTTGCGACATGATGAACTAAAATAAACATATATTTTGTATCAATATCCAGATCAACACAAAATTAAATCACATAATTCGATCACATGATTCATATTAAAATCTCAAAAAAATATGAACATGCATCAGCCAACATCTCAAAACAGATTTAAATGAGCCTTGGGGAGGGTCATCATTTAAATCACATTCAAGCAGGTTACAAACAAGAACAGTTACAAACCTTTAATAAAAAAAATTAATAGTCGGCTCCCACTAGACCAATATAAAATTGACAGGGACTTCGGAGAAGTATATAAATATCAATTTTATACCTAAGTAATAACCATGATCAAATACATAATTATTACTTTGCTTTGATCGAGCCTCATTGGAGGGTCATCGTCGCCACTAATAATAATTCACAATCATCATTTTGGGAATTTATTCATGTGAAAGCTATCTTTTGACCGTCCCGTAGGGAAATTTCTCCAAAAGATTTCACAAATAAATAAATCATGGAGGTCAAAATTAATTTGTGTCAAAACAAATTAATTATCATAACATACTTAGTAATTTTTGAATTTGAGATTTTTTGTTGGGCAATTCTTATGCAAACACATTTAAACAAATTAAATAAAGCACAAGAAAATACGACAACAATAAATCAAGCAAAGCAGAAAATAAACACATTGGGCACAAATTATCCAACTGTCATGGTTTGATTTTCTTTGGCTTGATCTTAAAGAAACGCCATCTTGAATTTCTCCCACTCGTTCGTCTCGAAAAGAGCTCCGTCTTTAAACACCACGCCAAGCAGGTCGCAGCTGGGATGCCCGCCAAGATCCGGCGGCGCTTGGCCGCGGCGGCTCGCGCCGTGCACCTAAGCCGCGGCGTTTGTTCCCGCATCATCTATCAAGAAGCCTCGGCGACCTAAGACACGCCTTGGCGGCCTCGCCTAGCGCCTAAGCGTCCTTAGCCTCGGCGACCCTTGCCAAGATCCGGTAGCATCGCATGATACGATTGGGGGCCGATCCGCCTTAGCGCCAGCGCTTTAAACTGTTAAATGCTAAAGAACGTTGGCGCAAGGCGTGCATGCCTCCTCGCAGCGCGTTTTCCACAGCAAGACGTCGCCCACGTACGGTTCCGGATCCGTCTTTAACTCATCTCCGTCTTCGTCTCCAATCAGGTTGCAATTTGTTTAACAAAAAAATAAATACCTTAAATCTAGACTAGTCTATTACATTGAACAAATCAAATAGCCTAATCTACTCTGGATTTTCTCACGAGAAAAACAAATTCGAACGAGTCGAATTAAAAACCATTCATTCATATGCATGAAAATAAAACACATTAAATACCATCACAATTGGATGCTTGCAAAACAAATCTAGCAATTCTACTATCTAATTTCAATTTAATGTCCAACAATTTAAATAACAATTTAAAAAATCAGAGCTCGAAACCAGAGCTCTGATACCAGTTGTTGGGAAACTCGGGGTGCCCGGATCTATTTGAGGTGATTATTTAAATACATATTTAAATTAAACAGTAAATTACTAACATGAATTAAACCTAAATCAATTCAACATAATAATAAACAACATGCGTACACATAATTCACGTAAATCCTAAACATGTGGAACTAGGAGTTACGGAATTACTAACCTCTTGAAGAATCAAACTGATGAATCAACCCAAGAGCCTTCCCAAATATATCCCCAAAGTCCACGAACGCTATCCGGTGGGAAGATTTCAACGAACGATTTTAATGGGAGAGAAATTAAATATTTTGCTACCACCTTTGTGGATTTCTAAATTTCCAACACATGAAATTGCACTTGGGAATGAAGAGCTCATCCCCTATAAATGGGGCGAAAATTAGGGTTGGAAAAATAAGGAAGAAAATCTTTTCTTGGTCTCCAAGAAATCTTGAATATATCTCCTATATTTTTTTCCCCTTAATTAAATTTTCCATAAAAATCTCCTTCCCTCTTCTACCTTGATATTTTCGAAATTAACAAAATATAAAGAGTCAAGATTTGACTTCTTGAATTTATGGGATAATAATTATCTCTTTCCATAAAATATCTACAAGAAAATCAGGACAATTTTTTCTTCCTTTTATTTACATAATTTTCGAAAATTACTACTTGGAAATATAGCAAGAATATTTTCTTCTCTCTCTCATTAATTGGACTTTATTTTGGGCTATTTGGGGGCCTTTAGGAGAATTAAGATTGGACCTCCAATGGACTATGAAGCTTTAATATTTTGGGCCAAATATTATTCAAGTCCATTAATATTAATTTACTCCACTATAAAATTAATATTGAACTATCCATCTTAACCCATATTACGATTTCACATATAACATGGCTCCGGTCACTATTTTTCGCGTTTAAGATTATCTTAGTCCAATTAATTAATTAAGCTACTGAACAAGCTTTATATTAATTAATATATTTGTCCTTGGAGTAAAGACAACTCAACATTATTATCCATGCCGGAAATAAATTTCCACTTGCAAGATTTGACATGATAAAGGATATGAGCCCACCAAGGGGACAAATCAAGCAAGACAAACTTGCACGCGATTCTCCGTATTAAATGTCAGCAATCATCATGTAATTAATAATATTGCACAAGATATAAGGTATCAAATCGCATTGACTCTCTTCCCATCATAAGTCAAATCAATAGTTATTAATTTCACACGATCATATTTAAGTGGCGGAGATTAAAAAACAACGACCACTGAGGTCTAATTCTTGTATATTCAGTACCGAAGAATTTGTCCTCCTGTAGGTCCTCATTCAGCGCACCTAAATGCGCTAGTGTGATCCCTTGGTCAAGACAGGCCAATCTGGGTCTCACACTTCAAAAGTTCATAATGGTCCGTTCATTTCCATCTGGGTTGTGAATTTGTATTTAATTACGAGGGCTGTTAATTTGATCTTCCGTGATCTGTATCACCAAAATAACTACAACGTAATACGTACTGTCTTATTGAACGGGTTCGCAATAAACATATATAACATTCATTCATATTTAATGCAACAGTGATTAAATAATATATTTCAGTAAATAAATAAGAAACTTCAGTTTGGTTATACAAAGTAAAAGCATACTCTTCAGTTTGGTTCTACAATGCCATAAGTAAGTCGGATTTTCATGATTACTAAGTTTGAGTCTTTTATTTTTTATATTAAGAACATCATATCCATAATGCAACAGATACATGTTGCGAGTAATAGAAAGAACTAAATGACAATCATTAAGTTCTAATCTAAAAACAAAGGGTAAGTCTAATACATAGGTCCCCACACGTTCAGTTAGCAACTCTTGCTCCGTTTCCACGTGTAAGACGACTTCACCCGCCCTAACTGTCCTATGACACATGAGCTCCTTCACATTAGTGCAAATGTGAGAACCACATCCGGTATCCAATACCATGCAGTTAGCGCTATTAGTGAACATGTTTATCTTAATAACAAACATACATGTTCTAGTGCTAGAAGCACCCAGTGTCTTCTTTTCAGCGACCAAAACCTTACAGTCCTTCTTCCGGTGCCCTTTTCTACTTACAGTAGAGGCATACATCCTTGTTTACCCGCTCATTCTTTTGAACACCATCTTAGTGATAGTGAACTCAAAAGTCTTGAGCATGTTGTAAAGTTCAGGCACTGTCGCATCCATCTTATTCATATTGTAGTTCACAATGAAGCTAAAATATGAATCCGGGAGCAACTGGAGGATAGCATAGATGAAAACTTTGGTCTTTTAGCTCAATGCCTAAATTACCAAGTTTCTCAATTATGTCTATCATCATTAGCACATGAGATGAAATTTTCCCTTCTTTAGCTAACCGGCATCTGAACAGATCTCTCATCATATCATAAATCTCATAATGAGATTTAGAATCAAAGAGATCATTCAGATGCTGGAGCATCTAGGAGAGATCTATTTTCTCACGTTGCGTATGTATATCGGGAGTCATGCCGAGCAACATCACACATTGAGCCTGGGAAGCATCCTCTTGATGCTTCTTCTGAGCTGCTACCTCAAACGTGGCTGCCTCAGAGAACCAGCTGTAAGGGTAACCGGTATATAAGTGTCCAACATGTACTCAATATTTTCTTACCTTAGCACCAAATACATATTTCGGTGCCAGTCCAGAAAATTTGGCCTAGCCAATTTAGTTTGTTTTCAAAACACATCTCAATAACAGTTATACATTTCAACTAACCAAGAGAAATAAAATAAAACGGGAATTAAACACATAATTCCTATGATCAATATTCAGCAATCAAAATAAACATGGCCTTTCTTTTGTGTTTATTTTGTCTCCATTATTTTCACATATTACCTCATCGGAAGAATACAAATTTATATCTAATATAAATTATAATGGACTAGGATCCACATTCCTACTATCATAATCCCAGTGAGGGCTGATCATTACAATAGCATAACAGGTATGTCTCCAAACCAATTGCAAAATTGCAATTCCTAGTTTGTCGAACCTATTTCGACTGATGTCACTTCCTTTGTTCCCCGCGAGGGCTAGCGAAACAAAGTTAAGTTGGTTTACAGCCATCAAGCGTGGACATTTCATGCCCCTATAAAAGTCCCATTAGATGTAGATCCGAGCAAAAGACGAGGGTCTTTAAGTACTCATTGGAATGAAATCTTCGGTTTACTTTTAATTTTGATGGAAGACATCTTATCAAATTAATGAGAAAACCATATTTTAGTGAGGAACGTTTTAAGGGCGGGGTATTAATTTCTTAATCAAGATCCAACATGTTAATTTATATCACATTTGAGCAATTATTGGGCGCTGCCTACCCAAACATGATTTATATACGGACTAACACTTACATGGGCGTCGTTTACCCAAATAATAAGTCTTGAACATGATGAAGTGTCTATTCAAATAACTTAATAAATTTATCTCTAATCACTAATTGATCATATATGTCACACTTAGCCATAAAGTCTAAGTTGACGTGCATCAGCCGATGACTTAGATCCAATTATGACTAGAAGATGAGTATTCTCTCAAAATCCACTTTGAGGAATGAATCCTATTCTTGGCTCAACTACCACGCACATGTACTTCTTGATGAACCCAATCCAAGCCATATCTACCCATGGATGGGTGCAAGCATCGATCATGGTCAAAGTTCATCATCCCACACATGTCGTGCGTATTGACCTCAAGTCAAAGGAGTATCGCATCGCTCCCACTAACCAAGACACCCGTAGACACATATAGTGGAAATAAATCAAACGGTTTCTCGGATGGGTATACCAATACCCTCTAAGGTATTTGTGCATCCATCATGAGATACCTAGTATCTCGTAGTAAGTGGGATCTTACTACACTCTCTAAGAGTATGATGCAGATCGCACATCAATCTCCATTGCATCATCAATATCCCATTCTTGATGATCAATCCCATTCTTGATGATCCTTGATCGGGGCTATTTGAGAATCATGCTTAAGTCATATGAGTTCTCACAACCTCAATGACAGCAATGACTCATGGGAACACTTGTACGAATAAATGCAAACAATCAAACATAATATTCAAACAAATGTATTGTCATACATTAATATTAAATGAACTATAATATTAAATCAAATTGAATATCATCGAGTATTACGTCCTTATAATAGATTGTCTCTAGGACACTAACACTAACAACTCGTACCGTACCAAGGAGAATTGCTATGAGTTAATCGGATATCCAAAGGGATGGATTCCAATCACAAAAGCCATGGAAGAAAATTTGGGGAGAAGAATTTCTCAAAACCAAGTGGTATGATGGAGCATGCTCAAGGAAGTGGCTTGAAGGCTGCACAAGTGGGAATGATATAAAGTCCAATACCGGGACTCAATTATGAGTAGTATTTGAAGTTAATCTAAGATCTGGGATGTGGTGTAGGTGATACCATGGAGAGTTGTTCGAATGCACATAGACCAAATGTAAACATGGCTGGTAAGTTCGGTTGGAAAATATTGGATTGTGGATTCTGGGGAAACTGAACACATAACATGTGATGCTAAGGTTCTTGAAAATTCATGAGTCTACGAAGCAGGATTGCCCGTACGGATTCAAAATGGCGATTGTGTGTCCATTGAAAACGTATTTGTCAAATGGAATAAAAAATTATCGAGTTCTTAATATTCCAAAATTTAAATGTGACCTATTTTCTATGAGTAAGTTAACTAAGGAATTCAATTTCTCATTAATTTTTTTCTCCAACTTTTGTGTCATGCAGGAGTTACTTTCGAGGAACCTGATTGGAGTGAGTAAGAAGGTTGATGGTCTATATTACTTGGAGCCCGTGGAAGGTGGTGTAGTTACATTTTCTGCTACATTCAAGCCTTATACTTGGCATCAAAGGTTCGGACATGCCACCAGCACGAAGTTTCGACATATTGAGTTTTTTAATTTTAAAGTTTCGACATGTTTTACGAGATGTTACATTTTTCGGGCATATTTTTCCTTTTATATAAAAGGGAATAGAGAGGAGCCAATGTGGTGGTCGAAGGAATTGGAATTCAAGTACTGTTAATTCATTGGTACAACAACCATTTTCATTTGTTGAAGACTTTAATGTGGGTCCAGAAAATAATGACCATGAAAATGAGTTTCATTAGTTTGCCACCTCCAACGAGCAATCACAGGTAGTTGAGCATATCACGGGCTCATAGTTTGCATTATTTGCACTTTGACCCCTCCCCCTGTCTATAAATGCATGCCCCATTTGTCGATGGTTTCTTCTTCGCCTTCGTCTTTTCCAGATTTGCAGAACTTTCCCTCTTCAATTTCAAGTAATCTCAATATTCTTCTTCTCAAATCTTTCGATGGCCAAGGGTGTTGCTCATCTTCCGGTCTCTGATCCAAGTGCTGCTACTATGTCTTCCTCATTCGAGGATGACGTCCCTCTGGTTTTTCGGTCCATCAGGTTCGGCGATTGGTGGAGATATCCCTAATGAGGTTTTTTACTTTGACGCCTACATGGCTCGAGCCCCGTACAAGCAACCTGCACGGCCTATTGACCTTCCGTCCTATCGGCTTTTCCAGCCTCCAATGAAAAAATTTGGTCCTGCTTGTCGGATCGGTATGTACGCGGGCTTCATCACCGATACAAAGTTTCCAAGGACGTACACTTCTATGGGTCCAATGATGATGAGATTGCCGACCAGCCACCCAAAGGGATGGTCACGATCAACGAGCACTCAATGGAGGCCGGGATCCGATTTCCCTTACACCCTGCTATCTCCCACCTCCTTGCTACCTCGAAGCAGAGTATCACCTAAATTACTCCCGACGGCTGGAGTTATATTTTGTCCACCATGACAGTGTTGGGGCAGGAAGGCCTGTACAGGATGCCGACTCATGGGGAGTTAAATTTTTTGTTGGTGCCGATTTAATAGGTGGGCGGCTACAACGTTGTCCGCCTTTAAAGAGGTCGGGAGTTGGTGAGTGGCATCCCCAACAAGGTTGAGGGTTGGCACCAGAGGTGGTGGTTCATTGGTGGGGCATGGCCTGCGAGCCCCTTAGCCATCCGTATGCTGAGAGATTATGCAATCCGCGTTGAACACCGTAAGATCTTTTAACTCTTCTACGAGTTTAGTACTGGTCTAATTCTCTTTCTGTCTTGCAGCGTTTGTGCACCGGGCCAAGGATTTGTTTTGGGATTTCAATGAGGCTTTCAAGAAAGTACGTGAGATGCAAGCTAGCTTTTGCGATATTGAGTTTCTAAGTTCTGAACATCAACAATTTTGGGCTGAGTTATACACGTACCCTCGACACTTAAAGATCCCCCTTAAGCTTCCTTACACTTCTTATACTTTCAAGCTTGGTTTCTTACGACTTACAAATCTTTTCTTGGCAGTCGAAGTCTTTCTCGTCTACCAGCGAGAACCATCTGCTTCTATGATGTTGAGCCACAAGTAGTCACTGTTGGGTTTGATGAAATCGAGGTCGGGGATTGCTGCTTCCTCGGCCCCGGTGTCGAAAAGCCCCTCTGTTGCTGAAAAGGGCAAAAGCTCCGAGGTGACCTCCTCTCCGCCGCCTGAGCATACGCAGAAGTGTTCTCGTGGGGCCGATTAGCAGGCCAGGTCGTTGCCTCCGTGTTCGGCTGCTCGGGTAGGCCCACGCCTGCAGGAGGTCGGCACTCAGATGACCATTCGTGGGTCGGATGTGTTGGGGTCATACGTGAAAATATGATTTTACTTTGTATAAAATGCTAATGTACTCTTATTTACTAAATATAAATCTTTTATCACTGTTGCTTTAAATATGAATGAATGTTATTTATTTATTGCAAATCGTTCAATATTAGTGCATATTGCATTATAGTTAATGTGGTGATACCCGATCACAAAAGATCACATTAACAGTTCCTTGTAAATAAGTAAATCTTCACAACCTAGATGAAATTGAACACTCCATTGGTAGAGGTTGATGTGAAACGCTCAGATTGACTTGTCTTGACCAAGAGATTGCACTAGTGCATTGTGATGCGCTGAAGCGGGCCTACAGAGAGGATAAATTCTTTCCATTAAATCCTATTTTTTCGCCCCCCCCTCATTCTTATAAGTAGGGGATGAATTTTTCTTCCCTAACACAATTCCAGTCTTGGAAAAATTAGAAATCCACAAAGGTGGCGCAATAAATTTTTCTTTATTCCTTTGTTTAAAATTGTTCGTGCGAATCTACCACCGGATTACGAGCAAGGGCTTGGGATATACTGGAGAAGGCATTTGGGTGGATCCATCGTCTCAACAGTTGTCTCTTAAGGAGGTATGTTTTGCTTAAACTCCTAGATTCTGCATGTGTAGGACTTTAAATGAAATTAATTGTACGCATGTATATTTTTTGTATTTGCTATTTGAATTAATAGATTAATTCATGTTAGTCGTAAATTGTTTATTTAAATTTATATTTAAATTGCACCTTGAATAGATCCAGACAAAACGTTCCCCAACAGGATGGGACGAGGGACGTGTCAATGAGTAAGTATCGTGCTTTCGTGACTTAAGAGTAATTGTGTTCTCAGAATTTTGATCCGGCTTTCTTCTTTGTAGCCCTGAATGCACCTCTGCCGAGTTTGCCCCCAACGTGCTGAGCTTCCTGAGGTCGGGAGATGTCAGCGTGGAAGGTCTCCCTGAGCAGTGGCCAAGCTACCAGGGTCAAGCTACGAAAAATATGTCGCGGTGTTGGACAACTGATGACAATGATAATGCCCACTGCTAAAAGGCCACTAGGAACCACTACTCGGCCCTCCTCCACGCTAAAAAATCGGTGGTATACCTCAAGAGGGGTTACGGTCAGTCGGAGAGCGAGCTGTGGAAGTTTAAGGAGCTTCGCAAGAACTACAGTGAGCAGAATAAGTCGTTAGTCGTCGCTTGCAAAGCACAGAAGAAAACGGAGCTCTCTATCTCCGAGCTTGCTTAAAAGGTCTCTGAGCTCAAGGGCCAAATTAAGACTGTGGAAGACCGACACCAGGCTAAGATCGCTGAGTTGAGAGTCGCAGAGAATGAGGTTAATGTGAATTATGCCTACTATACGGCTTTCGCAAAGGCCATACATGCTCATCACCGCATAGACCCGACCGGCAACATCTCCAGCATGGTGGAAGAGTTGGTGGCCTTTGTGCATGATAATCCTCCTAATCCCAACATTGTGCTCAAGATCAAGGACTTGAAGAAACTAGGGGTGGACTTATCCTTTTTCCCGGACCAAGAACAGGTTGTGCTGCCAGCTCCTTTCGACCCTGGCGAGGTCTCGCAACCGGCTGATGACGTGGGGATTGCAAGTGGCACGGAGCAGGTTGGTCTTGACACCGGGGCTAGGCGGGAGGCAGAGGTCCGCGACTCAGAAGGGGAAACCGCGAGTGGTGTTTGATAATGATGGACTCTTGGTGGATTTTTCTTATTTTTATTTCTTTTGCTCTGGCCTTCGGGCTTTTGATGTATCCGGCCTGCGGGCTTTTCTTGTATTGGCCTCTGGGCCTTATTTGTATTAATGAAGTACTTTTCTACTTTTGCACCTGCGACTATAATATTTGCTATGTTTTTATCGTCTTATTGTCATTGCGATTTAATTGAACTTGTTCTTGCCATGTTACATAATGTGGCTTGTTTATGAACTTTGCTTAGACGCCTTACGAAGTTGCGATAAGGTCGTGCCCCATGGGTAGCGACCTAATCGGTGGTATGTCGAAAGTCTTACTCCGTGAGGTCGCTAGTCTTGCTGGTAACTTCCTCTGGTTTACGTACAATGTAGAGAACCTTGTTGGAAGGATGAATGTTTTTATTGATTTTCAAACTTCGTAAATACAATGTGGTAACCTGCGATCTACTGATAGTACTTCTTCAAGTGGGTCGCGTTTCGCGGAAGGGGCCGATGTGCCATCTGGGCTTTCGAGCTCATATGCCCCATTAGGTAGGCACTTCGATATTTTACAAGGACCTTCCCAATTTGGTCTGAATGTCCCCTTAGGTATTTCCAACACCTTCTTGAGTACCATATCCCCTTCTTTGAATTTTCGAAGTCGCACTTTGGAGTTATTGTATTCTTTGACTATTGTTTGTATCTTGCGTTCCTCGGGTTGACCTCCAATCTCTTTTCTTCTAGGAGATCTAGATTGCGAGCTATGGCTTCGTCATTGCATTTAGTAGCGGCCTGTGATGTTCGGTGGCTCAGACTGCTTACTTTTGATGGGACAACTGCTTATGTTCCAAAGGCTAGGGAAAATGGTGTTTCACCGATAGAGTTTTGGCAGGTCGTTTTGTATGACCATAAAACCTCTGGGAGCTCGTTGGCCCACTTCCCCTTTCCTCCTTCTAACTTTGCTTTCAGCGTGTGTTTGATTATTTTGTTGATGGCTTCGACATGTCCATTAGACTGGGGATGGAGGGTGTGGAGAACAGCTTCGTGATCTTCCATTTGTGGAAGAAAGCATCGATTTTTAATTTGTCTAACTGCTTCCCGTTGTCGGATATAATCACTTGTGGTAGGCATAATCTGCAAATTATCCTCCATATGAATTTGATGACATGGTCCTGGTGTATAGTTACTAGGGCCTCGCCCTCGGCCCATTTTGTAAAGTAATCCACTGCGACCAAGGCGTATTTAACTTTGCCTAGAGTTTTCGGGAGTGGCCCGATGATGTCTATCCTCCACTTAGTTGGGGTTTTACTGGAAAGTATGCTTTTACATTGTATAACTAGACTGAATTTCTGTTTTATTTGCTGAAATAAATTATTTATCAATGATGCTTTAAATATCATTGAATGTTACATATATTTACTGCATAACTGTTCAATAAATAGTACGTGTTACATTGTAGTTAATTTAGTGATACCAGATCACAGAAGATTAAATTAACAGCCCCTTGTAACTAAAAGTACAGAATTCACGACCCAGATGGAAATGAACAAACCATTGTGAAAGGTTAAAGTGTAAGGCTCAGATTGACTTGTCTTGACCAAGAGATTGCACTAGTGCATTATGATGCACTGAATAGGACCTACATAAGGATAAATTCTTCAGTACTGAATATAGAAGAATTAGACCTCAGTGGTTCATTTTTTCTTAATCTCCGTCCCTTAAATAGGATCGTGTGGAATCAATAATCATTGCTTTGACTTATGATGGGAAGAGAATCAGTGAGATTCAATACCTTATATCTTGGGTAATGTTATTGGTTACACGACAATTGCTAAGATTTAATACGGTGAAACGTGTGCAAGTACGTCTTGTTTGATTTGTCCCCTTGGGAGGCTCAGAAGTTTTATCATACCAAATCTTACAAGTGGAATTAGTTTTCCAGTATGGATAATAATGTTGAGCTGTTCCTTGACCAAGGAAAAAGATGTTAATTAATATGAAGCTATTTCAGTGGCCTAAAGTAATTAATGGATTGGATAATCTTAAACGCGGGAAATAATAACCGGGAGCCATACTAACAGTAATATGGGTTAAGATGGATAGTGCAATATTAATTATGTAGTGGGATTAATTAATATTTATGGGCTTGAATAATATTGTGGCTTTTGGAAATTCAAGATCCATTGGAAGGTCCAATCTTAATTCTCCTAAAGGCCCCTCAAGTAGCCCAAAGATAAAGTCCAATAACTGAAAAAAGTGTTTAAAATAAAATAAATATTGTTGCTTATTTTCCAACTTTTTTGAAAATATTAAACAAGGAAAGAGAAAAGATTTTCTTGAAAAGATTTTATGGAATATGTATTCTTGAAATACAAGATTATCCCATAAATTCAAGAAAAGTCAAAGATCCTATTTCTTCCCTATTTAATAGGTAATTTTCGAAAACCCCTTAATATAAGGAGGTGGGATTTTTATGGAATATTTTAATTATGGAGAAAATAATATATTAGATATATTCAAGATTTCTTGGAGATCAAGAAAAAAAAATTCTCATCTTATTCCTAGGGCAAAAATCGGCCACCCCTAGTATTATAAATAGGGGATGATTTTTTCATCCCCAATGCAATTCCATGTGTTGGAAAAATAAAAAATCCACAAAGGTGGTGCAACATAATTTTATTTTCCTTTTGTTAATTGTTCGCGAGCATCCTACCACCGGATTGTTGGACAAGGACGAGGGAATACTTGAGAAGGTCTTTTGGTGTGTTCGTGTGAACGGGATCCATCTTCTCAACGGTTATCACTCCGAGAGGTTAGTCACGTAAACTCCTAGCAATTCTGCATGCGTAAGATTTATGTGACGAATTTGTATGCATGATTTGTTGTTGAATTATTATTTGAATTAATATAGGATTAATTGATGATAGTAATAATTGTTATAATTAAATTTGTATTTAAATATTCATCCCGAATATATCCGTGCAAATAATTCCCCAACAACTAGTATTAGAGCCACGATTTCGGGATCTAATTTTTTAAATTGTAATTTAATTCGTTGTTCATTAAATTTTAAATTGGATAGTAGAATTGCTAGATCTTTTTTGCAGGTATCCAATTGTCATGGTATTTGAAGAATGTTTATTTATGCATGCATACAAATTGTGGTTTTTAATTCTATTCGTTCAAATTTATTTTTCCTCGTGAGAAAATCCACGAGTATATTAGGATTTGTTTGATTTGATCAATGTAATAGACTAGTCTAGATCTAGGTTTATTTATTTTTTGTAAATAAATTATAACCGGATCGAGAACGAAGATGAAGAATTAAAGACCGGCGACCAAGTGTCCGAATGTATGCGGGCCAAGGCACGAAGTGTTAGGCGGTCGCGCACGGGGCAGGCCGAGAGGCGCTCGGCACACGCGGGTGCAAGCCTGGGCGTGGCCGAGCACCGGGAGAGATTGGTGACCGAGGCGTGCGCGGCGCGCGCACTAGCACGCGTGGAGATGTGCACGAGCACGTGGGCGAGTGAAGGTGCTCGGTAAACTCGGGCGCAAGTCCGGGCGTGGGCGAGCACCGGGCGATCGGGGACAAGGGCGCATGCGCGGACAGGCACGGGCGGGGCCAAGCTGCCGAAGCAGCTCGCGGGCAATGGGCGGGCGTGCACATAAGCGCACGCGGATCCGCGCCATTGCCGAGTGCTGCGAGCAACGGGCGGGGATGGCCAGCCTAGATGCGCGCACTCGGACACATGTTCTGGGTTGTGAGCTACCCAATGTCGGGTGTTGTTTTGGACCTAGACAGAGGACATTTTAAAGAACATGTTGTGATCGAGTGGGAGCTTTTCGAGACGAACGATGAAGGCTATGAAGACGATTTCTCAAGATCAAGACATGACAAAAATTAACCGTGACAATTGGATATATGTGCCCAGTATGTTTAATTTTTTTTTGTTTTGATGTTTGCTTTATTTTTCGTGCGTATTTAATTATGTTTGAATATGCGATGCATGAGAAATTATTTTGGAAAAAATCTCACTTTCGAAAAATACTAAGTATGTTTTAAATAATTAATTGACAATTTTATTTCAGATAATAAAATTGAATTAATTTTGACCTCCATGATTAATTTATTTGTGAATTCTTTTGTAGAAATTCCCCCCACGGGACGGCCAATAGATAGCTTTCACATGAATGAATTCCAAACGGATGATTGTGGATTATTGTTAGTGGCGACAATGACCCTCCCCACGAGGCTCGTTCAAAGCTAAATAATAATTATGTATTTAATCATGGTTATTACTTAGGTATAAGATTGATATGCATATACTTCCCCGAAGCCCCTGTCAATCTTATATTGGTCAAGTGGGAGCCAACTATTAATCTAGATATTAAAGGTTTGTAACTGTTTTCCTGTTTATAACCTGCTTGAATGTGTTTAAATAATGACCCACCCCACGTGGCTTATTTAAACTGTTTTGAGATGTTGGCTGATGCATGTTCATATTTTTTTGAGATTTTAATATGATACATGTGATCGAATTATGTGATAATTTTATTCTTATGCAAATCGTTATTTATTTCAGTTCAGCATATCGCAACATTTTAATCCACTGTTAATATACTTTAAGTCAATAGAGTTGTATAGGAAACTATGTCGATTGGATATTATATATTGTCTTGACCATGCAATGCGCATAAGTCCATCCTTGACAAACCTAGACTCGCTTAGACTACGATTAGGAGGAAAATAAGTGACATCATAAACAATGGTCAGGATCCAAGAAAATGGCTAAGTGTATCATCTTGACTTCAACGTCAGGTGTGTTGTAACATCGACACCAAAACTTGGAAACCATTGCAGCTATTATGATAGATCTTAACAAATTTTCACTCACCATAATCGTGAAGCGAGATGGCCATATGAAATTTTTGTAGAAGATGGCATTAAGAGGTGTCAAGAAGAAGACCGACAAAACAAAATGCTTAATTGAGGTCTGAGAAGACATCGGAGGTCAGTCTGTCCCAAACCTAAAAAGGTTGGGAAGAAGGGTAATTCTCAAACACTAATAGTTGAAACTTGTTTAGCGGCGTGTGCTCCCATTTGTGGGTAGTGGATACGGGAACCACTAATCATGTTTGTTCAATGTTTCAAGGATTCTGGATAATCCAAACGATTTAGTGGGAGTGAGATCATCATCTCCATGGGCAGTGTTACGAAAGTAGCGGTTATTGCAATGCTATGTAAATAGCAGATATTGCAATACTACGTAAGTAACAATTGTTGCAAAGCTACGTGATTAGCGGTTATTGCAATTATACGTAAGTAGCGTTTACTGCAGTGCTACATGAGTAGCAGGTACTGCAGTGCTACGTAAGTAGTGTTTAAAGTAGTGAGAGAAGTGCATTTATCTTTTAGTGATAAAATTTTAGTTTTAAGAGACATTCTTTATGTTCCCAGTTTTAGAAAGAATTCACTTTCAATTTCTATAATTCTTTTGATGGATACTGAGTTTATTCTAATAAGAATGACATCATTTATAGGAATGATGAGTGTATCTGTTATGGGACATTGATGAACAAACTCTATACTATTATATGTGCACACCACTCGCAAAATGCATCCTATAACACATCGACTATTTCAAGCAATAAAAGGAAAAGTTCAGCAGATGTGAACGAAACACTTCTATGACTAGGTCATTTTAATCCAAAGAGGATCCAAAGGTTGGTTCAAGATGGTTCATTGGAGTCTCTCCGGGTTGAACCATTTCCAACTTGTGAATCACGTTTGGAGGGTAAAATGACCAAGAGGGCATTTTGAGCCAAGGGGAATAAAGTCAAAGAAGTGTTAGAGATCATTCACAATGACATATGAGGTCAAATGTCAATCAAAGCAAGAGGAATTTATGAGTATTTCGTTACTTTGATCGATGATTACTCAAGATTTAGGTACATTTTCCTTATGAAGCATAAATTTGAGACCCTTTGATTAATTCAAGGATTTTAAGGCTCAAGCAGAGAATCATAGGGAAAAACGTATCAAGTCTCTACGATCTGATCGTGGAGGCGAATACCTCAGCGATGATTTTTTTGAACTACTTTTCAGATGAAGGGATTGTATCCCAATTGACTGCACCCGGAACCCCTCAACAAAACGGGATTGCAGAACGAAGAAACAAGACTCTTTTAGAAATGGTCAGATCAATGATGAGTTACGCGGATCTACCCAAGTCGTTTTGGGGTCACGCCTTGGAAACAACGACTTACATTCTAAATTTGGTGCCATCCAACTCGGATACCCAAAACCCCTAAAGAGTTGTGGACCGGGCGCAAGCCCGTTTAAGACACATGAGAATCTGGGGGTGTCCGGCATACGTGTTGGACAAGGAAGCTGGTAAATTGGATCCAAGATTAGAATTATGGTTGTTTATAGGGTACCCCGAGGGAACGAAAGGGTGCATGTTCTATGGTCCAGAAGATCAAAAGGTGGTAATCAGTACACACTTTAGATTTTGGAGGAAGACTATATGAACGATAAAAAGCCCAGAAGTGAGATTACCTTGGATGAGCTAAAGGAGCTTACCTCAATGCCAACTGTACAAGTCGATATACCAAACGACACACTTACACAACCGGAACCTTGTCGTAGTGGGAGGATCGTCAAATAGCCCGAGAGATTCATGGGGATAGGAGAGTCGTCAGACTTGGTCCCTGGTGAAAATGAATCGGACCCATGGACATACAATGAGGCAATCCATGACAAGGATGCAGATTCTTGGCAAATAGCAACGGAAGCCGAGATAAGTTCTATGAATCATAATAAGATGTGGGAGCTAGTCGAACCACTTAATGGGATCAAACCCATTGGTTGCAAGTGGTTATATAAGAGAAAAAGAGGACCGGATGGGAAAGTGAAAACTTTCAAGGCTAGACTTGTGGCAAAAGGTTATACTCAGAAAGAAGGGATCGACTATGGGGAAACCTTTTCGCCTGTAGCTATGCTTAAGTCCATCTGTATTCTCTTGTCGATAGCTGCGCATCTTGATTTTGAGATCTGGTAAATGGATGTCAAGACAACTTTCCTAAATGGAAGTCTTGAAAAAGATATTTATATGCAACAACCCGAAGGCTTCATTGAAAAAGCCAAGAATATCTAGTTTGCAAGCTCAAGAAGTCCATCTACGGACTAAAGCAAGCATCGCGTGCTTGGAACCAATGTTTTGATCAGGTTATAAAGTCTTACGGATTTGATCAAAACGAGTTTGAAAGTTGTGTGTATAAAAAGTGTGTCGGAACTGCATTGGTATTCTTAGTACTATACGTAGACGATACTCTGCTCATCGGAGACGATGTAAAGGTTTTGTCAGACGTAAGGGCATGGCTGTCAAAACAGTTTGATATGAAGGACTTAGGGGAAGCCGGTCACATCCTTGGGATCAAGATCACTCGAGATCGTAAGAAAATGATGATAGGCTTATCGCAAGCTTCATACATAGACACTGTCTTGAAGCGTTTTAGCATCCAAGATTCCAAGAAAGGCTTTGTACCTTTCAGACATGGAATACATCTATCCAAAGAAATGTGCCCGAAGACGGAAAGGGAGATAGATGACATGAAAGACGTTCTTTATGCTTCGGCTGTCGGAAGCCTCATGTATGCTATGCTGTGTACGAGGCCAGATATTTGCTTTGCCGTTGGCATGGTAACAAGATATCAGAGTAATACGGGGAAAGAACATTGGACTGCAGTTAAAAACATTCTGAAGTATCTGAAAAGAACTCGTGATAGAATGCTGGTTTATCAGTCAGACAGTCTGATTCCCATCGGTTACATGGACTCGGAATTCCAATTAGACATAGATTCCAGAAACTATCTACCTCAATTAGTGTGTTTTCATTTGGGAAGTGTAGCCATGAAATGGACGAGTGTGGAGCAGAAATGCATCACTGACTAAACCATGGAAGCCGGGTAAGTAGCTGCTTGTGAAGCAGTGAAGAAACCAGTTTGGCTCTAGATCTTCTTAGTGGACTTGGATGTAGTTCTGAATTTGTCCAACAATATCTGCTGGAGGCAGTTACAAATTCAAGAGAACCAAAAAGTCCACGAGTCAAACAAAACACACAGAAGGAAAGAAATCTTAGACGAGAAATCGTTAAGAGATGAGATGTAGAGGTGGCTGAGATCGCATTGGAGGATAACCTAGTTAATCTTTTCACAAAGTGTCTGCCTCTGGAAACATTCAAGAGACATGTGGGAGGGATGGTTGTCAAGTGTGTAGCCAATCTGCTTTGAGTATAAGTGGGAGAGATATTATTAGGTTCGTGTAGGTGACATTAGATGTCACATAGATTCTACACGAGACGTGCTGTAGTATACTTAAGAGCAGACTTTGAGTATAAGTGGGAGATTGTTGGGGTTATACTGGAAAGTATGCTTTTACTTTGTATAACCAGACTGAATTTCTGTCTTATTTGCTTAAATAAATTATTTATCACTGATGCTTTAAATATCATTGAATGTCACATATATTTACTGCATAACTGTTCAATAAATAGTACATGTTACATTGTAGTTAATTTAGTGATACCAGATCACAGAAGATTAAATTAACAGTCTCTTGTAACTAAAAGTACATAAGTCACGACCCAGATGGACATGAACAAACCATCGTGAAAGGTTGAAGTGTAAGGCTCAGATTGACTTGTCTTAACCAAGAGATTGCACTAGTGCATTATGATGCACTGAATAGGACCTACAAGAGGATAAATTCTTCAGTACTGAATATAGAAGAATTAGACCTCAGTGGTTCATTGTTTCTTAATCTCCGTCCCTTAAATAAGATCGTGTGGAATCAATAATCATTGCTTTGACTTATGATGGGAAGAGAATCAGTGAGATTCAATACCTTATATCTTGGGCAATGTTATTGGTTACACGACGATTGCTAAGATTTAATACGGTGAAACGTGTGCAAGTACGTCTTGTTTGATTTATCTTCTTGGGAGGCTCAGAAGTTTTATCATACCAAATCTTGCAAGTGGAATTAGTTTTCCGGTATGGATAATAATGTTGAGCCGTTCCTTGACCAAGGAAAAAGATGTTAATTAATATGAAGCTATTTCAGTGGCCTAAATTAATTAATGGATTGGATAATCTTAAACGCGGGAAATAATAACCGGGAGCCATATTAACAGTAATATGGGTTAAGATGGATAGTGCAATATTAATTATGTAGTGGGATTAATTAATATTTATGGGCTTGGATAATATTGTGGCTCAATATTGGAAATTCATGATCCATTGGAAGGTCCAATCTTAATTCTCCTAAAGGTCCCTCAAGTAGCCCAAAGATAAAGTCCAATAACTGAAAAAAGTGTTTAAAATAAAATAAATTAGTGTTGCTTATTTTTCAATTTTTTAGAAAATATTAAAGAAGGAAAGAGAAAAGATTTTCTTGATTTTCTTGAAAAGATTTTATGGAATATGTATTCTTGAAATACAAGATTATCCCATAAATTCAAGAAAAGTCAAATATCCTATTTCTTCCCTATTTAATAGGTAATTTTCGAAAACCTCTTAATATAAGGAGATGAGATTTTTATGAAATATTTTAATTATGGAGAAAAGAATATATTGGATATATTCAAGATTTCTTGGAGATCAAGAAAAAGATTTTCCCATCTTATTCCTAGGGCAAAATCGGCCACCCCTAGTATTATAAATAGGGGGTGATTTTTTCATCCCCAATGCAATTCCATGTGTTGGAAAAATTAGAAATCCACAAAGGTGGTGCAACATAATTTTATTTTACCTTTTGTTAATTGTTCGCGAGCATCCTACCGGATTGTTGGACAAGGACGAGGGAATACTTGAAAATATCTTTTGGTGTGTTTGTGTGAACGGGATCCATCATCTCAACGGTTGTCACTCCTAGAGGTTTAGTTCACGTAACTCCTAGCAATTCCGCATGCGTAGGATTTATGTGACGAATTTGTATGCATGATTTGTTGTTGAATTATTATTTGAATTAATATAGGATTAATTCATGCTAGTAATAATTGTTAGAATTAAATTTGTATTTAAATATTCATCCCGAATAGATCCGTGCAAATAATTCTCCAACACACTTCGCAAAAGACCATGAATTGAGGATACTAGTCAGCTCCTCTGGAGCGACCTTGATTGAAGGAGCGAAATTTGACATTTGTGGCACTTCTTTGCGTATGTGGTCGCATACCCCTCAGGGTTGGCTAGAAGTAACCTTGTCTGGTTGTTTTGTTAGCCAATGATTGCCCCCCAGCGTGGTTTCCGCATATCTCTTCGTGTATTTTTTTCAGGATGACTTGTGGACCAACTCGGCAGGCCGCTCTTCTTCTTCTCGCAGTGAGGCTACGACCTGTGGCATGTATGTTATGAATCGTCACAGATCGATTATTATCGTTACCTTGGACTCTGTCTGGGCGATGCCTTGGCAGTTTGGGTGCCGTTTGGTAGGTCGGGTGAATAGCGGCTACAACAATGACTTGTTTTAAGGCACACGTTGCCACCACCGACCTTTCTATTGCATGTTTTCATATTTTAACTGTAATTGAACTTAATTTTTTTTAATTTTTTTAATTATATAAATGTGATTATTTTAATTTTGTTAATTTAGAATTTGTTAATGTTTTTATTTAATCAATATTTGGTTACATGTGATATTGCTTCTTTAATAATTTAACTAATACTATTCATATTATTAGTATGCTAAATTATTTAATGATCTATATAATTAAATGGGATATTACATATAAGTTCCTAAAATATTAACGGTTAGCATGCCATATATATAATTATTGAAGTTAATTGTTAAACAATAATAGTTTTGTGAAATATTTCACGATCGTCATCATTCAGTAACACACTTTATTTTTTATAATAATTTTTTTTTTTCATACAATAACACATTTGTTAAATATTTTATGTCTATTATGTAAAGACAAATATGTGTACTGAAAAAATCAAGTATTTGTTATTTGTTTAGTCCTTATAGTAACACATATTTATCCTTATAGTAATACAATTTCAGACGAGTTTTTCTATTTTGTCTTTGCACCAAAAATTCGTCTGACTCATGAGTGATCCGTGAATTTTCAACCCTTTACTTAAATTTATAAATATTTATATGAAATCTCCTAAATCTCCTATATCTCCTATATACTAAAGACGAATCACCCCCAATTCATATGGTGGTTTTATTTCAAATCTCTGCATTTATGTGAGAAGTTATTTATAGTATTATTATTAATTTTTTAACTTTTTAATTTCAGTCATTCGTTATTTAATTTTGATGTTTACCTTCGATTTATCTCTTATCTATTAATTATGAATCACCCCCTATTTATGTGGTTACTATATTTAAAATACTTCATCTTCAAACCATATATATAATTTATATTAAATACATACTTCATAGTTTATAAATTTATACTCTTTTTAAGTATCACTAGCATGTAACCTGACATACTACGTCTACATGAGATTGAAAATAATTTTTATGTCATAATTTTAAATTAAATACTTCAAATATTTAATTAGTTTGATTAATTCAATTATAGACGTAATTTTTTTTTCTAATAATATATGTGCATATTTTCATTCATTTCTTATTCTAAACTAGTATTTCACCCGAGCGATGCTCGATCTCATTTACAATATTATGTAATAAATCATGAATTTATAGAACTTCAACCTAATATAAAAAGTATTTTCATGAACTAAATATCAATTGAAGGTTCAAGTGAAGATTTATGCACGTATGTCACACAAAATTATCTTTTAATATAATAATTCTATATATAATTTATTTTTCTTATTTATGTATATTAATATTATATTGTCAATTCGTTATATATAAAATAAGATTTAGTGCGTGGATTTTTTAATATTTATTAGTATAATATAAAAAATGATGTGGCAAGATTCTATGTATAGATAATGTAGGGTGCATATATAATAACATTGAGGAAATGGAGGGATTCTTTACAAGAGAGGATCTGAAAAATTATTGAAAGTGGAAAGAGAGAAAGAGGTGGAGATAATGGGCGGGAACAAATTTGTAGAAAGAGGTGGAGATTATTTATAGATTACTCCCTCCCATTCTTCTTAATGTCATTTTAGTCTTTTAGAATATTTATTTATTAAATGTCATTCTGATATTTTCTCCTCTCATTATATCATACATACCAATAATAATTAGTTTTTATGATCATTTAAATTTTCTTATGTCAACATTAATCTTAATTTTTTATAATTAAATATTTATAACAATAAATACTATTGGCTGAAAAAATTATTCACAAAACATATCTATAGAAAATTAAAAAATTTAATAACCATGAAAAGTAATTATTAAGGGTATATATGAGATATGATATAATGATGGGTGAAAATGTCAAAACGACATGTATTCAGGGACGGATCCAGGATATGAGGTTGAGGGGCCAATTGCTAACAACAGATGATTAATTGAACACTGATATTTGCAATAGTTTTATTTACTATATAATATATACATTAAAATAAATTAATATTCATCTTAACTATTAAAATTGCATTATTATCCATTGATAAATTAAATCTTACAACGCTTAATTCCCTTTCATATAATGGAAATTATGCGTAATTTAAATCTACTATTTTATTTCATCACTTCTAATATATTTTATTTGTTTTAACATTATTAATTATTAAATATTCAAAAGTATGTCATTATATTCCTAATTCATTACTTAGCAGCAAACAATAAAGAGTCAAATCTATCTCTTACAAATTGTGGAATTAATTTAATCAATCATGCTAATTTTCTATTGAAAAACATTAAAGATAAAACATATTAGTATTAATACTTATTAGTAACTTCTCCAAAAAAAAAATATAGAAAAACTTATTGTGAAAAATATAGATAATGTAAAATAATTAATATTTATTGATTAAAATTGAAGAAAATAATCATACAATATATAATGAAAATCAAATAACTATCTCTTCAAAATACATAAAATGTATGAGTGTTAGATTAAATAAAATGATGTATATATAGTGCATAAAAAAATAAAGAACAATAATAAATAAACAAAAAGGAATTGTGCAAGAGCGAAGTGGTGGAACTGTTGGAGCTTGAATACATGATTTGGAGGAAGTATACAAGATTGAAGTCAGCATGAATTCTAATTTATTGGAGTAAATAATTTAAAATAAAAAATAAATAAAAATATGCACAAATAATATTAAAATATAAAAATTATACTTATAATTAAATTAATTAAATTTAATATTTAAAATATTTCAATTAAAATAATTAAAAAATCATTTTAAATCCCTCATAGTATGCGGGGTTACGCGCTACTATTTTGTAAAAGTGTCACTCATTGTTAAATTGACGCTCATGGGTCGGCAAATGATCATTTTGACTAGGAACATACCATAGTGCCCTAATATTAAACGGGAGCATTATAAATTGAGTGAGTATCATATGCACCCGAGTGCACTGTGCACTTATAGTGCATTTTAAAAATATGCAACTATATAAAATAGAAACATGCAACTATTCCGAACAGAAACATGCAAATATATTCTCATATTAACAGTTGTATTTTTTTTTGTAATAAATTGCACTTTTCAACATAATAAATTACACGTTTCTAAAATGTATTATGAGTGCACGGTGCATTTGAGTGTATACAAGACTTAGCCTTACAAATTTACAGTTCATTATCGTTTTCAAAGAGGAATTGTGTAGGTGTAGGACACGTGTTTGGGCTAAACCCCCAGCCCCGACTTCTCCCCAAAAAAGAAAAGGAAAAGAAAACGGAAGAGTTTTAAAGTGAAATAAAAAAAAATAGAATAAAATGAAAAACCCGCAACAGTATGTTTAAAGCATTTCGCTGACTGTAGGGGAGGCGATTGAATTCCATTCCAAGGCGCAGATCTCTTTCTCATCTGAGTGGATCGGAGCTCTGTTGGGATCCTAGCCATGCCGTTGGCAGCTTCAGCTATTTACTTCCTCAATCTTCGCGGCGATGTCCTCATTAATCGTCTCTATCGTGATGACGTCGGGTTAGTCACCCATCCCTTAAATCTCGTTTGTTTTTGCGCTTTCGATTGTTTTTGTGGCTATAATCTTGTTTTGATACTGAATTACTTGAACTGCTGTGCACATATTGAATTTACTTGGTATTTTTGTGTTGTAAAATGGCCTTTTTCTGTTATTGGGAAATATAGTTGAAGATGTTTAGGTAATTGTGAAATGATGCGAGTGTAAGCTAAGTTGTGGCTCTTCTGTTGTTACAAATTGCATAGAAAGACATGGTTTTGGATCTGGAGTTGTAGTTAAAGAAAAATCATTTTATGGATTGGATTTGGAGTTTTAAGGACTTTCTTCAGCTATTGACTACACAAAGTTTGAGTAAAATCCATAGCTATTTGTTATCATGAAATAAGCAGTAATAGATCTCGAAACTAATGATAATGAATTATTATCTATTATCATGAACTCAATTGCTTGCATCAGCTCTTTCCCATTTTGATAAGACAGCCATGTTCTTGGGTACTTAAGGCTGCACATGTTAGCCAGCTTCAGCTTATGTTTTATTCATAGTGAGTAGTTTCGTCAAAGGAACTAAGGCGTATGTTACCCCCTTGAGGCCTTACTACAAACTATAATTTGCATTTGCAATTGTGATGATGATGCTTCCTACAAACGACTCAGAACTTGTCTCCCTATATCTGCCACTTCTGCATGAAGTGGTTGGGTCGACTATGGCCCTTTCACTCTTGACATAATTAGTATGTACAGTACACGAGTGCACTTAATTGATATGGTTTCTTATTGATTAAATAGGCAGGCACTTGGTGGATAAATAGATGTATCTAGACACTAAATCAAACTTAAGAAGCCTTGAAACCAGTAACAGAATAAGGCTTCTTTCTTTTGAGGGGGGAGGGGCAAGGGGACTGTACCCTTAAGAATCAATTTATAACTTGGGGCTCTTCTCTTCTCACTTGATCACCACTACACAAGGTGGACATATTTCAATCTTGTCATGGATTAAATGGAGATAAAAGCTGATGCCCTTGTCTAATGTAGTAATTTTCACTACATTTACAGGTGGACAAAACAACATTCCATTTAGGTGCAACACATTTGGAGTGTGCATATAGTACATCAGAGTAGTTTAAATTGCTATATTTATTAGAAACTAATACTTCCTCCGTCCCTAACTCAATTGAACATTTGCCAAAAAGGTCCATCCCAAACTCAATTGAACATTTCTATAAATGGTAATAAAACAAGCTTTTCTCTTTTATATATACCCCTCAAACACCTCAATATTAATTACACCCAATGCCATTACTTTTTCAATACTAAACTCAACTTTATCTCATTTAATTTACACAAATGCCACTATTTTTACCATTTAACCCCCACCAAAAAGCAACTTTATCCCTTTCAATAATAATAAAAAAAATATTTTCTTAAAACCCGTGTTCGCAGTAAATGTTCAATCGAGTTAGGGAGTATATTTTATAAGTTTTGTATTTTCCAGTCTTATCTTACTTCTCCATTCCATTGCCTTCTTTGGTGAACATGTAAAACTAAGTTATGTAGTCAAGTAGAAGAGCCTCAAACATTACTAGACAATGGAAGAGTCTCAATATGCAATTAACTGGAAGTGGGCCTTCAATTTTAGGATGCAAAAATGGAAGTAAATAAAAGTCAATACACTAGTTTTATGATATATTTGATTGTTGCTTTCATGAAGAACATGATATTGTCGATCATTGTTTTTCTACCACCCATGCTTTATGAATAGACATATCCATGTCCAAATAAGTATGTGTGGCCTTCATATACCTTTAACTTTTTCATCAGCCCTCCTCTGTCCTGAGCTTTACTGGCACCCAATCTCACACTTTCAATCATCTTCTTGTATATCATGGACAAATATTGTATATCTGAAATCTGTCCCATACTTAAATATAACTTAAATGCATCTGGTTAAATTATAGTTAGAAGGTGGAAGAAAAGAACTTGCGAATTATTTCAACCCGTTGTTTTGGTTTAAATTTGACTCGATACTAACACCTTCTAGTGGGGGTCAAGCTTTATCTTACCCATGGAATGATTTGAATAAATAAGACAATTTTATTTGTGTCAGTGCTCATATAATCATCAGACCCTTTTTTGGCATGACTTCCTAATACACACCATTTTTGGAGACAAGGACCATGAAATTTTGAACAAAGTGTCTATAAATTCAAATTTGAAATTCCACTTCTAAGTTAGGGATCTGTAACCTAAAACTTTACACATCCTTGTAATTGCTGATATATCACTTCTGCAATTTTGCTTTTATTTCCTTCCCAAGTGTGAATTTTTTTTTCCCCTTCATTTCTTGAATTACTGCTCCATTTGTTTCTCAGTCTCTATGGATTGTCATGTTCAGTTTAGTCTATATGATTATGTAGTTGATTTAAGTATATTGCAAAAAAGTAATTCTTGATTGCATATAACTGAATATTCTTATTCAATTTTCTAATGAAACTATCAGTGGCAACATGGTTGATGCTTTCCGAGTACATATAATGCAAACAAAGGAACTTGGCACTTGTCCTGTTCGGCAGATTGGGGGTTGCTCTTTCTTTTACATGAGAATTAGTAATGTTTACATCGTGATTGTTGTGAGCAGCAATGCAAATGTCGCTTGTGCCTTTAAGTTTGTGGTTGAGGTATATTATGCATCCTGTTATTTTATTATGTTTACAATGTACTTCATAAACTAGGCTAGCTGGTGAACCTTTTCTGTTGTTTTTGCGCTTTTACCAATTATTTTGTAGTCAGAGTGGACTCTTCTTCCTAATTTTCAGTTTCAATTGCCTCAGCCTGAGCATGTAATTTCTCTCTAGTCTCTCATTGGTCCTCTAACATAGATGTTTTTAGCCGTTATATACTCTGAAGCCATGCATATTAAGTTACCTTTTCTTGGCTCTGAATGAGCTGTGAACACAACTGATGTTCATTATGGATGTTTCTTTTAGCTTGCTTGATGAATTTATCTTCTTGCTTTGCAGGCTGTCACATTATTTAAATCTTATTTTGGTGGGGCTTTTGATGAAGATGCTATCCGCAATAATTTCGTGTTGATATATGAACTATTGGATGGTATGTCTTCATGAAGAAGTATTTATGAGAAGTCTGGTGAAGGACTATCTGTAATGGTTATATTTCTTGGAAATTCTTTGATGTGGTCCATGTGGATTAGCTTAGTCCTCTTTATTGTCCCCCTAAGAAGCTCAAATCTAAAGCAGGAATCCTTTAACTATTCTACTTGTTTTATTTGTACTATTGATTTATATACCATCACTTGGCAGATATATTCTTACCCTTGAAATCACCCAAGTTAGATTATTTTTAGTAAACCAAATTAGTGTATGAGGAAGACTGCTTGCACTAAAAAAAATTCTTGACAAGCGTTTGGAAGCACCCACACCGTACTTCCACTACTTATCCTTGAAAAAAACAGTAAAAAAGAATATATAACATCTTTATGGAGCCAAAATGACTAAAATGGTTCGATACTTCTGATTTTTATTTCAATTGCAGAAATCATGGATTTTGGTTACCCTCAAAACCTTTCTCCTGAAATTTTGAAGCTTTACATTACTCAAGAAGGTGTACGTTCTCCATTTTCATCCAAGGTTAGAGATTCTTCAAAATTGTCTTATGGATGTAGCATAGCTGTGAAAGTCATAGTTTTGGTATCAGTATTAATAGCTAGGCATTATCTATATTCCTATGGGTTGATTATCCTTGCCTTTTTCATGTATGAATAACCAAGCAGAGTGCTGATAAACCAGTTCCAAATGCAACTTTACAAGTTACCGGTGCTGTTGGCTGGCGCAGGGAAGGCCTGGCATATAAGAAAAATGAGGTGGTATTTTTAAATTACTCCACTGCTGTTATTATTACTATTTTTTTGCTATTAAGTTTGATCTAATTGATTTTCTTTACAGGTGTTCCTTGATATTGTGGAAAGTGTCAATCTTCTTATGTCTTCAAAAGGTAAGTTGTCCGTTTCTTTAACACAATGTTTGATTAATTCATTTTTCTTCATGTTTTCCAGTGATCAACTGATCATTGCAGAAAACTTATTGTGACAATATTTTTGACCCATCATTTCGGCATTTTCCATTGCCATTTGTAGGTAGCGTTCTACGGTGTGATGTAACTGGCAAAATTCTTATGAAATGCTTCCTTTCTGGAATGCCTGATTTGAAGTTGGGATTGAATGATAAAATTGGACTTGAGAAAGAGTCGCAACTTAAATCCCGTCCGGCTAAGAGGTAACTTATTGTCATCATTTTAATCCATTTGATAATATTTAACGAGAGGTAATAAATGGGAATAGGATGAGATGACTTGTTAATAGCAGTATATAGATGCTTTTCTTTTACTTCTAATTGAGAAGTATATTAAAGTACTGATTTGGCAATTTAATGATACTGCAGTAATTAGTATATAAACAAAAATCTTGTGATACACTGATCTGGCATTTTAGTGGTACTGCAGTAAGTAAAGGAGGTATATAGATGGCGTTTTGATGAAATACATGTTAATAGCAGCACATAGATGTATCTCTTTTACTTCTAATTGAAAAAGGTATATCAAAGTACTGGTCTGGCAATATAATGATTTTACAGCAAGTAATATTTCTTGAATATGAACTGCCAATTGCCTGATTCATGTGTTGAGATTATTGATGTTCTTGACTCTTGATTATTATGGTATATTTGCTTTGAGATTTCAAATCCAAATCCCCGTTTGCCAAAGTGGATTTTCATATAGTATTTCAAATCCTTCAAATTTCTACCCTGTAAATGTAATACTTATAATACATCGTATTTTACCATTGCAAACACAATTCTCCGTACACGATCAATTATCAGATACCCACTATTTAATCCTACCCTACCAAACACTCCTCATGTTTATTTAACAAAAAGAAACGTATATATATACTCCCTTCGTCCCAGCCAAAGCTATACATTTTACCATTTTGGGCGTCCCAACCAAAGCTTTATATTTTCTTTTTTGGTAAGTGTGGCCACACTCATAACAACTATACCTACTTTTATTCAAAATTACACCAATTGCCACTCAATTAATATTAAAATATAGATAGCTTCTCTTTCTCTCCCCACCTTTTTATATTTCTTACACATCCCACCAACCAAACAATGCATTTAACACTATATTCCTTAAAACCTATGTCATTTCCCAAATGTAAAGCTTTGGCTGGGACTGAGGGCGTATATATCATCTACCACCTACTATATATACGTAACAAAAACAATATATGTCAAAACTTATATATGTGAAACGAAATTTAATATATGATGCAATAAATTTAATACATGTCAAACTTATATAATGTGAAACATATATTTTTTTTTTGCTTTCAATTATGTAACCAAAACTATGTATTTTCAATCTTTTGTGTACAGAAAGTTACAAATCTTATGTAATGAAATTTGCTGCAAAATTTTTCAAATAATTTTGTGTAACAAAGATGTTGCTTCCACATATGTACACAAACACATAAACATGTATCCGAAAATTCGAATTTTGAAGTGTGTATCACATCACCTAATTTAACAAATCAATCATTGCAACACCATTCAATCATTACTACACACTTTGTTTGATAAAATAATCTCACTCTCACCCACTTCTTCAAAATCTTCCCTACCCAAATCCTAAAATATTTGCTCCGAAACATATGTAAAATCCAAATATACCTTTTAACTTCATAGATTTCAAATCCCACAAAATCCTAAAGAAAACATATTATTAGGCTATGTTTGTTTTGGGATTATGATGGATGGTGGAAATCCGGATGGTGAAACCTAGGGATTTCAATAACATAATGAATAGTGATAGTATATGTTTGTTTTTTGAGAATTTTTTGAGTAGGGTTGAATGTAACTATATATCAAATCAAATGTGTAAGAATAGGTAATGTGGTGATATTATATTATTTTTGGAGAAGTTTTATGTCAAATCAAGCGTGTAAGAGTGGTAATATGATATTACTATATTATTGTTGGAGAAATTTTATGTCAAATCAAGTATGGAAGAGTGAGTAAATATTTTTAGGTGTCAATGTGGATGATTTTGGAATATCGGATGCTAAATCCCAAACCAGAACAGGACGGGGGACATAACATCCCACATCCGGTCCGGAAATCCCAAAATAAACATAGCCAATTTTGAAAATTATATTTCACATATCTTCTACTGTCCTATTGATTGGTCTCAAATTGTATGTGTCCTCAAGTTTACCAGATAATTTATGTTGTGTACCGTTCGACTTTTAGAGGATCTGTTAAGAGTGTTTGTTAAATAGTCTTTTTTCTATGTCAAACCTTCAGTATTATTATCTTGGGAAGATTCAGTCTCTTGTGGAATATGCTTAATAATTTAAGCTTTGCCTTCAGTGCACTTCGTCCTGATATTTATCCATGCATTTTCAATTTGATCATTCAAATAATTAAGATACTTTTACTTTGTGTTTTTGTGTACATATGTTAAAAGGCAGGTGCTGCTTACCCCTTATTTTACCTTATAATTTCCGAGTGTTTGCAAAATTTAAGGCGAATCCTGTACTGAAGTGTTCTGCAAGATGTTCAGATTTTACTTCTCATTAGTTATTACATGTTTAACATGGTGAACTTAATTCCAGTTAGTGGGATTGCATAATAAACTGTTATGTTTTATTAGGTGAAAAGAGCTTACTGCAGTTAGGTAGTTGAATCAATACACTGAATTCAAAGACAATAGACTTCTGTTGTTTGGAGAACAGGAAATGCTTCAGATTATAGCAGCCATATATCATATTAGAAAGATTTGGCAGTAATGTTTAGATTTTACCCTCCTAAAAAGATTATTCACTATTCAGATACCCTCCTAAAAAGAGTATTCACTATTCAGAGCAAGTTAATCATAAAGACATGCATCTGGGGCCCTTCGTTGAGACGTGCTACATCAACAGAGTTTAAAGCAGGATGCTTAGACATATTGTGGCGTAAATATTACATCACTCTAACTAACTAATCAGCATTTCATTGTGCAACTGTTAGGAGTGATGAGTTTGGTCCATTATAATAGAAATCAATCTATTATACCCATAATCCATGCTATTTTAATTTTCTATTGTATATGCCTTCCCTAACTTAAGCAGCACGTATATTTCTCAGACAGTGATGTTTCCTGCTCCCCGATGTTAGTGTTGCATTATTTTTCTAATAGGAAGCTTTGGTTTTCTCTATATTATTATTTGCCTCCACAATCATTCTATGTTGTCCTTGATCAACTTGTTCCTCAATGTTGAATTGCAGTGGGAAAACTATTGAGCTTGATGATGTCACTTTCCATCAATGTGTAAACCTTACAAGATTCAATTCAGAGAAGACTGTTAGTTTTGTTCCTCCAGATGGTGAATTTGAACTGATGAAGTAAGCTGATCTTTAAAATTCAAACTTGATCAGTGACTTCTGAGTTCTGTCCACATCTATTCAATCTGACCTATGATTTGTGATATTTTTTTTTCCAATTATTTCAATAGTTATGATACAAGATACATATGATTTAAACCTATTCTCATACTTAACATCAGCCCTAAGGTAGGAAAACTCTTTGCCTAATTAAAATTTCAACTGTAATCTTGGACATTTAAAGATTTCTTAATGGATCCAGAAGAAGCCTCATTTTCTTTATTCTAGTATTCAGAATCTCTACAGCGTTGATCATTGTTGTTCCCTTGACTACATTCCCATGAGCTTTCAGATTGACAAATTCAAATTGGAGATTTAGGGGCAGTTCCCATTTTAATGTTCTTACCTGGTTTACTACAATTAAGGTTTCCGTTTAGTTTCACTTTTTTTAATACAAGTATAAATGGCTTCACCGTAGGTATCGTATCACAGAGGGAGTTAATCTTCCGTTTCGTGTTTTGCCGACTATCAAGGAATTGGGTCGAACACGTATGGAAGTGAATGTTAAGGTTAGTCCTGCAATTTTGACGTCATATCACTGTTAATAGCTCAACATTTCTTAACACACCTGATCTTCCTTTTAGGTGAAGAGTGTTTTTGGTGCAAAAATGTTTGCGCTTGGAGTGGTTATTAAGATTCCAGTACCAAAGCAAACAGCAAAAACAAGTTTTCAGGTGACATCAGGCCGAGCAAAATACAGTCCGTCTATTGACTGTTTAGTCTGGAAGTAAGTTGGTTACTTTTTATCATGTGAGCATTTTCTATTTGTGCCAATTGAATACATGTCCATTCTCTTGCACCCAGTTCTTTACTGTCTCACTAAAAGTTGGTTTTAAAGGAAATCTAATATTGTGAAATTAAAAACTGAAGAGCTACTAAGCTAAGAAGATCAGTGTAGATGGTACACTTTTCTTAATCTCTAAGTCTCTGAGAACTTGGGCACTTATAGGGCTAACATAAAGCTTTTGGAGTTTCTTCGTGGCATTTATATTGAAACATAAAGTTTATATAAATGAAAACTGAGAGGCAATCTGCAATTGACTTTATTCAATTAAAATGAATAAAGCGTGATTTTGATACTGAAAGTGTGAGAAATGGTCGACAATTTATTATATTTTTCTTTCTCCAAAACAAGTTATTTCTGCTGCTACTTATTATTATTATTAATATTTCGAAACTAGAGAGTTCAGAGTGCTAGAATGAGTTTATATATTCACTTTCTATCATGAATGAGGGTGCAATGACCTTTGTCATAAAACTAGTTTTAGTTGCATATTAAGACGCCTGGAACTCTAAATGTTTCTGCACTTCTTCTACAACTTGGACAGTGCACAAGCAATGTTTGCTAACAGTAGTGAATAAATGATTTTATTATATATTTTATAATAGTTGTTTTTTCAATTATGGTTTTTGTTTGCATTCTTTACTTAGCATTTGTTGATTCTTCTCCTTAAGGCATCAAAGGCTGTATGTTGCAGAGTTAACGTTGTGTTATATATTTGGGTTTATGTCAACGTAAAATAGCCTAGATGACTGCTGTTAAAGTTTAACTGCTCTTTGATATTTATTATGAAGCTCGCTCATGCGCATGCTGGGTTATTTGCAGGATAAGAAAATTCCCTGGACAAACTGAGCCAACACTGAGTGCTGAAGTAGAGCTAATATCCACTATGACTGAAAAGAAGTCCTGGACTCGGCCTCCAATTCAGATGGAATTTCAGGTGCCAAAGCGCTTATGTTATGTAACAATAAGTTTAATTTTTAGCAATTCATCATATTCGAATCTTGGAAGGAAGCTGCAAAATGAATACGCAGTTGACATGTGAAAGCTCTTCCGTATGCTGGCTGTTAAGAAAATTAAGATGTAGGAGGTTAAAAGAACTATAGAAATTCCTATTTTTATAGAAGTGTTATAGAAGTATAGAAAGAGAATCTTGGAAGGAAGCTGCAAAATGAATACGCAGTTGACATGTGAAAGCTCTTCCGTATGCTGGCTATTAAGAAAATTAAGATGTAGGAGGTTAAAAGAACTATAGAAATTCCTATTTTTATAGAAGTGTTATAGAAGTATAGAAAGACAAAAACTGATAAGATAACAGAAGTCTTAATGAGGAATAGTCATAAGAAATTTTCTGCCTCCAGGTACATTCAGAATCTATTTGCTATAACATGGTAACAGGAACTTGTTCACATCCGGTCTTCTAAAATCACCAACAGCCAAATCCGCTAACACAATCAAATTTTGCCATGTAATTTCTTTTCTAAGAAAAATATTTTAGTCTCACCAACTGGCACTATAAAGGCCTTGAAATAGTCATATATAAGTTTGGCTATGCAGATTTGATCGTCTCTTATTGTGGTTGTTGGGCCAAACACACACATACACTTGATTGTTTTGGGCTACTTTCTTATGCTTTATTTCCACTCTCACTTGTGCATATAATCTTTTCTGAATTTTCTTCTCTGGCATAAACTGTGTGGTTTTTGAATGCTTCATAGCCATACAAGTTAGGTATTCAGGTCTTCTGAGGTTATTGCTTGCTCGACCTGTTTTATATGCAGATTTTCTTTTATCTATTTTATCAAGTACTAGATGGTCTTCCCTCTAGGCAATGCACAATCTCATAAACATAGGAAGAAAGTATCATCTCTTTCTGCCCTTAGTATCAAATCTTTATTAACCAAGGGAAGGTTTACAATCATACCTTCAGGCAGGAATAATCTCTACCTGATTTATATACTAGGAAAGGGGAAGAAAATGCATTATTTTCTTAAACAGCATTAGGGGGAGCCCATGATTACACACGATATATATATAATCTTCCCCCCCCCTCCTGTCGATTCTTTCTATGTTTTCCATTTCTCATGAATAAAACATATGTATGCAGGTTCCTATGTTTACAGCATCTGGATTGCGTGTTCGTTTCCTCAAGGTATTTGGTAGTCTCATATGACTTACAAATTATTATCGTAGAACTGCAATGCTTATTATGGTCAAATTTCTGCAGGTATGGGAAAAGAGTGGGTACAACACGGTTGAATGGGTTCGTTACATCACAAAAGCTGGTTCATATGAAATAAGGTGCTAAAATAAGTAGAGGAATTCTGGGATGTTTGTTATTCATGGCCTATTTAGCGAGAAAACTGTCTGTATGAGATACAAAACGAACTAATCCAGCATAGTGACCGCTCTGGTCCCAACTCGATGCAGTCGCATTCTGCAGCGCACATTCTTCAAGGTAAAGGTTATGCAAGAAGGTCCAAAAGATAACCGAAACTTGTTTGCAGAAGTCTCATGTATAGTGTAGGCCGAAATTAGAAATTGAGGTGGGATTACATCATTTTATTATTGTATCAACATTAATCTATATCCAACTGAATTTCAATTGTGCGAGGACCGACGGCTTTTCGAGATATGATTGGAACTATAGGAGCTGCGTTTGTTGTTATCTCTGATTCTATTGGTTGTGGCAAAAAAACTGATGAGTTTGTCAATTGTTGGATTCACAATTTTTAATCTATACATCTGTTTTTTAAGTTGTGGCTTCTAACTGAAGATGTTATAGACTTTAGAGTTGATGGTGTTGTAATTCTGGTGTTAACTAGCATAGTTGATTGCTTCTTCATCTTCTCTCTTATTTGGTCCTGATAGAGTTAAGGTGTGGAACACTTATATGTAATTTACTTAAATAAAAGGACTCCTCAAAACGAGGGCACAGTGAATAAATCTCACCCGCACAAAATAATTTCTACCACAAGTCGAAGTTGATATAATTCTATTTTCCAAAAATAATTCCGACTTCTCTTCTTATTTAAATAGACTCCAACTTAAACACTAAATTATGTCCTAAGAAATAAGTCCCATGAACCATTTATTTATTTATTTATTTATTTATTTATTCTAGACTTGTATAATTGAAAAGATCCACTTCATTAAAAGCCCAACTAAACTAATAATATAAATATAAATATACGAGGTGTATTAATTCTCCCCAGTTCAAATAACCTTGTCCTTAAGGTTGAAGTGAGGATTTGAGATCGAAATTGACTTCATCCCCCACACACTGCTCCACTGTTGAAAATATAATTTTCCGGGTCTTCATAGTGTTGGCTGCCCAGTGAAGTACCCATTGAGTCCAAAACATTGTCTTGACAGAGATGGCGATAAGGGCGAGTTGAACCCGACCACCAATTGGTGTGTGGTGCACTAAGAAGTATTTTCTCCATCTTAGCGAGGCTCACGATAGGGCCATTGTCATCGAACATGGGAAGATCCATCTTAGAGAATATCACTCCGATGGCTAACTTTAGACGCAAAGGGTTGGTATCGGATGGTGAGATAGACTCACATGGTCGTCGTGATATTTGGGACAACGTTTCCATGTACTGCAACAGAGGGGGATCCCTAGAAGATGACAGCGGGGGTGGCAGCAGGCGACAAGACAACACCAAGGGGTGGCCACAAAGAATAAATCTCTGCCACATAGAATAATCTCTTCCACAAGCCGAAGCTGCTACAATTTTATAACCCAAAGATAATTTTGTCTTCTATAGAAGTATTATTTAAATAGACTCTAAACCCTAAATTATGCCCTAAAAATAAGACAAACGAGCCATTTATTTATCCTAAACTTATATAATTAAAAACACTCACTTAATTAAAAGCTCAACTAAAATAATAATAAAAATATAAATATATATACAAGATGTATCAGGTCCTTGTTAATATTTTTGTGAAAGATAAGAGATGGGATAATTGTGTGCATATTATTGAAGTATGAACATTCTTATTTACGGAGGGCGTAGAAATTAAGTTGTAACATGTACCAACAATTAAAATATCCCCCTATCATACAAAAACAAATGTATGTAAATGGGCTTGTACTTGTATGGATTTTGCGTACCATGTAATTTTTAGTATTTTTTAAAAATATATAATTTGTTTACACTAAAACATGCAACTTATTTTAATGCAAAACAAACACGTTGCACATTTTAGTGTAAATAAGTTATATGTATAAGTGCAACAAAAGTTATATATATCAGTGCAACAAGTTATATGTTTTTAAAAATACACTATGAAGTGAACGATGCGCTCGGTGCACAACACTCATGTAAATAAGGAGAAATATGCACAATAATAATATATACAAGGGATTTTGTATGTTTCAAGTTCACTGTGCAATTTAAATGTATTTTTTAAAATATGCAACTTGTTTCTATAAAATGTACAAGTTGTTTATATTGAAATATGTAACTTATTTTTACTGACACAAGTTGTAGTTCCAGTATAAACAAATTATATATTTCAGTGTAATTAGTCACATGTTTTAGAAATATATTTGAGTTCCATTATGCATCTGATGCACATGAGTGATACCTACTCTATATACAATAAAATAAGCCTTTTCTTTACGTATAAAATAAGCTTATGAAGGCCATGTATATTAATCATGTCAAACTTGAAACAAGGTTTTGCGAACAGTTTTCTTCCTAAAGTTTTAGTAAAGAGATCAACAACTTGGTTGGATGTTATGTGAATGGAGTGGCAATATTCAGGGTCATAGTGTACTCACGGATAAAATTACAATCAATATCTATATGCTCAGTCCTCTCATAAAAAATTGGTTATAAATGGAGAATCTTTGGTGAATTCTAATTCTTCAAACAGACTCTTCACCCAAAACATCTCAGTAATAAAGTGAGGCATAACTTTATACCTAGCTTCAATAGATATCTAGCAACAATAGTAAAAGTGTGCACAGTGTTTTTCAAAGATATTTTGTAAAATGTAGTAACATGTGATACAACTGTAAACAACGAAAGACTTTAAAATACGTGCAAATGGTTTCAAAAATTTTCATAGACTAAATTAGTATATATGTGTGGGATTTAAATCGATTTGGTCCAATAACTTTGGACTTTTATTGAAATGGTTCCGTATGTATCTCATGTTTCAATTTAGTCCCGTATGTTTTCAATTTGTGCCAATTTAGTCCCAAGACGCCCAAGACCGGTCAAACTACACTAAAACGGCGTCGTTTTAGGGGCGTGTATCACACGCGCCCCTAATTTCTGGCCGAAAATGCTGACTTGCATCGATTTGGACACGTGGCACGACACATGTGTATTTTACCTATTAAAAAAATGAAAAACGAAAAATAAAATTACACATCATTTATTACAAATAAAAATAAATCAAATTTAAATTAAATAAATATATATATTAAAATATCTTAATACAATAAAATAAAACAAAAAAAATTAAATAAAAAACAAAGCAACGAAATAGAAACCCACCCACCCCCAAAATTAAAATTAAACTTTACCCTAATCATCAGAAGCAAAAAATCGAAGAACCCCATCACACTCTAACACCCCCAAATTGAAGAACTCTAATCCTCCACACTTTCGGCCGTTCCAAAATCAAACCCTACACCGTGGACGCGCGACCATGGTGTATGTGCGTCGCAAAGGGGCGATGAAGTGGCCACACCCAGATTATGGTAAGTTTCGTTTTAGATTCGTAAAAAATTCGGGTTTAAAGAGAGCATATTTAGTGGGTGGGTGGGGTTTGTGTTTATTTGTGTCGGGTTTTTGTTTGGAAACTATAACCTGGGTATGTGTATTTTAATGCTTGTGGTAGCTTAGTTGGTGGGTGTGTTTCTGTTCCCGGATGCTTGGGTTTGTATTTTAATGCTTGTGTCCCTGTTTTTTGAGATGAGTAAAGAGAACATATTTTGTTGTTGGTGGGTATATTTAATACGTGTGGCCCCTGTTTTGAGATGTGAAAAGCAGATAGTTATTGTCTTGAGATGAGAAACAATAGTGGTCCATATTTTGCAATATAGTATACTTTTTTGGACGTATTAGTCATACTTTATGTTTATTGTTAAAAAAAAATCTTATTGTGTTTTGCTTTTTGTAATTTTTCAGGCCCAAACACCAAATACCTCACTTTGACCTTATATTTTGGGGGCTAATTCAAAAGGCCGAAACCTCGATAATGTGCCCTTCCATGAGTATGTTGGGGTGAGTCTCTTGTGTTTGATTGAGTTGAGGCCGATAGTCCGAGTATGAGTGAGTTAGGTGAATCTTGTAAGATGGCTAATGTTTTAGGTGAGGGGGTAGAAGGTTATTTTTGATTTGAATGACAATAATTTTAAGTTGATAATTGATGATGGTGATATTACAAGTTGGGCATATAGTATATCGACCTCTGAGACGATTTGCACATATATGTTGAGCATATAGAAGTAGAAAGCAATGGTGAAATAGATTCTGATTGTAGAGAAGATGATCTGGGTTATGAGTCATTTGAGGATCCTGATTTTGTGATATGGAATGAATATCTTAGTGATGATGATAGATTATATGAGAAACATGTGGATGCATATGTGTTTGAGGAGAATGTGGAAGCACTTGATCCATCCAATCGATTAATAGCATCAAATTTGTTCCTATTTTCGTGGGAGGTGAGTCTAAAGTGAACCAATCCATGAAGCATATATGGTGGTGGGCGATCCGGTGAACTGAATGAATCGAGGGGTCGACTCTCAAGTGACCAAATGATGGTGAAGAAGATGATGTGGATAATCATTGTGACTTTGATGAGACTAGAGTATCTGATGAGGATAATGAGGAAGAGAGTTACCCCATGTATAACCCAGAAACCTCTTTCAACCCTACATTTGTGACATGACAAGTCTATGGAACAAAAAATGAGTTCAAGTTTGCAGTCCAATCTCATGCTATCATTGCTAGAAGAAACATCCGATTCACCAAGAATGATAGTAGAAGAATTTATGTCAAATGTGTTTCTCCCAAATGTCAGTGGCACATTCATTGCTTGAAGATGGCAGATGAGCAATCCTATCAAATCAGAACAATGGTTGATAAGCATAAGTGTGCCCCTACTCAAAAGGTGAAGAATGTGACTTCTACATGGCTGAGTGAGAAGTTTATATAGAGGTTCTATTCTGATAAGGCAAGGTCCATGTCTGGGTTTTTGCTTGATGCCTCTCATGATATCAGGTGTAATGTAAGTAGAAGCCAGGTGTATAAGGCCAAGATAAAGGCTGTGCAAAAGATAGAGGGTAACAATGATGCTCAATACTCTAACTTATGGTCATACACTGAAGAGCTTAGGAAAACTAACCCTGGTTCTACTATTATCTTTGCCACAGAAGTTGATAATGGGGTTACTAGGTTTAGCAGAATGTATATTTGTTGGAATGCCTTAAAGAAGGGTTTTCTGGAAGGTTGCAGACCAATTTTAGGGGTAGATGGGTGTTGGTTAAAGGGGAAACATGGGGGTAATCTACTGACTGTTGTGGGTGTTGATGGGAACAACAACCTGTTCCATGTGGCTTATGTTGTAGTTGACAAGGAGACTGGGGAGATTTGGGAATGGTTTCTAACCATTCTTAAGAGAGACCTGTCAATTGAAGCAGACAAGTTCACCTTCATGTCTGATAAACAGAAGGGATTAATTCAGGCATTTCAGACAGTTTTCCCTGGTGCAGATCATAGATTTTGTGTTAGGCATATGCATAACAATTTGAAAAATGTCGGGTTTAGGGGGCAATCATTCAAGGATAAAATGTGGAAAGCTGCTTGTAGCACTACACAAGGTGAGTTCAGGGAGAGTATGAATGAGCTCAGGGAGTTAAGTGAGGGAGCTTGGGAATGGTTTCACAACAAGCCTCCAACTGAGTGGTCCAAGGCATACTTCAGTGACAAAAGCAAGTGTGACATGTTGTTGAACAATGTTTGTGAGTCTTTCAACTCCAATATACTGCCTGCTAGAAACAAGGCCATAATAACAATGCTTGAATGGATTAGGGAGCGTTTAGTGCAGAGGCTTCAAAAAAATAGAGACATGACTAAGAAATGGAAAAGAAGAGTGTGTCCTAGAATTAATGTGATATTGGACAGGAATGGAGCAAATGTGGCTGATTGTATTTGCATTAAGAGCATTAATATTCATTACCAAGTGAGACATATATATGGGGGACAGTACACAGTAGACTTGGAGAAGTGGACATGTACTTGCAATGCATGGCAGCTAAGTGAGATTCCTTGCACACATGTCATATGTGCAATACTTGGTGAAAATCTTGAACCTGAAGACTTTGTTCATAACTACTACACTGTGGAGAAGTACAATGAGGCATACAAGTATCCAATATTTGGGATAAGCTATGATAAACTGTGGGGAAACTCTCTATACATCCCACCATTGCCACCCAACTTTGGGACCAGATCAAGGAAAGACAGACAGAAAGAAAAAAGAAGAAAGGAGGAAGGTGAGAAGGAAATCAAACACAAAAAGGGCCAGAAGTTGAAAAGACAACAGAAGACAGTCACCTGCAAGAAGTGTGGTCAAAAGGGACATAATAAAAGAAGTTGTTCAAAACATCAACATGTATTTTTCAATTATTTTGTCTAGTGATTTAGTCTTAATTGTGTGTGCATTTAATTGAGTTACATTTTGTTTATTGGGCAGCAGGGTGGACAATCATCAACACCTTCAACCACACCTCAAGGTTAGCAAGAAGGAAGAGAGTGGGTAACAGGAAGTGGGCCATCAACACCTTCATCCACAACTCAGCCATCCAAAGCTGAGCTTGCTTCTTTCAGAAGAAGCATGGCAGCAAAGAGAAAGGTACATATACTTGCACCAAATGTACCAAGTTCAAAGAAAAATTTGGACGGAGAACAAGAACAAGGTTAGATTTTGACTTATAATTATGATTCCTAAAAAAATTAAGAAAGACATGTTCAACTTTAAGTTACTGAGTAGTTTGTTAAATTTTAGGAGCATGGAATTGAAAAAAATACACAAAATAGTGAGAGTGCATCAACAATTATTGATGATCAGAATGACACCATTCAGGCAAGTCTCATATTAATTACAGGTACCATACATGAATAAATAAATTGGCACTAATGAATTTTTATTACTTACAGGTTGCACCTCCAAAGTTTAGTGAGAGTGGTGTACATGAGTCCAGAAATGCTGAGGATGAGGCTGCCCTTGCAGCATTTCTAGAGAGCCGGATAACAACTGTGAAATCGTATTCACCTTCCAAACCTCCTACTTTGCAAGGGCCTACACCCCATGAACAATTGCAAATGGGACAAGTTGGACAGATGGGGCAAATGGGAATGCAAGGGCCTTCACCCAATCAACCTCCACCACTGCATCCAAGGGTTCAATTTCGCGTACCTCCACCCTATTCAGATTCCCATTTTACCAATAGATGCTTGCAGACTTTGAGCTCATCTACTTTGAAGAAGATAATTGTGGATGAAGGTGGGAAGAAGTTTATGGATTTGTCTAGTCAGGGGAGTAGTAATGACAACAGTGGCAAGAAAGGAAAGAAGAAAGTTTAGCTTTCTTTTGATGGTTTACTTTTTGGGCTTTTTGTGATTTCAATTGATCAAGCTTGTGATGGAACTTTTTGCGTTTTTGTGAGCACAATGTCATATTTAGCTCATCATCAGACTCTGCTTTAGTTTTTTATGCTTATGTCCATCTTTTTTGTGAGCACAATGTATTCAGCTCATCATCCTTACTATCCTATTTTGGTATGTTGAAACAGAGCACAATGTTATTTTGGCACATATGTGCAGTCTTGATCAATGAAATCATTATGAAAGTTAATGAATTATAATTTGTCTTGATTTTTTCCTTGTTATGTGTTTCATCAAATTCAGGTATAATTTGTCTTGATTTAGTACCAATTTTTTCCAGAAAATGCCTTGTTTTGATACTGTTTTTGCAGAAAATGCCCTGTTTTGACACTGTTTTTTTGCAGAAAATGCCCTGTTTACATACTATTTTGATACTATTTTTGCAAGCAAAATATAACTACAATTCGATACTAACATCTGAATACAACAACATTTTTGGATTAATTTTGGTCAAATTTGATACTAACATCTGATACAAAAAATACTCATACATTTTGCATAAAGTATGATACTCAAATCTACACAAAATATAGAGAATAAGTACTAGGGATTATAATTACTCCCATACATTATGAGTTCTACACTAGGGATTATAACTACTCATACCACCTTCACTCACTCCAACATCATGGTTCCATTGTTCTTCTGCACACCTTCACCAAATAGAAAGCACCCAACCTTTGCCAATGCAAAACAGAGACATAACACAACTAGCATCTTTAGCCACAACTTCACAATGTTCAACCATCCACTTTTTTTGTCAACCTTCAGACCTTCGTTTTCTTTCTGCAATCTCCCATTCACACGTTCCAAAACAGTAACCATTTCCTCAAGCTTTTCAATAATCTTTTGAGCATTTTCTAGCTCATCTCTCTGATAATTCATCTTCCTCAACAGTCCAGGAATAATTTCTCTAGCTCTCTCACACAGTGGGGTGTCAATCCATTGGAAAAAAATGCAATACCTTGGTCTCTAAATTTCAGTATAAATTAACCACATATTAGTCCACAATATCAAATTCACTAATAGCAGATTCAACACATTACAATCCTCAACATATTAGTCCACATATTAGTAGATTACACAATAGAAGATTCACATATAATCAACAAAATGATTAATTCCAAAATTACTGAAGCACAAAACAACATATTCTCCTAAAACCGACCACATTCGTCAACAATTCGACCACATTCAAGCACAATAATCTGAGATAATATCGAGCTCAATAATTGACCACGAGAATAGACAATTGTTGGGTTTGAGATACTTACGGGATACTTTTGGCAGCCGAAAAATTGACGCCCGACGTTCATTTCCTTCCAACTTGTGACGACAATGGCATCCCTATTGCAGTGGCAATGGACCAGACCTTGGCTTCCACACGAATCAGTCATCTTCATGATTTGGGTGGGTCGCGATTTCGATTAGGGTGCATCAATTTGGTGGAGAATTTGTGTAACTCGAGAATTCATCGATTTGGGTCGCGAATTCGATTAGGGAGATTTGGTGGAGGATTAGAGTTCTTCAATTTGGGGGTGTTAGAGTTCTCGATTTTTTGCTTCTGATGGATTAGGGTTCTTCAATTTGGGGGTGTATTGATTTAATTTTAATTTTGGGGTGGGGAAGTTTCCTAGAAACTTCCTATATTCATTTTTTTTTGTTTTATTTTATTGTATTATGATATTTTAATATATATATTTATTTAATTTAGATTTGATTTATTTTTATTTGTAATAAATGATGTGTAATTATTTTTTTCGTTTTTCATTTTTTAATAGGTAAAATACACATGTGTCGTGCCACGTGTCCAAATTGATGCAAGTTAGCATTTCCGGCCAGAAATTAGGGGCGTGTGTGATACACGCCCCTAAAACGATGCCGTTTTAGTGTAGTTTGACCGGTCTTCGGCGTCTTGGGACTAAATTGGCACAAATTGAAAACATACAGGACTAAATTGAAACATGAGATACATACGGGACCATTTCAATAAAGGTCCAAAGTTATAGGACCAAATCGATTTAAATCCCATATGTGTCTCAAGATGAAAGTATTCACTATAATAATTGTTGTTATCTAGATCTTACACTAGGGCAACAAACAATAAAGAAAGCAATGAACAAGCAGGAAATAGTAAATAACATGTGCAAAATATAACTCTTATGACCTTTTGTATTAATGATTTCGAACCATATCGCTCTTGGGGTTAACCCCCCATTTATAAGATTACAATCGTGGATTACAAACCCTAATGGCCTAACAAACCCTATATATTGAGATCTTCCAGATTTGAGAGATTTTTGCCTTTCTTAATTATTGTCGATATTCTCTTAACAAACGCAGCAGATCTTGATCCTTGATCCTCGTTCTCATATGTATCTTCTTAACATGTATATCATGTGATCTAGATCACTTCTCTGGATACGCTGGCCGACCTAAATAGTGGTTGCCTACTCGGCCTGACTTGTTCCACTCTCAGCATGTCGTCAAGCTGGGTTATGCACTACTTCTATTATGGAGGAGATCGCCTGGTCGACCGCACTCCGTGGTCTCCCCATGGTCGCCACCTCAAGTTGGCCACCAGCGACCATGACAACTTGCATCTTCATCATTGAAGGCTTCTTGCGTCGATCATTGCTGCCACATCATGGTCGTCTACCATGTTGTCGCTGGCTGACAATATGGGTACAACAATTGCTCCCAGGTCGGTAGTCAAGTGATAGCAGCGACTAGCAACCTGCTTGTTTCATTGGTAACCTGCAGCCAATTATTTTTTTCCCGGCGCTTGGCATCTGATTTGCTTCCTTGGTCTCCTCAATCGACGCATCAAAAAGGCGCATTTACTTACGTAACAGGCGGCTAAAAATGATGACGCTTGCTAAACATGCATGATTTTAATCGACGCGACTGACGTGATGCGCCAGCGTGAGTTCTACGACCCCACGAACTTCCAATTAATCACACCACAACCCCTATTTTTCGGCCGATTTATTTACAACTTGTCCCGCCGTCTCTGTTTACAAATAGGGGTAAATCCCTTATTTCAATAATTTGACCTTCTTGCTCAATTTTTCTCCCCCCATTGCTGCAAATCTCCATTCTCCGGCCAAATATGTTCAGCCTTCCTGGTAAAATCCTCACAAGCCTTTCAACTCTATCTCTTTCCTTCCAATGGTAAGTTCTGGACCCCTCTGCCCCATCTACGGCTCCCGACACTGTCCCATTCGTTATCCCTTCCTCCTATGGAGATGTGAATTCGCCGATTCATGGTCGAAATGTCTGATCTGCCTCTGCCTTGAACACTTGTCAGGGGGAATACACATTTTTCCTGGATCTTTTTCAATGCCGCTTGGGGACGACCGTTGCGATGATGGGAATGATGACACATAATCGATGGACCCCGACGACTCTTATCTTGAGGAATTAGATTAACTGAGGCACCTTCCTCCGCTGGATATCAACCCCCTTCGTTTGTTCTCCCCGGTCCGCCCTAAACCCCCAAATCAATCGGAAAGACGAGACGAAGAGTGGCTAGTCGTTGAGTGGCTAGTTTTTGTTTTTCAATTGAAACCTTTCCTGTCTATCGAACTCGACCATCTGAAGCATAAATTGCCTCTCGCAACAAGAGTATCCTCGACTCGATAAAGCCACGTAATATATGTTACCCCTAGTGCTCCCCACTCGACTACCGCCACGATGATAAGGGGAAAGAGCCGAGTACGACCACTACTGATGCTTCCCCTGAGGAAGCGTCTGGATACAACAATCATCGCCAACCTCGACGACCATTCATGGCTTTGACTTCAACTACTCGCAGTGCCACCAAGCAACCAACTGACTATTGGTATATGTGTTAGTAGGAAATTCAATCTGTAGACAAATTGGTGTTGGTAACTTGAGGAATGAAAATACCCCTACTCATGTTAAAAAAATTTGTAGTCATTTTTCTTTTCTTGTAGTGTATTTTTTTTATGATTCGATATTCGACCCAATGACGGATCGTCATTAATTTGAGGGACCAATCCCACCAATTACTTGTAAAATTCACATTACTTGTAAATGGACCCAGTTGAAGTCAAAGCAAAATTCACATTACTTGTAAATGGATCCAGCAATACGATATAACACAATTTACCTTTTTATTTTTATTATTATTTTTTTAACTTGTGCTAAAAAGTTGGATAAAAACTTGCATGAATCCGAGTTCACTGTAAACTCGATTTTTTAAGTATTAATGTTATGTATAAAAATTCTCATTGTTATAAAAATTATCACTGTTATGAATAAAAATTATCATTATTTAAAAAATATTTTATAATTTTATACAGTGAAATTTTTTGTGCATAATAGTGATAATTTTTGCATATAACAATAATAAAATTCATGTATGAACTTAATTCACGCGTCTGTTGGCTCAAAAAAAATTGAGCATAATTTTGCGAATACCGGGAGTACTATCTTAGTAATCATTTCCCAAACCCAAAAATTTAAAATCTTGGATATGGCACTGGTATAGATGGACTTCCGAAAAATTCAATTCATTGAATTAATATTCAATCGTTTATTTTTATTATTTAGTTAAAATAAATGTATTATTATATATATTTTTTTCAATATCATTTTCTGTCGTATACGGTGGGTAGGCATATGCAATACGTGTACGTAGGGTGAGCGAGGTGAGACTGTTTTTACACATTCCAAAATGAAAATAGAACGTGAAGGGTAGCTTTTTGTACAGCTTGATTTGTTGTTTTTATCTATACTTCAAAATAGATTTGGGTCCCACTTGCCCCTACATTTCAGAAATTGTCTCAGTATTCCCACCACCCATCAATTCTTCCTTTTTCTATATTTAAATAATAAGAATAATATGCATACCTTTTTTAAAACACTAACCAGGCAGTACGTATACATCTAAAGGAGATACCACCCGGATCTAATCAACTTATTCCAAATTGTGTATTTTTGTGAAAGTTATCTATCATGTTATATTTATTAATTAAAGGAATTATATCGTAAAATTTTCCTAGTTAAAAAAAAAAAAAAATCGCACGCGTTAAAAAAAATTACGTACCAAAATCAAGTCAGATTGAGTTACGAAAACAGTATGTTTGGCCCGATGGGAAAACCCATTTTGCGCGTGCGGAAGCAAACATGTCTAGCGATGCATATAAAAACAGGGGTGAAGGAATGGTGATTCCAGATTTTTCTCTTTTTAAGCTCATGTGTTGTGTCTTGCTTATAATCGAGTGCGTATGACAAGATAAGAACGTAAAAACAGTAAAGAACACAACAATGTATAGTGGTTCGGAGACTCAAGCTCCTACATCCACTCTCCCTGTTTCTAGGGAAATTCCTTCAAACACTTCCTAAGGCTTTCTGACTACCTCTGTAGTTAAACCTTTCTACTTTGAGTTTTCTGACTACCTCTGTAGTTTACTAACTCAAAGCCTCTGGACTTATCACCCTCTCGGGCTCGCTTCTAGATGTTTAACGAGTTCACACTCCAATCGGGATTTATCACCCTCACTCGGGATTGCCTAACAACTACCTCACTTCACCACTGGTTATCTCTTACGAGTATGGGATTTGGGTTTGGTGTTGTCTCCAACTATGGTGAGGTTTTCCCTTACATTTGTTTAGCCTCAATGCTAAGGTTGGGAAAATCTCTCTAAGCTTAAGATACATCGTGAGTTGCTTAGATTGAGTTCTAGAACACTCTTTGAATATATTTGTATATCTACAGACTTGTGTTCTAGGGTGAGAATGCTTTGAGTATAACTCCTCTTTAGCTCTGTAGCATCGTGTGCTATATTCTCCGCGCATCCACCTTTAATTTGATGGAATAAGTTGTATTTATAGTGTGGATTTGAATGTTACCGTTGGAGAGAATCTCATTCAAATCCATACTATTCTTTGTAGGATTCCGCGACTTTTTCAGTTTGGTTGTCTTCCTCTCATTGGTCCACGTCATTTTGGATTCCATGGTATATTCTCGGCTTGATTGCCTCGGAACATTCGGGGATATCTTATGCGTTCTTGAGTCTTGAGGAATTCTTGTGCCTTGATATTCGAAGAGTCTTCAGGTTTCTCTGAGCCTTCAGATTCTCTGAGTCTTCAGGTTTCTCTAAGCCTTCAGATTCTCAGTTTCATCATTTGAGTCTTGATTCTCGATTTCATACCGGAGTTCTTGAAACTTGGTTTCTTGAAACTCTTGAGTCTTCGAGAATATAACTTTGTTCTATATCTGCCGGCTATACATAGTGCGAGATAACATCCGAACACTCTAAAAGCGAACCTCGACTCATCTATCAAGATTATCCTGAACATGTCATACTCAGGGGTTTTGGGATCTAATCAAAATCCTCTTTATTTAAATTCATTTCCCAACAATTTCCCCATTTTTGATGATGTCAAAACCATCTTGTTACAACACTCTTAACCTATACTCAGGTTTCAATTTTTCCTATTACAAGAATGGTATCTTTTTGCATAAAGATAAAGTTTCATTGATGTATGATAGTCTATTACAGTTTACAATGAACTTATCAAAAGATAAAGACAAAATCATAAAGAATTACAAGTCTTCAGTCTTGGTCTTCAGACTTCTTGATCTTCAGCTCGACTCCTCATTCCTCTTCTTCTACGGACTTTATTCCCGATCGGGCATACCGACACTCATCCGACCGGTTCGATTTCTTCGACTTCGAGACATCGACCCTCGTGTCTCTTGACCTATCTTGAGTCTCGATTCACTTTACTTATCGAGCCTCGGATCACTTTTTACTCAAATTTATATCGATTTCTTTTCATTCGATCGATCGATTCGACTGATTAGATTAACATATCAAAATAGCATCAGGTCATCACATCAGGTTAGCATATCAGGTTTATCATATCTGATCTTGATCACGTCTGATCTTGATCAGTCTCTTCTGCTCATCTTCTGATTTGCAACCTTTTCTTCTGATTTGTTGGCTTTAACTTTTCTTCACTTCTGATTTTGCACAGTTCATAAGTTTAACTCCGAACTCATCTAACTCATTTGATCTCGATCAATCTCGTCTACAGCCTCGTCTGATCTCGATCATCTACTTTTGATTCCGTGAGTTCCCCCTCAATTTGTTCTTTCGTTCCCCCTCAACTTGTTATCTGTAAATTTTCTTGAATAACACAAGTTGATAATGTTTTGGCATAGGACTAAAATATCCCAACAATTTCTCAATTGATAATGTCGCCAAAACATCAGAATATATGCATTTTTAAAGAAACGGGTTTTTCTTTAAAAAGATCAGTTCAGGTGGTCACTCTGAAATTAGTGAACTTTAGAACTCCAGAGACAGGTTTAAAAATAGATCTGCTCAGGTGATCACATTGAAAAAGTAATCTTTTGAGCACCTGCTCTGATACCACTTGTTGGTCCCGGTGGGAAAACCCATTTTGCGCGTGCGGAAGCAAAACGTGACAATCGATGCATATAAAAACAGGGGTGAAGGAATGGTGATTCCAAAATTTTCTCTTTTAAGCTCATATGTTGTGTCTTGCTTATAATCGAATGCGTACGACAAGATAAGAACGTAAAGCAGTAAAGAACACAATAATGTATAGTGGTTCGGAGACTCAAGCTCCTACATCCACTCTCCCTGTTTCTAGGGAAATTCCTTCAAACACTTCCTAAGGTTTTCTGACTACCTCTGTAGTTTACTAACCTTTCTACTTTGAGCTTTCTGACTAGCTCTGTAGTTTACTAACTCAAAGCCGGACTTATCACCCTCACTCGGGTTTGCCTCTGGACTTATCACCCTCTCGGGCTCGCCTTTAGATGTTTAACGAGTTCACACTCCAACGGGACTTATCACCCTCACTCGGGATTGCCTAACAACTACCTAACTTCACCACTACTTATCTCTTACGAGAATGGGGTTTGGGTTTGGTGTTGTCTCCAACTATGGTGAGATTTTCCCTTACATTTGTTTAGCCTCAATGCTAAGGTTGGGAAAATCTCTCTAAGCGTAGGATACATCGTGGGTTGCTTAGGTTGGGTTCTAGAACACTCTTTGAATATATTTGTATATCTACAGACATGTGTTCTAGGGTGGGAATGCTTTGAGTATATGTCCTCTTAGCTCTGTAGCATCGTGTGCTATATTCTCCCCGCATCCACACTTAATTTGATGGAAGAACTTGTATTTATAGTGTGGATTTGAATGTTACCGTTCGAGAGAATCACATTCAAATCCATACTATTCTCTGTAAGTTCTGCAGCTTTTCCAGGCTGGTTGTCTTCCTCTTGTTGGTCCACGTCAGCTGGATTCCAACGGCTATATTCCTCAGCTTCAGTGCCTCGGAACATTCAGGATATACTGAGCTTTCAGTACATTACTGAGTCTTCAGTAATTACTGTGCATTCAGTATTCTCTGAGTCTTCATGTTTCTTTAAGTCTTTAGGTTCTCAGTTTCATACTGAGTTCTTCAGAAACTTCAGTTTCTTCAGAAACTTACTGAGTCTTCAGAATCTAACCTGTTCTATATCTGCCGACTATACACGGTGCAGATAACATCCTGAACACTCTAAAACTGAATCCTGACTCATCTATCAAGATTATCCTGAACATGTCATACTCAGGGGTTTTGGGATCTAATCAAAATCTTCTTTATTAAATTCATTTCCCAACAATTTCCCCCTTTTTGATGATGCCAAAACCATCTTGTTACAAAAATACTTAACCTATACTCAGGTTTCAATTTTACCTATTACAAGATTGGTATATCTCTCAACAATTACTTCAGCAATGAATTTCCCAATAATTTCATCACCAAACAACAATAATCAGGCATATCAAATATAAAGACATGTAAAAAGATAATGAGGTATTATCTTTGAGCATAAAGATAAAGTTTCATTGATTGTATGATATCAGTTACAGATTACAATGAACTTTTCAAAAGTAAAGACAAGAACATAAATAAATTACAGGTCTTCAGTCTTGGTCTTCAGTCTTCTGTCTTCAGTCTTCTGCAATCTTCAGCTCGGCTCCTGGCCTCAGGTCTATCTGAGCTCTCAGTGTCTTCAGTGACAAACTGAGTCTCAGGTTTCTTGATTCAGCGGACCTTGTCTGATCAGTCATACTGACACTCAGGCTGACTGAGTTCAGTTTCTTCTGACTTCAGACATCCTGACCCTCAGGTCTCTTTTACTTATTGACCCTCAGGTCTCTTGACCTATACTGAGTCTCAGTTCACTTTACTTACTGAGCCTCAGATCACTTTTTACTCAGGCTATCTGATTTCTTTTTTGCCTGATCTGATCAGTTCGACTGATTAGATTAACATATCAAAATAGCATCAGGTCATCACATCAGGTTAGCATATCAGGTTTATCATATCTGATCTCGATCACGTCTGATCTTGATCAGTCTCTTCTGCTCATCTTCTGATTTGCAACCTTTTCTTCTGATTTGTTGGCTTTAACTTTTCTTCACTTCTGATTTTGCACAGTTCATAAGTTTAACTCCGAACTCATCTAACTCATTTGATCTCGATCAATCTCGTCTACAGCCTCGTCTGATCTCGATCATCTACTTTTGATTCCGTGAGTTCCCCCTCAATTTGTTCTTTCGTTCCCCCTCAACTTGTTATCTGTAAATTTTCTTGAATAACACAAGTTGATAATGTTTTGGCATAGGACTAAAATATCCCAACAATTTCTCAATTGATAATGTCGCCAAAACATCAGAATATATGCATTTTTAAAGAAACGGGTTTTTCTTTAAAAAAGATCAGTTCAGGTGGTCACTCTGAAATTAGTGAACTTTAGAACTCCAGAGACAGGTTTAAAAATAGATCTGCTCAGGTGATCACATTGAAAAAGTAATCTTTTGAGCACCTGCTCTGATACCACTTGTTGGTCCCGGTGGGAAAACCCATTTTGCGCGTGCGGAAGCAAAACGTGACAATCGATGCATATAAAAACAGGGGTGAAGGAATGGTGATTCCAAAATTTTCTCTTTTAAGCTCATATGTTGTGTCTTGCTTATAATCGAATGCGTACGACAAGATAAGAACGTAAAGCAGTAAAGAACACAATAATGTATAGTGGTTCGGAGACTCAAGCTCCTACATCCACTCTCCCTGTTTCTAGGGAAATTCCTTCAAACACTTCCTAAGGCTTTCTGACTACCTCTGTAGTTTACTAACCTTTCTACTTTGAGCTTTCTGACTACCTCTGTAGTTTACTAACTCAGAGCCTCTGGACTTATCACCCTCTCGAGCTCGCCTCTAGATGTTTAACGAGTTCACACTCCAATTGGGACTTATCACACTCACTCGGGATTGCCTAACAACTACCTCACTTCACCACTGGTTATCTCTTACGAGAATGGGTTTTGGGTTTGGTGTCTCCAACTATGGTGAGATTTTCCATTACATTTGTTTAGCTTCAATGCTAAGGTTGGGAAAATCTCTCTAAGCTTAAGATACATCGTGGGTTGCTTAGATTGGGTTCTAGAACACTCTTTGAATATATTTGTATATCTACAGACTTGTGTTCTAGGGTGGGAATGCTTTGAGTATAACTCCTCTTTAGCTCTGTAGCATCGTGTGCTATATTCTCCGCGCATCCACCTTTAATTTGATGGAAGAACTTGTATTTATAGTGTGGATTTGAATATTACCGTTGGAGAGAATCTCATTCAAATCCATACTATTCTTTGTAGGTTCTGCAGCTTTTTCAGGCTAGTTGTCTTCCTCTAATTGGTCCACGTCAGCTGGATTCCAACGGCTATATTCCTCAGCTTCAGTGCCTCGGAACATTCAGGATATCTTGAGCATTGAAGACATTCACAGGAAGTCTTCAGGAATTACTTTGCCTTCAGTATTCTCTGAGTCTTCAGGTTTCTCTGAGCCTTCAGATTCTCTGAGTCTTCAGGTTTCTCCGAGCCTTCAGATTCTCAGTTTCATCTCGAGTCTTGATTCAGTTTCATCTCGAGTTCTTGAAACTTGATTTTATACAACCAGTTTCTTGAAACTTCGAGTCTTCAGAATCTAACCTGTTCTATATCTGCCGACTATACACGGTGCAGATAACATCCTGAACACTCAAAAACTGAACCTTAACTCATCTATCAAGATTATCCTGAACATGTCATACTCAGGGGTTTTGGGATCTAATCAAAATCCTCTTTATTTAAATTCATTTCCCAACACAGTACTTAATTTTTCATTATTATATTATTCATAGTAATACAAAAATTTCTATGAACTTAAATTTATGTGACTATTTTATTTAAAATATCATTATTTAGTATAAATAGTGTACTATTTAGCATATTAAATATCATTATTTAATAATTTTAATAAATATATAATATTATTTTTTTAATAGTGATATTTCGTATTTAATAATGATATTTGAATGAAGAGTTTATATGAACTTAAAATTCACAATAGAGATACTCTACATCTACATGCAATGTTTCGATATTGTTCATTTGTATTTATTATTTAGTTTATGTAAGTAAACACACGTACACATGATTATTAAGATAAATAGGTAATACAATCTCTATAATTCGAATTGATTTTTTTTTTAATGCACAGTTTTTTTCTTACTTTTTAGGTGTATTATGGTACTATAATATTGACGTGTTTTTGTTAATTTATTAAGAAACATCGGTTGTGTAAATTAATGGACGTGTAATGAAATTGATGTGATAACTGAAACGAAGTTCAAGAAATATTATTATTTATTAAGTAGAGAAATTGGGTTTTCCAGCTGAGGCATTGAAAGAAGAGAAAATATTGGTCCATAGCTACAGGTAACAAGTCTGGTTACTCTGTTTATGATAATTATCAGTGCGAAATTGTTATTGTTACAGAGAAGTTTAAGTATGAAAAATGGAAAGACAGTAAAACATTTTGGGGTTGGGGGTGTTGGGTGGGTGGGTTCAACCCGGTTGTATGACATGATTGACATCAAGCATAACCTCTTACACTAGAAAAATAAATTAATTATACGTAAAATACAAAAAATTATAATAGACGGTCTCATGTATTAAACGGGATAATTTAGCACGATGTAGAAATACCATGATCCGTTTCTAATACTCTAAAGGGAAAAATAATAATTATCCAATATAAAACACATTGAGCACTTTTCGGTAAAGCTCAATATTAAGGCATATATATTTATGATAAAAATTAATATAAAACTGTTACATGCATATATTTATGTATCACCCTATTAAAATTATATCTTGATGCATTTAAGTTTTTATTTAATTATTGCGATTTTCACTTGTGAATTTTAACTCTTTTATAAGTTAAAGTTACTGTATCGATTTATTTTCTTTAATAACATCTAAATACATTTTCTTAGTTACAATAAGATGGATACTGCATTAATGCGATTACTACATGCATGTATCCTTGAGACGCATGCAATATGTCACCTTTTTCAGTTGACGTTACATTTTTATATTACTAAAAAAAATACGTACCTACTTTTGCCATTTAATATATCTAAAATATCTATTAAAAAATTAAAATAACTATAAATATGGATTTTTTTACCCTTTAAATGTAAGGTTTTGTCATGGACATTAACCTCACACTACCAGAACTTGTAGCAACAAAGAAGGAAGGAGAATTGCTAGGGTTTTCTGAAGATATGGGAGAAGAGAGAAAGTACAAATTGAGAATCTGTACTGATCAGTTCGTGTCCGAAAAGGAAAAGGAGAAAGGGACCTTTGGGCCGAAAGAAAAGATAGTCAATGGGCTAGAAATAATTAAAGTTAATGGGCCTGAATTAATTAAGATTGAGTTGGTAAAAAATGCCCAACACTCAGGGGAGCCCATTTAATTATTTGTTATGCATTTCAGAGTTGTAATTGGAAATATCTGATGATATTTTCCAACGGTTTTGGTCCCCACCAATTACTCTATATGGTTTACCATTGTCCTTTTTCAGATTTTATGCAGAAATATCATTCTAACTTTTCCTATCTGATTCTCTCTCTCTCTACTCTATCCCTCCTCTCTATATTCATCTTCAAACATTCATACAAATCACCATTACTTTACAATGTTCATCATCTAAAAATACCCAGAAAATTATATTAAAATTACACATCATTCCCTGTAGTACAGATCACTACATTTGGTATCAAGAGATAGGTTTCTTCTCATCACCATGGCTGAAAACACTCGTTTGAAAGCCCTGCAGGAGACACAAACGAAATTAGAGCAACTTCTTACTGCTGAATCCCTGAAATGGAAAGCTACTGATGATAAAATGCAGGATGCTATAAATACTCTTTCTACAGAGGTTGATAACAAGTTTGCTGGTATGCGTGGAGAACTATCCATGTTGGGAGATAAGTTTTACTATGTTACTGCAGTTTTGGCTGGCCTACAGCTTCAGTTTCAGAATTTTGATAGGGGAAAAGGTCTTAGCAGTGGCCCTTCTATTCTGGGAAGCCCTAGTTTTGGTTTTTCAGGGGGTCCCTCAACCTTTCATGGTTCTGACTCTTCAAATGGAAGGTTAATTCCCAATCCTACTCATATTTCCATTCACAGCCCTATTCCTAAAGTTGAGTTTCCTAAATTTGATGGATCTAACCCTAGGGGTTGGATTTTGAAATGCAACAATTATTTTCAATTAATCCCTAATGTTCCTGATCCTAAGAAGATTAACCTTGCTTCTATTCACTTTGAGGGTAGAGCTGCCTCATGGTTTCAGAATTTTGCTTTGAAACCTACTGATGTTACTTGGGATCAGTTTGTGGAGATAATTTCTGTGAGATTTGAAGAGATAAGGGATGTTTCTATTATTGCTGAGTTTAATAAGCTCAAGCAAACTGGGGCTTATATGGATTATGTGGAAAAGTTTGAGGAACTCAGAGCTAGTTTGATTCTTAAATTGGGTGATCATTTTTCTGAATACTATTTTGTGGAGAGCTTAATTAGTGGGCTGATACCTGAGTTGCAATCTGCTCTTAATATATTTGCACCCACTACCTTACAGCAAGCTATTGTTCTGGGCAAGAAACAGGAATACACCATGGATACTCTAACTAGAAAGTTCAAGCCTCCTTATAGGGGCTCTAACTCTAATCCTAACCCTAACCCTAACCTTAACCCTAACCTTAACTTTGTTCCTTGGAAGAAATCTGATTTGTCAATCCCACCTCAACAGAAACCACCTTTAAACTCTCTCAACCCTCCCATTAAACTTCTTACTCCCTCTTGAAATGGTCGCTAGAAGGGAGAAAGGGTTGTGTTATAATTGTGATGAAAGCGGTTTACAGGGGCCATAAGTGTAAACAAAAGATTACTTACATGATTTTTGGCCGAGGACATTTTCATGATGATTCTTGACTATGTTCCTACCGAGGTCACACAAGAGGCTGATCCTGAACCAGTGCCTATGGAAGAGGTTCAGATGACCTACAGTGCTATGTCAGGCACTTCTGATGTCACTACAATGAGGATTATTGGGGATTGTGGGGGTCATACACTTCATATATTGATTGATCAGCAAAGACAATCAACTTTATTAAGGCGACTCTTGCCAAAAAATTTAATCGCCCCTTTCTCCTACCACACCTATTTTGGTTAAGGTGGCAAATGGGCAAAAGATGGTCAGCTCACAACTGGTGGATTCTTTTTGTTGGTCTATGCATTCATTCGATTTTCAATATCCTTTGAGATTATTGGATCTTTGAAAGTTGTGATTTGATTTTGGGAGGTGATTGGTTGAAATCTTGCACTCCAATAGAATTGGACTACAAGCACATGACAATCACAAAGTGTCATTACTTGGCAAGAGGGTTAAAACTACTGTGCACTTACTTCCATCGAGAACCGCCAACTCATTTTCGAAGTTCTCTCTTTTCCAAATGTTACATTTGGACAACCCTCTTCTTTGTCCAAGATTTCTATGTGGTCTACTTGGCTACTCCCATTGGGGAGAGTGATTCCAGATTATCTCGCAATCTTAGATGATTATCTTTGACATTTTTGAAGAGCCTCTGGGATTACCTCCATCAGTCAAGGGGTGTTGAACATCAAATCATCTTGAAACCAGATAGTGTTCCTAAACAACAGTTTCCCTACAGGACTTCCCACTCCCACAAGGAAGAAATTGAGAAGATAGTGCAAGATTTGTTACACTCTGGTACTATACAACATAACAGGAGCCCTTTTGATTCACCAGTCATTTTGGTCAAGAAAAAGGACAACAGTTGGAGGATGTGTGTTGATTATAGATACTTAAATGATCTTACAATCAAACAGAACTACCCCATTCCTATAATTGAGGAATTGTTGGATGAATTACAAGGTGCAAGGTTCTTTTCTAAGATTGACTTAAGATCTGGTTATTTCCATATCTTAATGAAACCAGAGCACATGTTTTAACAACATTTAGAACTCATAATGGCCATTATGAGTTCTTAGTCATGCCTTTTGGGCTTTGCAATGCCCCTGCTACTTTCCAGTTCTTAATGAATCAAATTTTCAATGATTTTCTAAGGAAATTTGTTCTGGTCTTTTTTGATGATATTTTGGTCTATAGCTCCACTTGGGAGGAACATTTACACCATCTATCTATTGTATTGGGTATCCTAAGGGCTAATCAACTGTATGCAAAGAGGAGTAAATGTAATTTTGGCCAACTTGAAATTGAATATCTAGGCCATATTATATCTCATGTGGGTGTGGCTACAGACCCTGAGAAGATTGCTTGCATGGTTAATTGGCCAACTCCAAAAACTCTCAAACAGTTAAGGGGTTTTTTGGGTTTGACTGGCTACTATAGAAAATTCATCAAGGGCTATGGCCTTATTAGCAGACCACTCACCACCTTGTTGAAGAAAGATGGATTTCATTGGAATTCAGAGGCTGATTTAGCTTTTTCTGAATTGAAGAAGGCTATGGTTTCTGCCCCTGTTCTTGCCCTACCAGATTTTACTAAGCCTTTTGTTGTGGAAACTGATGCAAGTGGAACAGGGATTGGAGCTGTGTTGATGCAAGAGGGTAAGCCTCTGGCATTCATGAGTAAGGTTTTGTGTCCCAGAAGCCAGGCTCTATCCATCTATGAAAGGGAATTTTTGGCTGTCATAATGGCTGTCCAAAAGTGGACACATTATCTACAAGGTCACAGGTTCATTATTAAGACTGATCAACAGTCTTTAAGATACCTATTGGATCAGAAGATCATGACTCCTCTCCAACAGAAGTGGATCACAAAGCTTTTGGGTTTGGATTATGATATCCAGTACAAGAAAGGTTCTGACAACAATGTAGCTGATGCTCTATCTAGAAGATTGGATACTGAGGTTCTTTGCACTTCTCTTACTACTGTTGTACCTAAGTGGATTGATCAGGTTTTATCTACTTATCGTCGATGATTTCATTACTAAGGTCATTCTTTGCTAAAAGCAATTGACTCTACTAGTTATCCTCGGTTCTGATTGTTAATGGGTTGGTGAGGTATAAAGGCAGAGTTGTTATTGGAGATGTTCCTGATTTCAGGAAACTAATTGTTTCTGAGATGCACCATTCTGCTTATGGTGGCCATTCTGGCATCTTGGGTACCTATATGAGGTTGAAGAGGGTTTTCTATTGGCCTAAGATGAAGGTTGATGTTATTCAATGGATTCAAGGGTGTGATGTGTGTGCAAGAGCCAAACCTGATCAAGGTCCTTACCCTGGACTACTACAACCTTTACATGTTCCCTCTCAAGCTTGGACTCATATGCCAATGGATTTTGTGGAAGGGCTCCCTAAGTCTTGGGGAAAAGATGTTATTTTGGTGATTGTGGACAGGTTCACTAAATATTCACATTTTATTGCTCTCTCTCACCCTTTTACTGCACAAACAGTGGCTAAGTGTTTTTTGGATGTGATTTACAAGTTGCATGGGCTACCTATCAGTATTCTAACTGATAGGGACAAAATCTTTACAAGTTCTTTTTGGAAAGGATTGTTTCATCTCAAGGGCACTAAACTAGCCATGAGTTCAGCCTATCATCCACAATCTGATGGCCAAACTGAGAGATTGAACCAATGCTTAGAACACTATCTTAGGTGTATGGTTCAAGATACACCTAAGCAGTGGCTGAAGTGGTTACCCCTGGCTGAATTTTGGTATAATACCAACTACCATACAAGCTTGAAAACAACACCCTTTCAAGCTTTGTATGGATACTCTCCTCCTTCTCTGACTATGGGATCCTATTTGGACTCTACCAATCTAGATACTACTGCCTGGGTTCAACAACGTCAACAATTTTCTGAGTTGATTCGAGATAATCTCATCAAAGCTCAAGATAGGATGAAAGGGTTTGCTGATAGACATAGGCAGGAACGCACTTTCGAAGTGGGTGACTTTGTCTATCTTAAGCTACAACCTTTTAGGCAAAATTCACTACAGCTGCGAAGGAATCTCAAACTTTCTTCAAAGTACTTTGGTCCATACCAAGTGCTTGAGAAAATTGGTCAGATAGCCTACAAACTAGATCTACCTCCTAATTCCCGAATTCATCCGGTCTTTCACGTCTCTCTGTTGAAAAAGAAATTAGGTGAAAAAATTGTACCTTCTACAACCTTGCCTCCGGTGGACTTGAATGGTCTGTTCCACATCTTTCCAGTGGCTGTCGTTCCCGTCACAGATCCGCCTCCTGCATCGCAAACAAGTTCACATGTTAGTGTTTTGTGGGTCTGTGAAGAATGGGATATTCATTCGGTGGAAGATACAATTTTCCTTCGCGCTTGTTTTTCGGCGTTCTATCCTTGGGGACAAGGATTCTCCGCCACCGGAAGTATTGTCATGGACATTAACCTCACACTACCAGAACTTGTAGCAACAAAGAAGGAAGGAGAATTGCTAGGGTTTTCTGAAGATATGGGAGAAGAGAGAAAGTTCAAATTGGGAATCTGTACTGATCAGTTCGTGTCCGAAAAGGAAAAGGAGAAAGGGACCTTTGGGCCGAAAGAAAAGATAGTCAATGGGCTAGAAATAATTAAAGTTAATGGGCTTGAATTAATTAAGCTTGAGTTGGTAAAAAAGGCCCAACACTCAGGGGAGCCCATTTAATTATTTGTTATGCATTTCAGAGTTGTAATTGGAAATATCTGATGATATTTTCCAACGGTTTTGGTCCCCACCAATTACTCTATATGGTGTACCATTGTCCTTTTTCAGATTTTATGCAGAAATATCATTCTAACTTTTCCTATCTGATTCTCTCTCTCTCTCTCTACTCTATCCCTCCTCTCTATATTCATCTTCAAACATTCATACAAATCACCATTACTTTACAATGTTCATCATCTAAAAATACCCAGAAAATTATATTAAAATTACACATCATTCCCTGTAGTACAGATCACTATAGGTTTATATGTCTATAAATATGAATTTTTATTTTATTTTTTTTATCAAAATATGTTATAGCCTAGTGGTTTTGGTCTATTATTAATGTATTTGGTTGTAGGTTTAATTCTTATTGAACATATAATTTTTAAATATTATTTTTTTGTCAAGTTTTTGTGTGTTACTACATGAAATAAAAATTACATTATTATTTTTAAAAAAATATTATCATTCTTTAGTGAATGGATAAGTAAGTGTTACTACATTGTTGTACTAAAAAAACTTCATATCTTATATAACACGTATTAAAACCTAATATAACACATGAAATGTTCATAAGGTAATACATTGTTGTTCATATGATAACACATGAGTATTCACATAGTATTAGGACGACATGCATACAGTGTTACATATTACTAAAAAAAACATATGTTACAACATGAACAAAAAGTGTTACCCTATGAAGAAAAACATGTTATCACATGGACAAAATCAGTATAAGCGAAAAAAAAATCATTAGTCCAAAATTGCAGATTTAAAACACAACTTGATGTGTTACTATCTGTCATCTGAACAAAAAAGTGTCACCCTATAAAGAAAAATGTGATACCACATGAATAAAAATCAGTACAAGCGCGAAAAAATCCTTAATCTAAAATTACAGATTTAATGAACAACATGAGAAGAGTGCAGAGGGATCTGAAAGACTGCGCCACAAAATCAAGTGGAAAAAGAACGGAATGACCTGTAAATTTCCGAGGATGAAAAAACTGAAGAAAGAGAGAAGAGTATGGAAGAATTTGAATAAGGAAGAGAAAAAAAGAACAACATAAAAGAAGGAAAAACCTAGCTAGGAACACACCGCTGTAAAATCTGATAGATAGGGGGAAAGAAGAACCCTAGATCGTGAGGAAGAAGAATCCATAAGCGCCAGATCCAAAGTGAGCCTAGGCCTGATCCGCAAGAGATTAAAACTTTTTAATTTAAATTAATTAGATATAAATCACATTATGCAATATTGCATACAAATTTTTAACTTTTATTATATATACAATATATCCATCTTTTGGTGATTTTTAATCATGTATAGTAGATAAAAAAAATTTATTGTAGGTGTGAATTATGTTTAACACACTTTATGTTATTTCTCATCGTGCATCAAACCAGTAAAGTTACTACTTACTAGTAGAGTTCATTTGTTAAGTGGTATGAGATTTAGAGGAATATGAAATAATGTGATATATTTTACTTTTTCATTGATATATTTGTTTTTTTAAATGTTTATTATAATGTATTTATATCATGATTTATTTTGATCAATTGACATCAAGAGACAGTGTTTGTTATTATATTTTTGATAACTCGATATCCGACAAAAAGACCGAATAATTAGGGAGACAAGAACCCATCATCCACTAGCGGGGGTCCCACTTCAAACCAGAATAAAATTTTGTATGAACTAGCCCATCTCAAGAATTGATCACATTTAAAGGGTTTCGAACCAGAGACATAGGGAGGAGCATACTCCTAAGTCTCAAGTCTACACCACTTGGTCAACCCTTGGGAGTTTAGTGTTTGGTATTATAGATATCATATAGGAGGTGATATGAAAAATCTTGTTAAAATAGAAAAAAGAAGCGTGTGCTTTCACGCCAAAGTGAAAAACCATAAATCATAACAAACACTTGAAAATGGGGTATATGATTTATTTTTCCTTCTTTTCCAGTGAAACAAACTGCCCGTAACGTATAACTCATTCCACTCTAATAAAAAAATTTATATTTCAATAATTTGAATCAAGTATGTAGATCTCTAATGACACTTGTTCACAGTATAAATTTTATACCATTATATTTATAAAATAATATCATAACATAATTCTCATTTATTTACACACATTAGGGAAAAGGCCCACCTCTAAATGTCAATATGTAGCGCTTCGAATTCTGGTCAATCGCGTACTCTTAACTAGAGGTGTTCGTGCTCTTGTATCGTGCTTCATAGTGATAAGATAGTGATACGATATGTTAAGACTAAATATGAACACATTATAATAAGATTTCATGTTGAGACGAACATGAAATATTTCATGTACAACACGACACGACATTATATGATACGATAAAATAATAAAAAATATAATTTATATTAATATAATATTTAACACGACAAAATATGACAAATGTATGATAAGATCATACATAATACACTACACGATATAACACGATAACACAAGATAAAATGTACGAAATCAATTATAAAATTACAAATATCAAAACTATCTTTTTCCAAATTAACAAGTTGATACGAACACGATACGAGGTTAAAATTTTATATCCTTATCGTTCAACACAACAAAGACACGAATACGATAAACCTAAACATTAACTCACAATTTTCATATAGTTTAGTTTTCTTTTCGTATACAAAATTGTCACCCCTACACTTAAGCGACGTTTATTATATACATATATAACCCTTTCTTTCCAGTTGACCTTCGTTTTCATTTTCAACATCCATTAATTTTTCGACAGGGCTCCTCCGCATTGGGTTGATGAATCTATGAGAACTCATGAAGATGAATCAAAAACTGAATCAGAATTTTATAAATCCAAAAGTGAGTTTACAAAAGGGGAAAAACAACTATATAGAAGAGAAAGAAATCTAACTACTCTAACTAACTTAACTGTTATCAGTCAATGCTAAGTATTGACTGACTTAAGCTTATTAAAACTATTTCTGACTATTACATATATCCACTGATACTGTATCTTATTTCAACTAATACCTTTCCTTGTTACCACTAATACTAGTAACACAAAATCAAATAAAATGCTTTATTTGATACTTATTACCTCCCCCCCCTCCCCCCCTCAAAATGTGAATGTATATTAACCATTCCCATTTTGACCTTGAAACTCTGAAACAATGTTGATGATAAGGGCTTTGTCATAATGTCTGCAAGATTAGCAAGAGTAGGTACTTGAATGATCTTTATTAAACCCTCTTTGATCTTCTCCCTTGTGTAGTGAAAATCTATTGTATATGCTTGGTTTTCTCATGTAGAACAGGATTGTGAGCTATTGAAAAGGCAGCTTTGCTATCTGTGTACAATAAGGCTGGCTGTGATGAAGGAATCTGCAAATCTTGAAGTATGTAGGTGATCCATTGGAGCTCTGCTGCCGTGTATCCCATTGATCTATACTCTGCCTCTGCAGAACTTTTGCTAATAATTGGTTGCTTTTTAGATTTCCAGGATATGAGAGAATGCCCTAGGTAGATTGCATAGCCAGTGACAATTCTTCTTGTTTGTGGACACCTAGCCCAATCAGAGTCACAGAAACCCTGCAACTTAAAAGAATTGTTAGTGGGATAAAAAATACCTAAGCCTGGAGTTGCTTTTATGTATCTTAGTAGCCTATGTGCAACAACAAAATGGCTTTCCAATGGATTACTCATATACTGAGTTAATGTCTGAATGGAATAAGCAAGATATGGTCTTGTAATTGTCAAATATAACATTTTTCCAACAAGACTCCTGTAGGCTGTAGGATCTTGTAAAGGTGATCTTTCTTGTTGATTGAACATCTGTTTCTCATCCATAGGAGTAGTGCATGGTTTGCTATTCAAATAACCTACATTATTCAATAAATCAAGAGCATATTTTCTCTGACACAAATGCAAACCATGTTTATTTCTTGCCACTTCTATACCAAGTATGTATTTTAGGATACCCAGATCCTTTATAGTGAATTGTCTGTGTAAATGATCTTTAACAGCCTGGAAGAGTCATTGAATTCCCAGTAATTATCATGTCATCAACATAGCACAATATCACAGTAAATAATGTTCCATTTTTCTTAGTAAAAAGTGAAGAATCAGCTTTAGACTATACAAAACCTATTGTGTCAAGTGATTGTGATAGCTTAGTAAACCATTGTCTAGATGCTTGTTTTAAGCTATAAATGCTTTTGTGTAGTTTACAGACTCTTTTATTACCAGTAACACAATATCCAGGTGGAGGCAACATATAAACTTCCTCAATAAGATCACTATGTAAAAAGGCATTGTTCACATCACATTGATGAATGAACCAACTATTTGCAAGAACAACACTCAACAAGATTCTTACAGAAGTTATCTTAGCTACAGGGGAAAATGTATCAAAGTAATCTATTCCTTCCTGTTGGGTGTAACCTTTAGCAACTAGTCTTACTTTAAACCTTTCTATGGATCCATCAGACTTATGCTTGATCTTATAGACCCATTTACAACCTATACAATGTTTTCCAGCAGGCAAATTGACCAATGACCAAGTTTTAATTCTTTTTAAAGCTTGAATTTCTGATTTCATAGCATTTATCCAATCAGGATTGTCTTTTGCATGCTTATAAGATTTTGGCTCAACCATCTCAGAAATTGCAGCAGCAAAACAAGCATGATCATTAGAAAGTTTAGATATTGACAATTGATCAGAAATAGGGTATCTAACAGATTTAGAAATAGTAGAACCATTATTGGCAGAAATAGTGGAATTCACAGAAACATTATCACTATTTATATTACTATCTCCAGCAAGATTATTAACACCAGTAGTATCCACAGAATGGGTTAAAGATGGTGGCACGCTTGTTCTGTAAACATCTAAATAAGCAGGAACATGCCTTGTTCTAGAAGATCTTCTCAATTCATTATTAGCTTGTTCTACATTATCAGATATTTCAAGTGTAGGAACAGAAGTGCCTGATGGAATATGCTCAACATGAGATGATTCTGTAGTTAACTCAGTGAACTCATCTTGAAGTTCTTCATGAAGCAGATCAACAAGATTTACATTAGTGTGCATTGATTGATCACTATCAGTAGATATTTCCTCAGAATTTTTTGGATAATGGTGTGAAACATGATCAACATGGAAAAGCTTGTTAATAACATCAATATTTGCACTATCATCTTTTGAAAAAGGGAAGATGGTTTCATGAAACCTAACATCTCTGGAAACAAAAAACCTTTTGTTATCCAAGTCATATAATTTGTAGCCTTTTGTCCCAAAAGGATAACCAACCAGTACAAATTTGACTGCTCTATGCTCAAATTTATGCCTATGGGCAGTAATTGTACTAGCAAAAACCAAACAACCAAATACTCTTAAATGAGAACAATCAGGTTCTCTGTTAAAAAGCTTCTGAAAAGGTGTCATATTTCCCAATACAGAGGATGGAGTTCTATTAATGATGTGTGCTGCTGTTTGAACACAATTTGTCCAAAATTTCAAAGGCATAAAAGATTGGAAAAGCAAAGCCCTAGCCACTTGTAATAAATGTTGATGTTTCCTTTCAACTATAGCATTTTGTTGGGGAGTTTCTACACAAGAAGTCTGGTGAATTATCCCATGTTTGTGATAAAAATCAGATAAAAAGAACTCAGTTCCATTATCACTTCTCAGACATTTAATTTTAGTTGAAAATTGAGTCAAAACCATGTTATAAAAACTTTCAATGGATAACCTGACATCAGACTTTTGTTTTAGCAAATATATCCAAGTACACCTTGAAAAATCATCAACTATAGTCAAAAAATACTTATGACCATTATATGATTCAATAGAAAAAGGTCCCCATATATCACAATGAACTAATTCAAAAGCAGAAGAACTAACAGAAGTACTAATAGGAAAAGTAAGTCTTTTCTGTTTAGCCATAGGACAAACTCCACAAATTTTATTCATATCATCATGCTTTACATCAATGTTTTTCAGAAAAGCTAAATTCTTAGCAGAAATATGGCCTAGCCTAGCATGTCAAATTCAAAAACTAACAGCAGAATTAGCTCTTACATTGTAAGCATATCTTCCAGAAGTCATCAAATACAGTCCACCCTTCAACTCAGCAAAACCAATTGTTGGGAAATTTAGAGTTTTGATGAAAGTTCTAAAACACATGTAATAGGACCAGTCAGATCTGTTAGCTGACTGATGTTTTTATTATCAGTTATAAGATTACCAGTTGATAATTATTGTATAGAACAACTGATGTATAAGATAGGTCATATATTGAGGGGGAACCTCAATATGTATAGGTCAGATCTAAAGATCAGAAGATCAAAAGAACAGCTGATATCCGACAGGCCAGAAGGCAAGGAAAGGATAGAAGATCAGACGATCTGATATAAGTCAGATAATCAGCTGAAGTCATGAAATTCAAATTCAGAAGACCTGAAGATCAGATGACTTCCAGAAGATCAGACCAGAAGACCTACATCAACCGAGTCTGCTAGTTGAGCTAAGAAAACTGGCACCAGGACTCTATCAGGTAGACTGATCAGTTGTAACTTATCAGGTCAGCTCACACCAGGTGAAAACTGATGTTTCACCAAATCATACGTTGATGATCTGAACAAGAAGAATGTTAACCTTAGTTGGTAGAACAAAACACTGAAAAGTGCTTTTGTTAACCAATAAGAACAAGACACGTATGAACGGAGCTGGCAAATACGGGATTTGATGCTGCTTGGTCTAATGGCTATAAAAGACACTATTCACACTTTCGGCCATGCCGTTCCTGAAGCACGTCACATCAATCCTGCAAGCCTACCAAATATAGCCGGAAATTCAAATTGCTCTCCAACGGCTCTTTGATTTCGAGGTCTATAAATATGGGATTACTCTTCAGAGTGAAGACACGGAAACTATCAAGAAGCCCAAACTATAATCAAATTTCCGCACGAAGAACACAACCTTGAAGATTACATTCTAAGTGTTCATCCCATAGTTCTTAACACATAAATCTTTTCCTCTAGCTGTTAGGCTGCTTAAATACTAGGAAAGATTTCAAAGTTGGAACAATCAACAATCTTACCAAAACCCAAAGTTAGGTTAAGTTTCTTTAGCAAGATTTCAGACTAGGGTTTCTAGTTCTTATTTCTGGGATCGGTTGAGTGAGAACTCCTTAAATATCTGTTGGTGTAATGTGTTGGACTAACACAATAATCTAAGTCCAGTTGGTTTAGTTGGTGCCCCTTGTGATAGGGAAGAGTGGACGTAGGACTGGTTGTCCGAACCACTACAAATCTTGTGTGCATTTACCTGCTTAGATTAACTGTTTTACACTATCGCACATGACTTAATTAAAGCTGCATACATATTCTAAGTTAAGATCAGCTTGCACCAAGCTTCTGATCTGATCAGATTGACACTTTAGTCAACTGGTTGAAAGACTGACTTTGGAATCTGATTTGTTAAAACTGGTTTTTCACACGGGTAAAAATTAGCTTCCGCACAATCAGTTAAACTGATAGATACCGAACTGATCTGCCTTCAGGCGATTAGTAAGTTGGATATCAGTCCAAACTGATTCACTTGCACTCTGATCAGGCAAACTGCAATCACACCTGATCTGCACGTAAAAGTTTTCAGAAGTCTATTCACCCCTCCCCTCTAGACTTCTGCACTCACAAAACCCGTTCGGGACCTACAAGTGGTATCAGAGCAGTGGTTCTACAGACCACTGGCTTTGAGTATCATCGGTTCTTGAGGAAGAACCTTTGTGGTCATTTGAACAGATCTTGAAAAACCGTTTTAAAACTCATTCGTTTTTCAAAATCACTCAGCATGGATAATACCTCTGGTATGTATCATGATTTGCCCAAGTTTTCAATTGATGAGTATGCAGATTGGGCCATATATATGTGCAACCATCTAGGATCGATAAGCGGCAGAATGATGGAAGTCATTGAACGAGGACCCATCATCATATATCACGACAACCCAGCAGTTGGAGGAGATCCAGACTTTGCCACGGGAAGTCTTGTGCGAAAAAGCCCAGCCCTGATGGATGCAGAGGAAAGAAAGCTGTATACTTTAGATACAATCGCCAGACATATAATCATGAAGACGATGGATAAAGTCACCAAGGAGAAGGTAAAATATCTCAAAACTGCGAAAGTAATGTGGGATACTCTTGCTGAGATATGCGAAGGAAATGATCAGATCAAAGACAGCCGACTACAAGCCGAACTGGTGAAGTTCGAAAAACTAAAGATGTTGCCCAACGAGACCATCAACGAGCTCGATGGAAGGATCACTATGTCAGTAAATAAGCTACGAGAACTTGGTAGAGAGATGTCAGACAAAGATATCAACTACAAGATCTTAAGATCTCTCACCAAGAAATGGGACATGAAAGTCACGGTAATCAAGGCTTGCCAAGACATTTCAAAGATGAAGCCGAGTAGCTTATTCCTAAGCCTTAAAGCTCACGAGTTTGACTTAATCGAAAGAGGACAAGCAGATGAAGACGAGACGCCTGTTGAAGCCTCAATGTCTAAATCAGTTGCGTTTAAAGCAACCAGCAGCAGATCGAAGGCCACTGAACCTGTTGGAAACATAATAAGTCAAGCAGAACAGATCGCTCTGCTTACCAGGAAACTTGAAAAATCAAACATTCAACTTGGTAAGTATCGCAGATTTTATAAGGATTATCAGCATAGCAGAGGAAGAGATAGGAGACCAGCTGACAGATCTCCAGAAAGAATCAGATCTGATGATCGAAGAGATCACATAGAAGAAAAGAAAAGAGATAATCTGACAGATGAGAGAAGAGATAACAGATCTGACAGAAGGAGTTCAGATTACTATTAGAAAGGGAAGTCACCTGATAGATTCTACAGACGGAATGACTCACCTGGAAGAAAAAGTTCCGTGGATCGTGGAGCGTGGAGTGTGTTTCAACTGTGAGAAACCAGGTCATTACAGCGTAGATTGCCTAAACCTGACACCAAAAGAAAGAGAAGAGAAGCGGAACAGAAGAGATCAACGATATAGAGACAGGAAAGCCCTGGTCGCTGACACATCTGGAATTGATGACTCATATCTGCCCTCTGAGGATTCTGGCTACTCATCTGTAGAAGACTTCTGTCTGATAAGCAGTGCCGTTGACTTCCACGAGAATGAAGATCTGATATTCTCTTCAGATGACGATGAAATCTACCTGATGGCCAAGGAGGACCAATCTGAGGTAACCTCCAATCCTTCTGCTTTTTCTGTTTCCACACCTGCTATTATTAACACACCTGCTGGAGAGATTGACTTGCAGCTCTACTCTGAGCAATTGCTTGATGATCTCTCTAATGCAGTAGACACTTATACAATGGTGGAAGCTGAGAATGACAAGCTAAGGATCATAAATAATCAGCTTGTTAAAGAGAACGCCTCTCGGTAAAAGCTCTTTGAATCGAAATCATAAACCCTTTCCGAAGGTAATCGGGGAACTTAACATTCGAAAGTTAAATCTTTCGATCGGGAGAAGCAGATCAAAGATCGCCTAGCAATCAACAAACAACAAGTCGATGATTTCAAAATCCTTCAAGCTAAATTTGATGAGCTATTCCGACTACATGAGAGTCTAAAATCTTTCGAGGATAGTTTGCGCAAGAAAAAATAGAGGTTTTCACGAAGTCATCTAAAACCGCTCAAGATATGAACACCTATTTTCGAACACCGACTAACAAGAAGGGACTTGGGTATGAAAAAACTTCTTCACGTCCTCAAAAGCCCCGCTTGATTCACTTCAAAAAGGTGTAATCAAACGAGTTTCGACAAAGATACACTAAAAGCTAAACTTGTATCTCGATAAGGAAAAAAGACTGTTGAGCAAGTAAGGCAGTGCCTAATCGTAAAGGAATGAAATGGACCCTAACGGTAAAGCATCACCGAGGAATCAACAGAAGAACCCGATTCTTCAAGAGACCTTAACTCGATCAACAGATTAGGTATCGTAAAAGACAACTTGTCAAAGGAAATCTAATCTCGAGACCCAATCAAGGTCATTTTAATAAGCAAGCTATAGGTAAACCGCGAAAAAACCACCTATGCCAAAAAGATATGAATCTTTTGATGGTAGCAATCATTACCTACCCTTACAATCGTAAACCTAGGGTCAGCCGCAGACCGAGCCACATCGATTAAAAGAAGACAAAAGAAAGATAAATCCTAAGTCTTCTAAGTCACCCAAGGCTCACATTTAATAATCATACTAATCGAAAGATATAAAGAGACGTGATGATTATGTTGATATGTATGGGAGACAAATCAGGCCTTCCGATCTAACCGATTAAAATAGAAGTGCCCTGTTTGTATGGATCCCTAAAACCAACCCTAACCCCTCAGGACCCAATCCAAAAGGGGTACCTAAAGCCTGATTTGGTTGCAGATTCGTGGCTGGTCCGCCAACAAAGGAGGTGTACAAGCAACTATCTGGTACATCGATAGTGGATGCTCAAGGCACATGACTGGAAGCAAACATCTCCTTAGCTCTTACATAGAACAAAAAGGCCCGCGTGTACTCTTCGGTGATGATAACTTTGGTTTTTCCAGAGGATTCAGAACCTTAGAGAATGATGATGTACAGGTTACTGGAGTCTCGTATGTCGAAGGTTTAAAGCATAATCATTATCAAGATCACAATTCGACAACGGGGTTCGATGTTGAGTTCTCGACTGATCAATGCACTATCAAAAATCGAGCCACTCAACAGATCTTGCTAACTGGTTCAAGGAAAGGCACGATCTACACAACAGATTGGAACAGTTGTCCAAGAAATGCATGCCTGATTGTTAAGAGTTCCAAAAGTAGCAGTTGGCTCTGGCAAAAAAGAATGAGTCATCTGAACTTTAAAATTCTTAACAAGATAGCAAGGATGTCTTTAGTGGAGGGACTTCCGAATGAGGTATTCTCTAAGGATCAGACATGTGTCGCATGTCAGAAGGGAAAACAAGTTAAAGCCTCTTTCAAGGAAATTCCTGGACCAGCATCCAGCAGAGTATTGCAGCTGCTCCATATGGACTTATTTGGACCAATTTACGGTCCATCTCGGTGGGGATAAATATACTCTGGTAATCGTGGATGATTATTCCAAGTTTACCTGGGTTGTATTCTTACATAAGAAGAATGAGACAACAACAAAGATACCTGAGCTGCTCAAGAAACTGCAAAATGAAAAGGGAGTTTGTATAGTGAAAATCAGATCAAATAAAGGTACAGAATTTATGAACTCTTTTATTACTGATTTTTGCACTAAGTTTGGTATACATCATGAGACATCAGCTGCAAGAACGCCACAATAGAATGGTGTAGCAGAATGGAGAAACAGAACACTCAAAGAAGCTGCTCGCACTATGTTAGCTGAACATGCAATACCAAGCCATTTCTGGGCAGAAGCCATCAATACTGCATGCCACACTCAGAACAGATGTCTTCTAACAAAGGCTCACTACAAAATACCCTATGAACTGTGGAAGGGCAGAAAACCTCGTATTTCTTACTTCCATGTTTTTGGGTGTAAGTGTTTCATACACAACAATGGGAAGAGTCAGTTGAAGACTTTTGAGGCCAAGTCAGATGAGGGTATATTCTTAGGATATTCCTCATCAAAAAGGCTTTTCGTGGTTTACAACAAAGTAACCCTAGTTGTGGAAGAAACACCCCATGTAGTCTTTGATGAAACATCTTCTGAACAAGAGAAATCTGCCTCAGAACAAGAAGTACCAGATCAACCAGTACCTGATGCACATAAAATGGATCAGCTAAGGATCAAGGAAAAAGGATCAGAATTCGTAACAGTATATATTCCAGATCCAGCTGATTCACCAGGTCAATCAGACCCTAAGGTACGAACAACTGTCAATGAAGAAGTTCGCACAATTTGAGACGAAGATCAACCGAACCATCCGGTTCGTGGGGAACACTGAAGTTCCCCGCGAACGGACATCAGCACATGATGAGTCCAACATCAGCTGAGACATGTTCTTATCAAGTGGATCATAACTCTGCACCACTCCCAATCTCTAGTAATGAACTACTATCAGAAATGGATGATGTTCTCCAAACCGACGCAAATCAGAATAGAAGGACCTGGATAACCAGTCATCCAACTGATCTGATATTCGGAGACCCATCTGATAGAGTTAAAACTAGACACCAGATTGGTGAAAGTGCCATGTATTGCTGTTATTTGTCTTTGAAGGAACCAACTGAAGTAGAAGAAGCTTTACGTGATGCAAACTGGATCCTAGCCATGCAAGAAGAACTGGAACAGTTTGAAAGAAATCAGGTCTGGAAGCTGGTGGACAGACCAACCCATCAAGATGTGATTGGCATAAAGTGGGTATTCAAGAACAAGAGAGATGAGAATAATGTCATAACCAGAAATAAGGCAAGACTTGTTGCTAAGGGGTATTCACAATCATAAGGAATTGATTATGATGAGACCTTTGCACCAGTCGCTCGCCTGGAAGCCATTCGGCTGTTTTTGGCATATCTTTGCCTACGAGGGTTTATTGTGTATCAGATGGATGTAAAGAGTGCATTCTTAAATGGGGTACTAGCTGAGGAAGTTTATGTTGAACAACCTCCAGGCTTTGAAAAAGGCAACAAAGGCAACCAGGTGTACCGTTTAAGAAAAACTCTTTATGGCCTGAAACAAGCTCCTCGAGCTTGGTATGATACACTCTCTCAGTTCTTGATAGACAGTGGTTTCACTAAAGGAATAGTGGATAGAACCTTATTCAGAATAGAAGATGGAGAAGATATTCTGGTGGTTCAGATTTATGTGGACGACATCATCTTCTTTGATCTCCCAACAAGAGTCTATGTGAAAGATTGAAAGAAGTCGATGCAAGGGAAGTTCGAGATGTCCATGATGGGTCAGATGAGTTACTTTCTGGGTCTACAAGTTAAGCAAAGTACAGAAGGGATATTCATCTGCCAAGCAAAGTACACTAGGAGTTTATTGACTAAGTTTGGAGTTCAAAACTGTAAGGAAGCCAGAATTCCTATGATGACTGGATTCAAGATGGATCCAGATGAGGATGGTCAGAAAACCAATCAGAAAGAATATAGGGCTCTCATTGGATCTTTATTATACCCGACCGCCAAAGACCGATAGATATCACTTTTTGCAAAGAGGTGTATGTGCCAGATTTCAGGCAAATCCAATTCAAAGTCACCTGGAAGCAGCTAAGCGGATTCTTAAGTATCTGAAGGGGACAGTAAACCTTGGTTTATTTTACCCATCAGATGATAATCTAGAGCTTAGTGGGTATTCTGATTCTCGATTATGGAGGTTGCGTAATTGTGTAAAGTCAACCTCGAGAACATGTCGGTTTTTAGGAAGTAAACCGATCTCGTGGTTTTCAAAAAAGCGGACATCGATTCGACATCTACTACTTGAAGCGAGAATATATGGTGCGCAGTGAAGTTTGTTGTTCTAACCCGCCTCTGGCTTAGTCGGTGGTGAGGATTATAACATTGTAGCTAAGAATGTACCTATTTTTCTCGTGATAATAATCTTTATTGCAATCACTCAAAATCCTGTTTTACATACAAGATGCAAGCATGTGGATGTCAGACACCATTTTATAAGAGATCATGTTGAAAAGAAGAATATCATAATGGAAAAGATTCATACTGATATACAGAAAGCTGATATTCTAACCAAGCCACTAGTGAGATCGATTCGAGAGAATTATGCAATGAGCTAGGACTTCTGGATCTTGGAGAAAAAGCACCAAAAATGTTTGATGGACTGATCTCCAGAACCAGCTGGTTAAGAGACTAACCAGGTTAAGAGGAATCAGTTGAGTTTGGTATCTCAATCGATCGTAAGATCATCAAGGAACCGATATGAGAAGTCTTATCGATCGATTCTTAATTATCGATTTAAAGGAACTGATCAGATTAAAGGATTATCAGATTAAAGGAACTGGTCAGATTAAAGGATTATCTGATTAAATCAGTTTGGTTATTTCATACTTTGTAAGTCGATTAAGCTGATATTCAACAAGCAAGATTCACAAGATTAAAGCTTACATCGCATAAGAAAACAGAAAATTTACACAACAATGGAATAATAGAAATTTTCATTGATAAAGACCCGAAGGTCAGATTTACATTACAAGTTACAAGTACAAAAGGACCCGGAGGTCAGTACATAAGCCTTAAACCCTAAACCCTAAACCCTTAAACCGAAAACCCTAAGCCTAACCCTAACCCTAGAAGGGGGGGAGAGAGAGAGATTTTAAAATCTGATGCTCCCATTTTCCCCCACTTAACAGGGGTGTGAAGGCTTTGAAATAATCCTAAAGCCACCCTCAGAGCTTCGGAGTTAGGAGCGAGAGCGGCGTTGAAAGGATTTCTAAGCCAGGAGCCCTTAGAGCTGAAATCAATGGCCTCTCCAGCTGTTAAATGGGACACAAGTGCCAAGGAAGTGGTCCAAAGACCATATGGCCACATGTGTCGCATGAAAAAATAGAGTTGATATACGAAGATCAGTTGTTGTCTGATCAAGATCGTATATCAAACTCATGTTTTATATCAGACTGAGTCTGTTGATGCTAATTCCGTCATCTCGATAGGCACACAAGGTGCATACGGTTAGGAGAAGTGTCTTCTCATTTGTGATAGCAGATCCGCTGCCCCGGTGGTAGAGAAACTTTGCAATAATTGTATGTGTAATCTTTGATGATGACGAAAGCAGTAATAAGGGACACACAGGGATGATTTGAGAAGCTGAAATCACTTGAAAATGGGTAAAGGTTTTTGCCGGAAGTTTCACCGGAAATAAGGGTTCACCAGAATACATGATTTACAAAGAAGATAAGTATGGTGAATGGGTTATGTTGTGTAAATCATTGGTCCAATTTATAGAGGCCAAGCAAGGGTGCAAATGCAAATTTGATTTCTCAAAGCCTTTTAGAGAAATTAGCACCGCAAGGACAGCATGTAGGAAACACGCGACTGATAATTGGATAAGTTTACGGCGATTTGACATCCCAAAGTATCCAGACTATTATTACAAATGTCAAATCGTGTCGACTTAGGGAATCGAGACGACTATTCAATCTTTTCAAGACTAAGTTTTGGCGGTAACACCTATCCCAAGAATTGACTTGGTCTGAGTAGAATCAGATTAGGTCAACTGAAATCTGATTAGATAAGAGACTGATCAGATGAGGAAGACCAGTTGAGTATGATACCTCAACAAATCAGATAAATCAGTCAATAAGAAATCAGAAATAACAGTTGAAGGGGGAACTTCAACTGATCAAGGAGGATCAGAAAAGGAAATATCAGACGCAAAGTGAAGCGGATCAGTTGAAAAGGACAGTTGGGAAATTATAAGGTTTAGGCAGAAAACTAAGATCAACAAGTGGAATCAAGATGAACAAGTGGTATTGACTAATTACAATATCAGTCAACCAGATACGCATTTCTGTTTCCTTGCTTACTGCTTACTTATCTGAATTATCTGATAATATATTTGCCTTTACTGTACACACTACTTTTGTGACGTATATCCTGCAAAGTATTTAATGCGGACGTGGGGTATATGTATTAAATGCCACTAAATGTGTTTTTAAATCCAAAAGGCAATCGTGCGTGTATTTCCTGACCACACGATCAAAACCGCTCAATCTGGATCGTTTAACCTTTTCAACCGTTTGATCTTCTAATCTCGATTTTCCCTCCTTCATCTTATATGTTTCATCAAAACCCTACCAGAGTATTCTCCCTCTCAAAATTCTTGCATTTTATTCTCTGAAAACTCACAATTACCTTCTGCGATTCAAAGTGTTTCTTGCGATTCAAACTTATTTTCTGAAAAGCAGAATCTGGTAATTTCTGGTTATTTGATGAATTACCTTCCTAAAATCCATTGAACTTATAGATTACGCAATTTATATTATCCTGTGATATGCCTTATCACTTCTTGGTATCCGTATGTGTTCATCGATTATTAGGCCTGAGAATAGGTCTGATAATCAATATATGATATCTTTATGATTATGCACAAATTTTTTTTAATCGAGTCTATCTTATTGTAGATGGCCACTCACGGAATGGGCAAAATTATGTGTAACTATGCAGATTTGGCAACCAAAATTGTCGATGACAAATTTGTAAAGTTTGGTGTTACACGGGATCCGGAATCAATGGAGGTCGAACAAATTCTGAGGAAGGGAGGTCTTGAAAAATCTTGTCCGCTCATCGCAATCCAAGAATGCAAAGATGAGGCAATCGTAATTCTTGAGGAATTTGAAGGTGGACACGGATAATCCTGGAGACGAACTGATTTCTTCAGTAAATGGAGAGGAGATCAGACTTTCAAATGCTTATATAACTCGACTGTTCAACCTGCCCAAAGGAAAAATCTCTCCTGCTCACTACAGGGAGAATGAAGATGAGCTGATCAGAAATGAACTCTTCAGAGAGGCTGATAAACACTAGACTACAGGTTTTGTCAGGCCTATGTTGAAAAGGAAATACCGTTTGTTATTTGACATTCTGTCAAAAACAATCATGGGTATCTCGTTTAGCCCAGATGGATTAACAGCTGTAAAAATGTATAACATGGCTGCTATCATTGATGAAGCCAAAAATATTAATTGGCATGGTTTCCTGAAGGCTATTCTGCTCCAAGAACATGACAAGTTTGGAGTTAATGATCGTAGACAAGTCTATCTGAAGAAAAGAATCAGCAATCTCAACAAGGTTGCAGTCATTCAAGCGACAAGATGCCAAATGCTAAATGGGATCAGAACGGACTGAAGTCCTACAAGGCCTTTCTCACAACCACATCTGCCATATATGGGCCATCAGATGATGATATGCGGCCCACCCCTCCAAAGGTTAAGAAAGGAAAGACCAAGGAGGCAGCTACGTCTGCAATAGATGCTCCTCAAAAGAAGAAGAGAAAACTGGTAAAGGCTCAGGAGAAGAGGCCGAAGAAGGCAAAATAGGCCACCATGACTCTTTTTCTAGAAGACGAGTCAGATGAAGAAGGAGTGCCAGATCAACCTGATGCACCACAGAGATCAGATGAAAAATCAGACAAGCAGGCTTCTCAAGTGGAGAGCTCGCCAGAACATTCTGAGGGAAGAGCAAGAGACGAACGATCTCCTTCACCTCAATCTCGAGCTAATTCACCACTCAGACTTCTAGCTGCTAAGCATATTTCTCCTTCTTCTTCACCTGCTCGCGAACCTAAAAGCCCATCAGTTCGCGAACGTAAAGATTACCCGCCGCAGAACTGCACGTATTTTGTTTCTACAAAGAACATCAGAGATTCAAACCAATCACCAACATCCACCTACTCGAAGACACCACCAACAACCCTCTACATCTCATCAACGGAACCTGGTCGATCTGAACAGATGATTCCTGAGTCCAGATCATCCAAGACCATCACCGGAAAATGGTCGAATGCGAATTGAACGCGATATTGATGAGTCAGATCCGAGTTGGTAGCCCATCCCGTTATTCGAGAGGAAGTAATGGAGATCCTCACTGGAAAGATCTCCGTTTGAAGAACTTCTCGATTTCATGATCATTATTGAGCAGATGGGAGGTTTGATGCATTTGCAGATTTTGATTTCGACATGAAGAAATCTTTCAGTAGATCACCAATGAGCCGATAATCTTTGAATCAATCAAAGCTCGATCCACGTAAAGTTCGGGAATAATTGAACAAGTTGAATCGAGGTCGTTGAAGAAACTCCTAAGGAAGATGATCCTATGAAGGATGTGGAGTCGCTGATGATAGTGGAACCGGTGTCTTTAGATTTCATGACCAGCCCATCGGAGGGCGCAAAAAAACTGAAAATGATCAGGTGACATAAAATATTCCTAAAACACACATCACCACTGCTCAAATTCAGGAGATCAGATCGTGTTTTAAAGATCTTCTGAAAGAAGAAGTTGAGGGAGTGTTGGCTAATCAACTTTGCAACACAATATCTGATCAGAGGCAGATTGGCCTCAAAGAAATAACGGATCAACGGGAATTGGCTATTTCCCAGATTGAGGCAATCAAAGATCAGTTCTCTCAAACTGTGACCAACCTGACTGCTGAATTTAAGAAGACAGTTGACGACAAGCTAGTCCAAGTTGAACAACAACAAGTTTCTCTTCTAATGGTCACTGAAAAGCTTGAAATGACTGAAGAAAAACTTGATAAACTCATTCTTACCCTCTCTACTGCCATTGAATCTGTCAAGATTGAGCTGATTTTAAAGATTCAAAATCTATCTACTCAAGCTCAAGGTTTATCTGTTGAAGATCTTAACAAAGCCATATCAGTCAGCTTTGGATCTCTGACTTCCCACCTCAATGCTCTTTTTGATCAAACCAAAAAGGGGGAAAGACAGATTGAGAAACCAACTGACCATATCAGAACAACAGAAGAACTAATTCAGACAGTTGAATCCTATGGCCAGAGACTAGACCATCTGGATCTTTTTGCTAATGAAATTTCTGGGAAGATGGAAAAGTCAAAGGCAAGAAAGTTAGCTGTGGGTGCTGGGACATTAGAACTTGTACCAGTCACTCAGACTAAGAAAGTCACAAGAAACACAGCTAGCCAGATACAGGCCGATAAGAAACTGGCTGAGAAACTGTCTAAAGAGCAGATTGCTGAAGAAGCCCGAATAAGTGAAGAAGAAAGAAGGGCAGAAAAATTGGCGGAGGCAGAAGATCTGAAAAAGAAATACAGATCGAGGGCAAAGAAAGGCAAAGTCGGAAAATCTGGATCAGAACCTCAGCTGTCAGCAAGAATTGATGAAATCATTCCGAAAACTGTTGCACATGCTGATAGGTTTGAGGAATGGAATAAGATCAGAAGTGAATGGCTTCTGGATGCTTTTGTTCTAGATCTTGTTCCACAAGAAGAATCACCAGATACAGAATTCCTCAACTGGTTGGAGAACAAATACCCAGATTTTCTGAAATATCTGGAAAATGAGGCCAAAATAATCAATGTGAAAATATCTCGTCAAGAGTATGACGTGATGGATTACTCGAAGAAGGCAGATGACTCATTTGACAGACTGGCATTTCAAAGGTTCTATTTTGACATCCTGAACAAAGCTCGCATAACTGATCCTTAGCAGATCAATGATGTTAAATGGAAGCTATACCAGATTTTCAACATTCCTCAGGATCAACGAGAAATGCCAGAAGGATATAAGCCAAGAGTTTGAAGATCAGAAGACTACTTAGGATCAGCTGAATTTAAACTCAAACTTTTCTAATGTAATATGTAATCGATAAATCTGATGAATGAAAAGTTTATTTGTTTTCTGATCCTAAGACAAAATCTCATTATCTTCTGATTATATGCTCTTTATTGTTTTATACTTATCAACTGTGCTGGTTTCTCAAGTGTTTTGGTTTCATCAAAAAGGGGGAAATTGTTGGGAAATTTTGAGTTTTGATGAAAGTTCTAAAACACATGTAATAGGACCAGTCAGACCTGTTAGCTGACTGATGTTTTTATTACCAGTTATAAGATTACCAGTTGATAATTATTGTATAGAACAACTGATGTATAAGATATGTCATATATTGAGGGGGAACCTCAATATGTATAGGTCAGATCTAAAGATCAGAAGATCAAAAGAACAGCTGATATCCGACAGGCCAGAAGGCAAGGAAAGGATAGAAGATCAGACGATCTGATATAAGTCAGATAATCAGCTGAAGTCATGAAATTCAAATTCAGAAGACCTGAAGATCAGATGACTTCCAGAAGATCAGACCAGAAGACCTACATCAGTCGAGTCTGCTAGTTGAACTAAGACAACTGGCACCAGAAGACTCTATCAGGTAGACTGATCAGTTGTAACTGATCAGGTCAGCTCACACCAGGTGAAAACTGATGTTTCACCAAATCATACGTTGATGATCTGAACAAGAAGAATGTCAACCTTAGTTGGTAGAACAAAACACTGAAAAGTGCTTCTGTTAACCAATAAGAACAAGACACGTATGAACGGAGCCAGCAAATACGGGATTTGATGCTGCTTGGTCTAACGGCTATAAAAGACACTATTCACGCTTTCGGCCATGCCGTTCCTGAAGCACGTCACATCAATCCTGCAAGTCTACCAAATATAGCCGGAAATTCAAATTGCTCTCAAACTGCTCTTTGATTTCGAGGTCTATAAATATGGGATTACTCTTCAGAGTGAAGACACGGAAACTATCAAGAAGCTCAAACTATAATCAAATTTCCGCACGAAGAACACAACCTTGAAGATTACATTCTAAGTGTTCATCCCATAGTTCTTAGCACATAAATCGTTTCCTCTAGCTGTTAGGCTGCTTAAATACTAGGAAAGATTTCAAAGTTGGAACAATCAACAATCTTACCAAAACCCAAAGTTAGATTAAGTTTGTTTAACAAGATTTCAGACTAGGGTTTCTAGTTCTGATTTCTGGGATCGGTTGAGTGAGAACTCCTTAAATATCTGTTGGTGTAATGTGTTGGACTAACACAATAATCTAAGTCCAGTTGGTTTAGTTGGTGCCCCTTGTGATAGGGAAGAGTGGACGTAGGACTGGTTGCCCGAACCACTATAAATCTTGTGTGCATTTACCTGCTTAGATTAACTGTTTTACACTATCGCACACAACTTAATTAAAGCTGCATACATATTCTAAGTTAAGATCAGCTTGCACCAAGCTTCTGATCTGATCAGATTGACACTTTAGTCAACTGGTTGAAAGACTGACTTTGGAATCTGATTTGTTAAAACTGGTTTTTCACACGATTAAAAATTAGCTTCCGCACAATCAGTTAAACTGATAGATACCGAACTGATCTGCCTTCAGGCGATTAGTAAGTTGGATATCAGTCCAAACTGATTCACTTGCACTCTGATCAGGCAAACTGCAATCACACCTGATCTGCAAGTAAAAGTTTTCAGAAGTCTATTCACCCCTCCCCTCTAGACTTCTGCCCTCACGAAACCCGTTCGGGACCTACACCAATCACCTTCCTAGTGTTGTTTTCCTGAAATTCACAATGAGAAACACCAAACACAACACTCACATTTGAATATCTTGTTAAATGAGATATAGACAACAGATTAAATGAGAAATCAGGCGCATACAAAACATTATACAGTGTAATGTGCTCATTTAACCTTATATTTCCAATAAAAGTGGCAACAACAAGATGATTATTAGGTAAATTTATCTTTATACTAGAAGGAGCAGAAGGACTAGTGAATAAGGACAAATTTATCCAAGTATCATTTTTATAATTGACATTGCAAACAAAATGAGAAATACATGATTCATCTTGCTGAGTAGAACCAGCACCGGCAACACTAGCATCAGTGTTTTGATCAAAGATCCCAGGAATATAAGGCTCCATTGCCTTTTGAACTTTATCAGATGGAACAAAAGCCCCTGCTATAGAGTGAGCTGACTGTACAAAAGCTCCAGCCACTAAATGTGAGTCTGAAAGTTTCTGCATCTTTGAAAAAGTTAAGAACTGTTCAAAAAGTTCTTGATTGAATAAAGGATTAGTGGCTACATCATCTTCCTTGTGTGTGGTCTCAAGATTAACACAATCTGCCACAATATTATGAGCAGATGGATCAACCTTATATTTCTTATTACCCTTCCACCTTGGTGAAAAACCTATGATTTGATAGCATCTATCAACTGAATGGCCAGGAAGCTCACAGTGAGAACACTTAAGAGGCCTCTTCCTATCTTTGAAGTTCTTTACACCCTGTCTAGCCATCATAGCAATGGAATCAGGTTGAACAGACACAGGATGACTCAAAGTTCTTTGACTCTGTTCTTGCAAGATTAGAGAATATATTTTAGCTAATGAAGGTAGAGGGGTTTGCAGTAGAATCTGACTTCGAATAGCTGCATAGGACTCATCTAAACCTATCATGAACTTCATAACCACATCCCTTTCTTGGGTTTGGGCAACAATCTGAGGAAGATTACAAGAACAGAAGGCACCACATGTGCATTTCAAAATCGGCCTAAAACTGACATATTCATCCCAAAGGCTTTTGAATTGGTTGTAATAAACCACTAAGGAACTAGAACCCTTAGAAATAGAGGCTAAAGATTTTTCCAGAAAATATACACCGTCAGATTTCGCATACCGAGCATGTAACTCATCCCACGCCTCGCGTGCAGAGGTGAAAAACTCCAATGTGCGCTTGATGTCCGGACTAATGGAGTAGAGAATCCAGTTCAAGACTAAGTCATTTGCGCGTACCCACGCTCTATGAATTGCCCCATCATCACCAGCCGACGGAGGAGCCAAAGAACCATCCACAAGCGGATTCTTGTTCTTTACGCTCAAGGCCCTCTTGATAGAATGGCTCCAGGAGACAAAATTCGAGCCATTAAGAGGCTCAAGAACTATAGACACAGCAGGATTATCCTGTGGATGCAAAGTCAATGTCGAATACGGATTGAGTGCCGGATTTAGCGAAGAAGGATCAGTAATCGTAGCCATTTTTAATCGAAGGAATTAGGGCAAATAGCAACAGACTGAAATCACAAAAATTAGGGCCAACAACTCGATGAAAACACTATTTCAATCGATAAAGCCCCAAAACAAAACTAATCGATCGATTCACAAATCGCAATTGAAAAAAAACTCTTCAAATCGGTTTACAACAAAACCAAAATGAACCACGAAAATATCAACCGAAAACGCAGCGGAAAAACAAACCTAGCATCACCGAATCGAAGATGATTCGTAAACTGATACCATGATGAATCTATGAGAACTCATGAAGATGAATTGAAAACTGAATCAGAATTTTAGAAATCCAAAAGTGAGTTTACAAAAGGGGAAAAACAACTATATAGAAGAGAAAGAAATCTAACTACTCTAACTAACTTAACTGTTATCAGTCAATGCTAAATATTGACTGACTTAAGCTTATTAAAACTATCTCTGACTATCACATATATCCACTGATATTGTATCTTATTTCAACTAATACCTTTCCTTGTTACAACTAATACTAGTAACACAAAATCAAATAAAATGCTTTATTTGATACTTATTATTGTCGGGGAATGAGTATAATCCCAACAATTATGGGTTCATCTTAATGGAGGGAATTAATTTCTATCTCGATTTTTGGTTTCACAAGATATCTAGCTATCTTGATTTATTTTTTATGTGGTTTAATTTCTTGTGTTTTTTGCGATTTTAAATAGTAGGATTCACCCTTGCTGATTTGCGGCTACTCACCATTTTGACCACCTCTAGCTCATGTCAGTTTCCTCCTATCTTACTTATCCTTTTCGTCCTTCACAATTTAATGATTTGTTGTTTTCTGGCATAGACGTAAGTGTTCATCACAAACCGTTAAATCGATATATCCAAAGCATATGTAAAGAGTAATTATCTCCTCAATTGAGGAATATGATATTATTTCTCACTATATATAATTACAAGATGTACAATTAAATAAGGAAAAACATAATGTACATAAATACATTGATTTACAATAGATGTCAAGATTCTTCTAGAGTATTCCCCCCCCTCAAGCGATGCGGATGGGGACCAACACAGAGCTTGGACCGGAAAAACTCGAAGAGCGGTCCATGAAGACTTTTAGTGAAGATGCCCGCCAACTGAAGAGTTGAAGGAACAAAATGAGTGGAAATATTTCCACTAGCTACGAGTTCCCGAACGAAATGATAGTCGATGTCTATGTGTTTTGCACGTTTATGAGCAACAGGGTTTTGGCTGAGAAAAATCGCACTTTTATTATCACATAGTAAAATAGGAGTCAAAGGTGGCAAGGCATGTAGATCACGAAGAACATTTGTGACCCAAATAATTTCAGCAGCAGCATTAGCCATAGCATGATACTTGAATTCACAGCAGGAACAGGCTACCGTAGGTTATTTCTTTGCGCTCCAAGAGACCAAATTTGGACCAACGAAGATGGAATAGCCATATGTTGAGCGTCGTGTATCCAAGCAACGAGCCCAATCGGCATCAGAATAACCCAAGAGACTAGGTTCACCCTTATCGAAAGTGAGACGATGGTCAAGAGTATGTTTGACATACCGAAGAATCCGTTTAACAGCCTGAAAATGATCATTAGTAGGAGCAGATTGGAATTGACTCACAGTGTTAACAGCATACGAGAGATCTGGTTGAGTGATCGTCAAGTATTGAAGAGCACCCACTAAGGAACGATAGAGTGTAGGGTCCGAAAAGGGAGTGCCAGAAACTTGAAGAACCTCACTAGGAGCCAAAGGAGTTCATACAGGTTTGGCATTGAGAAGATCGGCCTGAAGGATAATATCGTGAGCATACTTGGATTGACTGAGAAACAAGTCACGATTTGTGTAATGGACTTCTAATCCCAAGAAATATGTTAGACGACCAAGATCCTTGATTGCAAATTCCCGACGAATCCGATTGACCAGATTGTCAACTAGTTGACAATAATTCCCTGTTACAATGATGTCGTCCACATATAAAAGTAAGTAAAGTGTTGATGAACCTTTATGAAAGACAAATAAGGAAGTATTGGCAGAGCTGCAACTAAATCCGAGTGTAAGCAAGAAGGAGTTGAACCGTTGGAACCATGCCCGAGGAGCCTGCTTAAGACCGTAAATAGCCTTTTCGAGAAGACACACGTGACAAAGAAACTGGGGATTTGTGTAGCCAAGAGGCTGCTCCATATAAACCGGCTTATCAAGGAGACCATGCAGAAAAGCATTATTCACATCCAGTTGACGAAGAGGCCAATTGTTCATGACGGCAAGAGCAAGAACAATACGAACTGTAGAGGCTTTGACCACTGGACTGAATGTGTGAGTGAAATTGAAGCCGGGAATTTGAGTGAAGCCTTGAACAACCAGGTGAGCTTTGTAGCGATCAATCGAGCCATCAGCAAGGTATTTTATGCGAAAAACCCATTTGGAGCCAACTATATTTGTGTTCTCAGGACGAGGAACGAGGACCCAAGTATGATTGGAATGTAGGGCTTTTAACTCAGTATCCACAGCAGCAACCCAATGAGATGATTTGGCAGCAGATTTGAAGCCTCGAGGTTCAGACACAGCATGCAAGGCAGAAAGCAAGGCACTATGAGCAACATGAGCCATGTTTGGAGGATGCTTGAGTTTGAAGATGTCGTCCTGAGCACGAGTACGCATGGAATGTGTAAGTACGAGTGGGGCATGAATAGAAGGATCCGGTGCTTGCTTAGGAGGATGCGTGAATGGAGCTGAGGGTTTGACATGAGTATCTGGATCAATATGTACCTGTGGAACGGAGGCAAAAGTAGGAGCAGCTTCCTCAAGAGCACAAGTATTGCAAGGTGAGGATGATAGAGGTGGCATAGACACCGAAGAAGAAGGGGTCGACGTGATAGGAGCCAAAGGAGTGGAGGAAATCGGCGTCTGATCCAGAAAAGAGGAGTACTCAAGCTCATGAGCAGCACGGGAAGTGATCATGCCTGAAAACGGAAAACAACCTTCGTCGAACTGGGCATGTCGTGTTATGTAGACCCTAGAAGATTTAGGATCCATGCAACGGAATCCCTTGTGATGAGAGCTGTAACCGAGAAAGATACATGGCACACTCTTGGGAGAAAGTTTGTTAGTTGCATAGTTACGCAAGCAGGGATACACACGATAATCAAAGACATGGAAATTCTCATATGCAGGGTAAACAGAGAATAAGAGTTCAAAGGGAGAATGATTACCCAAAACAGAAGACGGAAGTCTGTTGGTTGTATAGATAGTGGAACTGAAGGCCTCAACCCAATACTTAGCAGGAAGAGAAGCGTGAAAAAGCATAGCCAAGCCAGTTTCAGTGATATGCCTGTGTTTTCGTTCTGCCCTGCCATTCTGAGCAGGTGTTGTACGGACAAGACATAGAATGATAAATTCCTGATTTAAGGAAGAGAGTCTTCATCCTATTATTGGTAAACTTAGTGCCCCCATCAGATTGAAAGACTTCTATCTTCCTTGCAAATTGATTTTCAACAAAGGATTTAAAGGTATCAAACACAGCATAAAATCAGATTTGAACTTCAACGGGTAAAACCAACTGAACCGAGAGTAATCATCAATAAACACAGCATAATAAGCATATCCAGAAGCAGATAAAACAGGAGCAGGTCCCCACAAATCACAGTGAATTAAATCCAAAATAGCAGTGGCACGCTTAGTATTAATCACATAAGATAAATGTTTACTCTTGGCCAACTGGCAAGAGTCACAAGCAATAGGTTTAGGCAGTAAAGAAGTAACAGAAACATGGCCTAATTTATTTAGTAAAGTGATAGAATCAAAAGCTGCATGTCCAAGTCTTCTATGCCAAAGTTCAAAGGATCCTCGAACCTTTGCACCCTTCAATGCAGCAATCAAAGCAGTTTGGCCACGTTCTAGTATATAAAGGCCATGTTCACGTCGACCTTTTGCCAAAGGCATCCATGTTTTCCGATTTTGAATTTCAAAAGAGTCAGTGGTGAAAAGGACATTAACAGGATAATCACTTGTGAGTTTACTTATGGATAATAAATTTTTCGTAATATGCAGAACCACCAAAATGTCCAATAAAGATAAATGACGAGACAAAGCATATGAACCAGTACGAGAAATAGAAAGTTTAGCACCATTACCCACAACAACGTTGTCAATATCCAGTGTAAGGAGACGAAGAATCAAGATTAGTGGCAGTGTTTGTCATGTGGGCCTTTGCACAGGTGTCGAGATACCAATCAGAGGGAGTAGACGAACCAAGAGAACAACCAGCGTTGAAAGCATTTGCCAAGTTAGCTTGCTGAGAAGAAGAGTAGCCATATCGTTCAAGACAATAGGTCGCATAGTGACCCTGCTGACGACAAATTTGGCATGTCGGGTTGGAGCGCCCACGGCCCCATCCGCCCCCTATATAACCGCGACCACCACGGCCCTGATTTGAATGGCCTGACGAACGTCCACCCCTGCTGGACGAGCCACCACGACCTGACTGACCATTTCCACTAGGCTGGTTTGAACGGCTGTAATTCGCCGAGAAGGCGACATTACCCGGAGAAGAAGAGCCATGCACCGCTTTCGTAAATAGCTCATGTGATTCGGCCAAAGACAAGAGAGTAACAAAAGAAGACAGAGGATCCTTAATGATTTGCGCCGAAGAGAAGGCGATGAAATCGGGACCAAGACCACGAAGAAACCAGTGGGACTTATCAGTATCATCAACTGGGCGACCCATCGCCGCTAACTGATCGTAGAGCCCCTTGAATTTAGCGCCGAACTCGGCAACGCTGAGAGAGCCTTTGGATATCAATTGCAATTCATCTTTGATCTTGAATTCGTGAGGCTTGGATTGGCAATTGAATGTGGCAGCGAGGGTATCCCAAACTTCACGAGAGGACGAACAGCCGATGACGGTGGCCAGCGCTTCTACGCTTAGGGTGGAGGTGAGAAAAAATCTAACGATTTGATCATTGGCTTACCATTTTTAATAAGCAGGATTCGGAGAAGATGATCCCATCACATCAACGACCGTCTTTGCAGGCGGCGGGAGGGAGCCATCAATGTATGGCAAGAACTTTTGGGAAAAGAACAGAGGATGAATTAAACTATGCCAGAGAAGATAATTGGAAGAGGATAATTTCACAGTAACCATATGAGACATTGCTTGGAGAGTGAGGGAGGATTCAAAGGGGGAGTGTTGGGAGATGAATTTAATAAAGAGATTTTGATTAGATCCCAAAACCCCTGAGTATGACATGTTCAGGATAATCTTGATAGATCGAAGTCGAGGATTGAGATGGAGTGTTAGGAAGTTATCCGCACTACGATAACAAGAAATATAGACTCAAGAAGAATCAAGACTCAAGAAGTACGTCAAGAAAATCAAGACTTCGTAAGTAATCAAGACTCAAGAAGTTGTCAAGAAATCAAGACTCAAGAAAGAATCAAGAAATCAAGACTCAAGAAGTTGTCAAGAAATCGAAGACTCGTAGTTTCAAGACTCAAGAAGTAATGTAAGAAATCAAGACTCAAGAAGTTGTCAAGAAATCAAGACTCAAGATGTCATCAAGACATCAAGACTCAAGATGTCATCAAGACTCAAGATGTCATCAAAAACATCAAGACTCAAGATGTCATCAAGATATCAAGACTCAAGATGTCAACGAAAAACTCAAGACATCAAGACTCGTAAGACACCAAAACTCGTAAGATTCTCAAGACACGTAAGATATCAAGACCCAAGAGTTAATGAAGATTCAAGAAGATATCAATACTCAAAAGATAACCTCGAATGTTCAGAGGCAATGAATAATATCTATCTCAAGACTACAAAACCGAGAAAAACGCAAATATTCGTAAAAAAATAGATATTGCCCAAAACATTCATATGCAAACAAAAGGAACTAAGTCTAAGTATTGTTTAAGGTTATCTCATTCAGAGAGATTGACCAAAAAGAGTCGTTATGTTTGTCTACATTTACTGAATACAAGAACCAATCAGAGGAAGACAACACTGCATTTTTATCGACATCGAAAAGCGACGGGACACTTTGAATCATGTCAAGAGTACTATGTTCGCATCGCAAAAAATTGGTGATTGGCTACATGAATGCATATTTCCTAAAACATGCAAGGGAGTATTCAAACCCTAAAAAATAGCCGTTCATCAAACACCATAAGAGGAAACTCATGAAGCTATCTCCTCCAACGGATAGGTTTTCAAGAGTGACCTTGGTGAAGTTGCCTATAAATACTAGTGACCATTTACATTGAGAGGTTACGGGAAATTTCAAGCAACTCAAGAGCTCATTCGTATTATTGCAAATTGAAGCACTCGAAAACCCTAGAATTTCCCAAGTGTTTCACATTGGAGAGAGTTCATTCACTAAGCCTAGATTGATAAGATATATCCAAAGCTTAGTAGAGATATCCTAAACTTTTACATTGTTCTTATTGTAAAGGATATCTCATCCTAGTTGGAAACCAACCCAAAACCCAAACCCTTTGTAAGATAGTTTGTGTGTGTTTTGTTGGTGAGTTGGAGTGTAAAAGAGTTAGTAAGCTACAAATGAGTTAGCCAAATTTTAAAACTCTAGAGAAGAAGTTAGTAAGCTACTTGTGGTAGTCTGAACACTTGTGTGTGTTTGAGTTAGTAAGCTGCAGTGAGTCAGCCAGAAAACTCAAAGTAGAAAAGTGAGTAAGCTACAGTGAGTTAGCCAGAAAGCTTTAGGAAGTGGTTAAGGAATTTCTCTGAAGTTCAGAGAGAGTGGATGTAGGAGCTTGAGTCTCAGAACCACTATAATTGCTGTGTTGTTTTGCTTTCTGTACTGCATTACTATTTGTTGCATGTTTTTCACTGAAAGCATAATTCACTGATATTCAGTTGGAACCAATCCACTGAACTTGCATCAAACTGATCACAACCTTAATCACTGTTTTATTAAAAGGAAGATTTTCAACAAAGCTAAAACGAGTATAAACATAGGGTCAACCATTCCGCACACTTGAGTAGCTAGAACAGATACAAGTCAAGTGTAATTATTTCTTAAAATGATGATATTGCTTACATTTATCTTTAAAGCATATTATCTTGGAGGTTAAAAAACATTACAGTATAACCTCTATAAATTAATACTCGATAAATTAATAACCTCTTTAAAATAATATTTTTCTCCGATCCCAACTTGGGCCCCAAGCGTAAATTAATAATTTCAATAAATTAATTAAATAATAATTTTTTTAAGACCCCTATATAATACAAAGGTCCCATCAACATCATAAATTAATAATCTCATAAAATTACAAAGATAACTAAGATAACTTAGTAAAATTAATATGACTCTAGTGTTGATTGTTTTCTATTGAAATTAAATGATTAAATAATATGAATCTTAAACATTAAATAATTAGATGATTCAAGTTCTTATTGAACATACATATGATTTTTAAACATTAAATATGATGATTCAAGTTCCTAACATTCAATACTCATTAGTATCTCTATATAATTGAATTTAAATTCATGAATTCTGGTGTAATTAATTTAAATTAAATGAATATAGAATACCTCTTTAAATTAATAAATTATTAATTTATCGATTAATTAAAACCTCTCTAAAATTAATATTTTTCCTGTCTCAACTGTATTAATTTATAGAGGTTATAGTGTACTTTATAAGTTAAAGTTCAAAGACTACATTTTAACAGTATTACTATCTATTCTAAACAGTATCACCTTATAATTTAAATAATATTAAATATTTGATATAATACTACACATCAGTAAGTAGCACTATTCCCTGAAACTATTAATCACTAGCGAGTTTTTAGTTGCCTAATTTTTGGATAAATTTTTTGCAAGTATTTACCTATTTTTTTCTTGATCTTGATCTTTTTGTTCATCCATTTTATATGAAATTTAACTCACAAGCTTAGTTAAACAATTCCCCATCTTACGGTTTTATAACCCGACAGAAACAGATCAAATCTGCGAATTAATGTCTTTCTATTTTCAAGGTATTTGTACGGTGCGAATTTTAACGAGAGACCTATATACCCTTAAGACATGTATATGCATATCAACCTATCATTTTTCTTTTTTTTTTTCTTATCGTCAAATGATTTTTTCATTAAGCAAGTGTTAGGTTAGAAAGGGTGCACACTCTCTTATAAGAAAACATAGAAAGAGAGATCTAATGAAATATGCAAACATAGACTCTTCTATCTTTTTCAATGGCAAACCTTTGAGTTGATATGCTGTAAAACTTGTTCACCGTGAAACTGTTTTTTTTTTAACAGAGATAATTTTTAATAATATAAGTCACACTCTTTAGTAATATAAGTCACACCCTTTAATTATCACTACGACACTCTTTGCTATAATATAAGTCACACCCTTCACTTTTATGAGTAATACTCTTTATAGTAAAAAGTCACACCTTTTACAGTAAAAAGTCACACTCTTTAGTAATATAAGTCACACTCTTTAACCAGTTTCACCGTAAAACTTGTTCACACTATAGTTTGCCCAAACGTTTATATTTTTACGAAATATTTCACGGATCTAGGATCCGTGAAATATGACCCGCTGGTCAGAATGAGAAGCGCATAACACAGAGCGACAAATTCGCGGATCTTGTGTAGGTTGAATCGGGTCAAATAAATATTTCCTAAAAATTCGTGTAAAAACAGAACAACAATACTCGCTCCGAGATCTGTATTACTATAAGGGCAAACACGTGTTACTATGAGAACATGTATGTGTTAATGTAAATAAGGATCCATCAACACGATTAGAAAGAGAAGCACATAAAAAAGAAGGAAAATTTCGCGAATCTGTGGAGGTCGAACTAGGTCAAACAAATTTTTTCTATGAAATTTGCGTAAGGACAAAATAACAGAACTCGCTTCGAGGTCTGTGTTACATTAAGAGCAAACTTGTGTTACAGTAAATATAAGTATGTGTTACAGTAAATATAAGTATGTCTATAAGAACAAAACGACACTCTCTTTAGTTTCATCCGCTTTTCCCTCTATTTTTTATTTACCTCTCCTTTTGCTTTGTGACAAACTGCCTTAATTAAATGTCCAAATCACCAGACTACACCATTTAATTAGTAAAAATATTTTCTTCTTTTTTGTATTATTACGTAGTAACACATAATTATCTTTACATTAACACATATTTGTGTTTATAATAACATAGATTGTGAGCGAGTTTTTCAATTTTGCAATTGCTCAAATATTTAAAAAATATCCACTTAATCCGTTCGATCAGCACATGATCCACAAATTTTTAACTTTTTCTATTTTAACTAATATTTAACAATAAAATATTTCGCACGAAAATCATTTTTAATTTATCTAGTTGAATTAATTAAAGTAGATGGATTAAATAATGGGAAAAGGCTTTTTAATTTTCTTATTAATCAAATGAATCACCGACTCCTTTTGTTAGGTAATTTAATTAAGAATGCAACAACTTTAGGAGTCAAACATAGCATATTCATAACAAAATCAAAATTATTCCCATGTACACATAAATCGGTAATGCTACATTCGGATAACATTAATTCCACAATTAAAATAAAAATAAAAAGTTATAATGAGGATATCATGCACGTGAGAGGACACTATAGATGTTGTGCCTTTCTGCATCAAAAAGTTGGTGAACAAGGAAAGAAGCTACCCTTCTCTCTCTCTCTCTTCAGTCTCTCTCTCTCTTCCCTTCTCTGAAAAGTTGAAGAAGACAATAAAATGATTGAAGCCTTTATAATCTAGTAGCAATAGTCAATAGTATTGGGGGTCTCAAATCTGTGGTATAAAGGATGAAAGCAACATTACAAGTATAATTAGCAAATTAAGAGAGAGAAAGAGGAGAGAGAGAGGGGGGGATATGGCTCTTGAAGCTCTCTCTTCTACTGAACTCTTCAACTTCATCATGTATGACCCTATTAATCTTCCAACCCAATTTAATAATGATTCTTCCGAAACTAGCCCTCAAGAGATAGGCAGCCACCCACCGCCGCCGCCGCCGGAAACCGCCGCCCAGGGCCGCAAGAAGAGGCGGAGGAGGCCCAAAGTTTGTAAAAACAAAGAAGAAGCTGAGACACAGAGAATGACACACATTGCCGTTGAAAGAAATCGACGGAAGCAAATGAATGAGCATCTTGCTGTCCTTCGCTCTCTAATGCCTGAATCTTATGTCCAAAGAGTAAGAAAATTTTAATTGGGTTTTTTTTTATAATAATTTAATTGGTATTACTTAATTGTCTCTTTCTGTTGGTTGCTTTTTGATATTTTGAACTATTTCTCGTTGAATTTAATTATTGCTGCCGAGAACCCAAATCCCTTTATTTTGATTCTTCAACCAAAATAATCAAAAAAGTAAAAAGAAAAAAGAAAAAAAAAAAGAATGTAATTTGAATTCGTACAATTTGATTCGAAAATAGGTCTCATCTTCTTTAACCTGTTTTTTTTTTTGGACATATCTTGTTGTCTTGGTTCGAATTGAGTATAAGCCAAGCATGTGTGACAAATTAGGGATAGTCCGAGCTATTATAAATATATTTAAGAAACTTAGCTAATTAGGGGTGTACATATTTATATATATGGGATGCAAATGTGTAGCTAATTTAATTCATCTTAAAAATTCATGATCTCATCTTCAATGGTTCTCAAAATTGTTTATCCACACTGTATATTTCATGTTCTGATAGAACAGAATATAATGACGTAACACTCTCAACTTTCGCATGTCTTCTTATTGTCTCTGTCCTATTTAATTTCATTCTCCTCATATCATTATGTATCATTAATGATTCAACTGTTGTAACAAAATTCATATCTCTAAAAAAAAAAAAAAAAAAAAAAAAGAAGAAAGAGAATTTTCTTTTATTTTTTTTCTCTTCAAATTTATATGTGCTCTTTTATCCCTTTTCGGAGTACTTTTTTCATAATTTAGACACAAGTACTAGAGTAGACAATTCCCTGATTGGCTAAGTCTTGTATGCAAGTGTATTTTATAATCGTGCAAATTATTATACTTAAAGATGAACTTATTTATATTGAAACGTATAACTATTTTTTCATGTTAATAGTTGCACGGTTCAGTATAAACAAATTGCATCTTTCAGTATAACAAGTTGTATGATTTTGAAATATATTATGAGTGCACGTTACATCTGGATCCACATGAAACCCATCCTTCCCGATTATTAAAGAAATTGGAAAAGAAAAGTTGACATTTGTTGTGTTGAAACCTTTTTTCAGGGTGAAAAAGCCTCAATTGTTGGTGGTGCAATTGAATTTGTGAAGGAACTGGAACACATTGTACAATCACTTGAAGCCAAGAAATTTGCATCATTAGACAAGGGAAAAAAAGCCACAAATAAGGTGGAACATAGTCATAATAATTACCATTTGGAAATGGAGGATGATGATAAGAAGCAAGTTTTGGAATGCCCATTCGCTCAATTCTTCACCTTCCCTCAATTCAGCTGCTCCCATGGCAACAAGTTCACTTCACAAAGCAAGGCAGCCATTGCGGATATCGAAGTAACCCTAATCGAAACCCATGCTAACATACGCGTCCTCTCGTGTAGGCGCGTTCGACAACTCTCCAAGATCGTCGCCTCCTTTCACTCCGTCTTCCTCACCATTCTCCACCTTAACGTCACCACGCTCGACTCTCTCGTGCTCTACTCCATTAGCGCCAAGGTACTCACTCCTATTCAAAATATAGTCATTTTAGATAGCTGCACATGTATTAAGAAAATAATCGGTTTCTTGTTGTACCCTTAATAAATGTTTGTCCTTTTTAGGGGTAAATTTGGAAGAAGTGCAATTAATTTACATTGAAAAATGCAAAAAAGTCGTATAATTTGCACATAAAATGAAATGTCAAAAAGTTTTTAATTAGAGTTAATAATAAATTGCAATCTGTACTATTGTCATTTTTACAAATTGCACCTGTACTATTTTTTAAAACAAAATGAAACTTTTACTAGTAAATATTGATAAATTTCAAACCCGGCTCACTTTTTTTTAATTTTTTTTATATCGAATTTCTTCAATCTGATGTTGCTTAAATACTTTTTGGCATTGTAGTATATATGTACAATGCATCATTTATAGGCTATATCTAGCTAAAGTTTCACAAAAAAGTGAGTCCGGGGTCGGAATTTGTCAATTTTTACTAGTACATATTGCATTTTGTTTAAAAAATATAACAAATTGCAATTTGTAAATTTATAATTAACCTTTTTTAATTATGAATAATGCGAATCGTAATTAATCGATTTTTCCATGTGAATTAAACGACCTCGTTTGGGAGTACACTACTCGGATAAGTCATGGATGAACTTGGTTCACTCATTGCACTATTTGTCTCTATGTTACTCCCAAAAAATAATGTTATTGTCTTGATTCATTAATTAGGCCATGGGTGTAGCAAATGTGTATAACTGTTACACACCACAATTATTAACATGGTCCTAACTTATATCTCATACCAATTCAGCATATTTTGTTATTTGTTTCCACAGTTGTACTCTACTACACAGTAATATATAATCTGATGGTAACAAAACTGGGACTGTAAGAAAATGACCTCAGCATGCAAAAGAATCTACTTTTTTTCTCTCTCACACCTACTTCCACACCCAACTATGTGTACTGTCAAAGATTCTACCCGTGTAATTACACCTTATTTGCAAGGGTATTTCAGGTACTGATGAGGAAAATGTTTTCTACTGAAAATCCATGTGCAATTATGCAGAAAAGGGAATTTTTTTCCCCCTAATAATTTACTGGGTGTTTTCCTATATATACTCCTTACTTCTTGTCCTTATATACTCGTAATTGTTGGGAAAATATTCCAAGTATTTTTGGGGATGAACAAATATTATATTTATTATTTTGTTATTTTAATTTGGAGCAGGTGGAAGAAGGTTGCCAACTCAATTCAGCAGATGACATAGCAGGGGCAGTTCACCACATGCTTAGAATAATTGAGGAGGAAACTATCCTAGGTTGTCAATCCTAGGGTTTGTGTTCCTCTTTATATATTAGTCTAAATTATCAAATCTCTTAATGTCCATTAATTAATGTTAATTTGATTTATGTTTATTATGGTATCCAATTTCTATCTATCCATGTACCTGGATATAGCTTTGAATTTTCATGTGGATGGATTTAGGGAATGACTGGTTAGGAATACATGACATTTAATTTGTTTTTGCTAAAAATAATTTCTTAGAAAGTATGATATAACAAATAATTTTCTTGTGAAAATTTACACCATACAAATTAGTTACAAAAATTTGAAAAGCTATGGCGGGTCTTTGGTCTCACGAAGAGGAAGACGCAAGAGAATTATTGTTTTTAATCTCATTGGTTGTTGTGGCCAAATGAACAAGGTGTTCGACTTCTGAGTATATGTGTTTAGTTCAATACTTCAATTCCCATCTTGCACATAATTGCTTTACAAAAGCAAAAAACTATTTATTTAGAAATATAAATTCTTGCCAAATGAGCCAAACGTTAAATTGTGAGTCTAGATCTCGGAATATATATGTACGTATACCCGACTTGTGGTCTTATGATTATAGGTTTTTTTTTTATATAATTTAATAGTTTATTTGCCTAAAATATATTACTTAATAGTTATAATGTATTACTATAGCAAATAAGTAATACTATTAAGTGTGTTGCAATTGTTAGTGCAGCCTAAAGTCTAAAATAATATTTTTTATGTTTTATGTATCACCTTAAAAAAAAGTTACAATCATTTAACACCTCATGGTATAGAGTTTGAACCCCATATCTCAAGGTTTAATTTTCAACCACTTACCAACTCGGCTAGCTAATGATGTTTTATACAACTTGAACATTAACTATAGTTATTCTGTTTTTCCATTTATTTTTCCTTTAAAAAAAAAAGTAGCATTGATATATAATAAGTTGGGAGTTGTTAAATATGCGTAGCTCTCTGAACCCTAATGCCACGACGATTCTTAACCATGCTATCAGTGCCTCATACTTTGCCTCATTGCGAGGAATGCAATCTATATTGTCGAGAATAAAGTCTGATAGGAATGGATGATTAGGGTGATCTCAAATTACGAATGTGTTGGTGAGGATCCATCAACGTACATATGCCATGGTCGATTGATTGGTTGATTCGACTCTTCTTGAAAGGTTAATTCCACAATGAAGTATGTGAGAGATATCCCTTTAATTGTCATTTGAGGTGCACATGTAATCTTGAAATGTTACTCCAAAGCGCACTTTTGCCACCTGATCGCTGAGTTGGCCTATGCATGACCTGTCTTAGGGGTAAGGTGATTACGACCTCAATTTGATGAACAAAGAAGTATGATATCAATTTTCGTATACGCATCACAAGGTCGTATGCAAGCTTCTCCATTGGTGGGTACTTGAGCTCCGTATCCCATAAAACCTGACTTACGATGTGGACTAATTATTAAATTTTACCTTTTCTACGGACAAACACAACGCTTATGGCCGAAATCAATGTGGCCACATTGACCAAATATAAATTATGTTTCTCCCCAGGTTCTGGCTTCAAGAGGATAAGTAGGTTTGACAGGTACTCTTTGAGTTGCACAAACACAATCTAGCACTACTCGGTCCGTTTTAACTTTCCTTTCTTGAGAGCTTCAAATAATTATACTTACACTTATCAATTGATCTAAATATAAATGGCTCAAGGATGCTAGTTGTTCGGTCATTTTATGAACTTCCCTTATGTGTCGAGGGGGATGCATGTCTAAGATGCCTTGAACCTTTTATAGGTTGACCTATATCCCTTGTCGACTGACCATGTAGCGCAAAAATTTATCCATGTTTAAGGTGAAAAACTACACTTTAGTGGTTTAACTTCATTATGTATTCCCTGAACACGTGGAACATCTTATCGAATTGTGCTATGTGGTCGTCCATCTTGAGACTCTTTAGTGACATGTCATCCACATAGACCTGCATAATCCTATCGAGATGTTTCTTGAACATTTTAGGAATAATTACACTCAACTACAAGATATTAAGACCCCTTACATTCTAATACAATTGCTTTTTATAATAACATTCAACTACAAAAAGAACAAATGACCTAATTACCCTCACCTCCCAAAAGACTAACCGGTCAAATAAATCATCCAACTCATCCCTTTCCTACAACTCATTTTCAAATCAATCCCTCTTTCTCTCTCACCCCTTCTCTCTCTCTCAAAACTCTGCTCCGTCTCTCTCTAAAAAAATAGTGATTCTCAGAGTGACGCTCCTCACCATCATCATCACATCGCCGCCATTATTTTCCCCTACCACATTGCCGCCATCTATTTGCTTTTCTCTTAAATTTGCCGCCTCTGGAGATTGAAGAAGATGAAGCGGTGACTGACCTTAGATCGACAGATCTGTTCGTCAGACTTCGGTGGAGCACCAGATCTGCGTGCTGCGATGGTTATATCGAAACCCCAGATTTGCATCGCCTCAGTGTTGAAAACCCTAGATCTAGGAGCCACCGGAGTCGACACCAGATCTACGCACGTGAAGATGTTTGACGAGACCGTGATGTTTGATGGAATTGTTGACGGAATATTCATGCTCCGGTGGATGGAAATTTTAAATTGAGTGTGCTCGAGTGAAACAGGAAAGAAGAAGCTTGTTAGACGCGGAGTTACACCTCTGTAATTCTGGTATGAATGAATGAAATATCTGGTTTCTAATTGCTTGGGCCGACATGTGGGTTCACTAAAAAGTCCAACAAATGAGATAAAAATGTGGTGGTGAGATGTATCAACTAAAAAGTCCAACAAATGAGATAATATATCCAACCAATTTTAATTTGGATTCTTGTTTAGGGTTTATTTTGTTGGATCCATTTGATTTTCTTTTGAAAGTTTAGGTTTACTTGAACTGTGAGATGTATCAGTATGTATGGTAGTGATCTTACGAGGTGTTTAGTTTGATTTGGGGGTTATTGTCTCATATTCAGCTCCTGTCTCATATTCTTCAGGTGTATTTTTGAACTTTTGGTAAATATATTGTATTTACAGTTAAAAACTTTCACTTACCATAATTTTTTATACTATTGATAAATAAATTGTACTCACCGTAAAAATAATGGTTGATTTTTACACCTACAATTCATCCTTAAATTTGGTTGATTTTTTGGGTACTAGGTGCAATACACGTGCATTGCACGTTGCTTGTAATCGTGTACTGATTTATTGGAGTATGGTGGTTTTGAACATCCAAAATATTTAAAATTTTACATTAAAATTTCTCCTTGTACACGATAAATTGATTAACAGTTCTGTCAGAAAACCAAAAATGAGCCATTATATGGTCACTGAATTCGAACAAATCCAATATCATTCTTAACAACTTAATGATGGAAAAAAGAAGTTTGTTATCAATATAGGAACAATTTTTAAAAGAATATCATATATTGGAAACTCAAATCCAATATCAGCATAAATATTATCAAGAACTTGATACAAGATGAACCGACTTCGATTCTGAAATTTACAATCCTCGTGCATTGTTGTCAAATGGTTCACTTTGAAGAAGATATGCATAAAGATATCCCTAAAATCAATATTTTAAAGTTTTTGTAATAACTTAAAAAATAATAAGATTAACAACAAAATCAGTTTCCTCACTCTTAGCTAATTCATAAAGCTCTATGTTCACTTTTGGATCTTCAACAACATGTGCACTCTCGTGCATCACAATAATCGAAAATCCCACATAAATCAATTTACTACTAACATGATCCATAACACTCAATAATCCAATAACCATCAATAATCCAGGCTTCTCTGTGTAGCTCATTGGACTCATTGCCGCAATGATTTCTCCATCAAATCAGCAGTCGGAACAATTGGCAATGTCGGCTACGAATCTCGCCATTGCTATTAGGATTTGAGGAATTGACCATTTTACCCTCACCTTGTACGAAATTTTACACATGGGTAGAAGGGATAAATTTAAGGTGTGGACTATTGATACATTGAATTAAACCTACCTCCATTTGAATGTTATGTTTTTCCTCATTCAAGTTTTGGAACTGCAACGATTGTTTGTAATCACTTACACCTACAAAAATCATAAATCACATATCATGACCGACTACGCTTGCCATTAGAAAGAATATACGAATCAATTATATAAGAAAACCAATTCTCATCTCTCAAATGCAAATTATGAGTTTGATGGTAGCATGTTATAAAAGGTAAAAACTCAATGAAATCCAAACCAATTCAATTGAAATTGGAAACGCAGAAGTTTCACTATTGAAGTTCAAATCATTTCAACTAAAACTGGAAAATCAGATTTTTTTTTATTTTGACAAAAACATTATCTAAACAGACTTGCAACAACAAAAGAAAAAAGGAAATTGGCCTTAAAGGGATCAAATCTCGCCGTCATGCTCAAACAACATACATGTTCTCATTTAAACTACGCTTCTTTTTAAATAGTTTTATCAAAGTCTTCTTATATCTTCCTACTTCTCCTCCAGTTTAGCTTTTAAGGTCTCCTATGTACATGTCAAAAGTTAAAACCATCTTTAACACATTCCTATGAACAATACTTAAAACACTAAAACGTTAAAAAGTAGGGCTATTAGCATGAAACCTAGCTTAAGTGTCTTCTTCTCATATATTATTAGGTTGATACCTCACATCCCGGGCCTCAATTATATCAAAATCAAGCAAGTTGCAGAAGGTCTCATGTACTATTTAAAAACACATGGTGCAATTAAAGATTGAAGAATAATTACCACCTACAGAGAAAGAGAATTGATGACAGAATATACGTCATCTCTTATTTTGTTTTCATTAATGTTGTAGATGAACAAAATTCTAAGCGGTCACTGGTATGTGTACAACGCAAAAATTCCTTCATGTGAGTAATATAGTCCATGAGCAAATAATAAGAAAAATGGTATAACCGAAATAGAGTTTTAGAAGTTTAAATTTCCTGCATATAGGTTGTGAGCACCCAACTATAATTAATCAATATTTATTACACTTAATTTTAGAATCATTCATTGAAGAGCATCGAAGACTTGCCTCAAGATATGACCTTTTCTTGTTCGCATCTCTTGGGAAAAAGAAAAAATCCATTCAATAACATTTTGTTAATTTTCATATTATCACCATAAAAGAATCCACTGTGGAAAGACTGCCATTTTTTTTTTCAGCATCATGAATTACGAATCACGTCAAATTGTTGTTCTCTTGCAATTATTTACTTTAACTGAGAATAAAATAATTTTAGAATCATAATTTCAAAATGCATTTCTACCAATACACCAATAACTAAAGTCAAGAAAATAATAATTAGCAATAATAATCCTCTACCCTACTTTATCCCAATCACTTGCTCAACTTCATAGAGTGTTTCTTGCACCCACCTAAAGCAGATCAATGTCCTAAACTCCACCACCATGAGAGAGATGAAGCATGAGCAACTACAAAAGGAAAAGATGCACTCAGGTTATCAGATTTTTCAGCAACAAAATGCATACAAATAATCATCTTACAATAAATACAAACAAAATTGTATCTTAAACTCATAGATCATATTAATCAAAAATAAAACTCAGATGATTCAGTTATAAAGCTCCCGCAACTATCAAAATCTCTCGACTATCCCATTTTCAACAGAAAAAAAAACAATCTTAATCAGAGCTTATTGCAACTAAACCCAATCGATCCAAATTTATGAAATAAAAAAAAAATCGCTAATATTAAAAAAATCTACGAAATCAGGCGAAGCAATTAATATGAAATGTCAAGCTAATGAGAAATTATCCTTGGAATAGGAAATAGAATGGGTTAAAGGTCAATACCGGGTTCTTTTGTCGTCGTGCCTCCTTCATCGCCGCAGGTCATTTTTGTGCACGAACCAATTGCCTTATTCCAGAACTTCCTTGTTCAGATCGTGAGAGGCCGTGAGAGTAGAGAGGCGTGTGGCTATTTCACAAACCCGTGAAGATCTCCAGCGGAACAAATCAGATCCACAGTCTTTGATTAGGGCTCCTTCAAGTATTCTGGGGGACGGAGAGGAGCGCGACCATCATAAATAAAATAGGACATAGTTTTCCGAAATTGATATGTTTACAATAAAATAAATACATAAATTAGAACATAGTTTTCTGAAAGCAAAAAATTCTCAATAAAATCAATTTCTACAAAGAAAAAATCACAGCCCTTAAGAATTCTTATCAGGACAACCTCATATTCTTTGACAAAGTTCTATATTATAGATCAATCAGGGTATTCGAAGAACCGACCATAGCGAGTTTAAAAATCTGATTTTTGCCTTCTCACCAATGTCAACAATAGGGTGTGCTATTACCTTATTGTGTAAATTTTGAGGGAAAAAAAAAAAAGAATAACATAACAACAATCTTGAACTATCCAAAATACATGAGGGTCTACTTCTAAATATCTATTAATAAAGTAAAGGTGCATACTTAATACATATACATACACAAAAAGAATTAATATCAAGATTAATCATCACACAATAAGAATTTCATATGTTATTTCTGTTAGTGTTAGTGTCCTAGAGACAATCCACTGTAAGGACATAATACTCAGATAATATTCAGTATTAGTTTAATATTATTGTTTGTTTAATATTAAATTTATGACGTTGCACTAATTAGAATATTATGTTTGATTGTTTGCATTTATTCTTATATGTGTTCCCTTGAGTCACTGCTGTCATTGAGTGAGTGAGAACTCAGATGACTTAAGCATGATTCTTAAATAGCCCCAATCGAGGATCATCAAGAAAGGGATATTGATGATGCAATGGATATTGGTGTGCGATCTGCATCATACTCTTAGAGAGTGTAGTAAGATCTCACTTACTACGAGATACTAGGTATCTCATGATGGATGCACAAATACCTTAGAGGGTATTGGTATACCCATCCGAGAAACCGTTTGATGTAGTTCCACTATATGTGTCTACGTGTGTCTCGGTTAGTGGGAGCGATGTGATACTCCTTTGACTTGAGGTCAATATGCACGACATGTGTGGAGTGATGAACTTTGACCATGACCGACGCTTGCACCCGTCTATGGGTAAATATGGTTTGGATTGGGTTCATCACGAAGTGCATGTGCGTGGTAGTTGAGCCAAGAAAATGATTCATTTCTCAAAGTGGATTTAGAGAGAATACTCATCTTCTCATCATAATTGGATCTAAGTCATTGGACAATGCACGTCAACTTAGACTTTGTGACTAAGTGTGACACTAATGATTAATTAGTAATTTGAGATAAATTGATTAAGTTATTTGAATACACACTTCATCATGTTCAAGACTAATCGAGTATTCGTGAATGAAAGGAAAAATTCGCAATTGCCCACATTTAAGTTACAGGTGGTTGCATGTTTCTCGCAACGTACCTCATATATTGAGAATATCTGATTTATTGACTAGAGTTCAATTAAGACCGTTAGTTTGGCTAATCGCTCGGTATATGAGGGCCTATGGGTCACACAACAAGTAGTTCCCTTTTACGGATTATAGTTGGTTGATTAAATGTTAAATTGCATTTAATATTTAATTTATGAAGAAGTAATTAATAATAGATTAATTTGTAATTAATTATTATTAATGTTTAATTAAATTGAATTTAATTAAACAAGAATTCCCAATAATTATATTTGGAATATAATTGTAGGATTTATTGCATATGGAAATAAACAGTAGAGATTTTCATATAAGGCATTAAAATCCGTAGAGATTTATATTTAGGGAATTAAATTAAAAGGAATTAATTTAATTCAAGATTAGGGATTTTATTTCCCTAATTGGGCTAGCTTGGGAAATAAGCTAAGCCTCCCTATATATACAATCTATTGAGATTCACAAACTGTATCACTTCATATTTTCTCCATAAAATCTAGAGTTTGGATTTTCCTAGAAAATCTGTCCCGGGATTCAACGCTGGCAAAGCCGTGCAAGTCCGTAATTGGGGATTAAGTGGATACCGCAGTAGAGAAATCTTCTCTCGAGTTACTGTAATATTTCTCGTTATGATTATTGTAATATGTATGCAATTAATTGGTAAGTATCTAGCATCCATGAAAAGAAAGAATTAATAAGATAGACAATAGAGAGGAACCTCATCACAACATGATGCTTCATTTGCAGACTCGACTTCTTTGACCACAGCAGGAGGTGGAAGTCCTATAAATATATCGTCCTCTTCATCCATCTCTACTTTTCTGTTAATAATTCTCACTTATTAATATAACATTATAATATTATGCTTATTTTTCATTTTTCAGTATTAAAGATCATGTATAAATAAATTAAGCATTTCAGAAGCCTTTTTTTTTAACTATAAACTAAAAAAACAAAAATAGGATACTAAAGGTGTGAGCTTGAGATTTGAGTCTAAGAAGAATTTAAGACAAACAGAAAATGTGAGAAGTAGATTAAAAATATTACAGAATTGAGATTGGAGCAACACCATTTTATAGTAACTGTTGGTGCACAAAGCTGCAAGTAAAAGAAATCAAGATGCAACTCATATATCATGAAGAAAACAAGAACTAAAAGACAAACAGAGTTGCATAGACATCTCAACTTTCTTCCTTCACAGACAACTAACCTTTTCAGGTGGGAGATCCATACCAAGATTTTCACGCGAGAGGTTGATGTAATCTGCCTCTTGTAGGATCTCATCAAAATGAGTTAAGCCCTACAAATATAGTAGTATAAAGTTAGCATTTGAACTTTGAAAGTCATCCACACCACATATATTTTAAGTAATGAATCCCTCCGCCCAATGGATATATTTGTAGCTGCCTTAAGTTACCTCTACATTCTCAATTTTAGCAAAGATTTGAGTCTGACTTAGATCACCAAACTTTGATAGAAAATCATGGGCCTGCGTAGTGTAAGATCATCAGAGATAGTCGAAAAGGCATAATAAGTCAACGATATAAAGATACCAAATAGGATTTTTCTCTTTACAATTTTTACCTCATAACCATCCTCTGCATGACGTATGTAAGAAAATGACAGGAAGTCAGTTTTATTCTTAACACTCCAGGTACTGATAACCTGAATTAAAAGGAAAGTATCTGAACATTACACAAATGATAAAGCCACCAAAAGAAAATAAGGTGAACAAAAAATGTTGGCTCATAATCTACAATGTCCTGCAACCGTCAAATGGTTGTCAAAATATTTAGCAAGGATGTTGCTTGAGCGAAACAGCCAACAATTAGTAGAAGTCATAATTGTTTGTAGATTATGACAAAGAAACTCAAATAAAAGATGTAGACTACAAATTTACCTATATCTAAACTTATTGAGCAGAGATACCTAAACTAAATCTTATTGAGCAGAGCTAGAGGAAAAATCGATTTTGGCTCTGTAGCCCACTTCTCTATGCTTTGTGATGGCTTGAAGATTCATATCAAAAACTTACAAATGATTACGTATTTAACATGAATTTTGATGGTAATGAAAGTATAGTGTCCCATATAACGAAAAGAAGAAACCTCAAACTTAGGAAACAAAATCTGAACCAAACTCATTCAAACACAAACAGAAACCAGATAGGATTTCAAACGTATGTATCATTTTGGCTTTACAATTATGGTTTTCATCATCCCACATTCAATCAAAACAAAAAATCCTAAATAAAAAACAGAAACCAATCACTTACGGAGGAAGTGCATCGTCGCTTGTTCGTCTCAGGCCAGCACCAATCTGCCGGCGCTTTAATTCTGCCGTCGTCGTTTGCTGGACCTTCAATCTACCTCAGGCTTTCAAACGTCGGCAAATCGTCGTCTTCAGCACATCGCTGACCTCCATGGCCGCTTTAATTCCGCCGTCGTTTGCTCCACCTCCAATCTGTCTCAGGCTTTCACACGTGGGCGAACCGTCATCCTCATAACATCGCCGGCCTCCATCGGCGTTCCGATTTTTAAATGTTAATTGATTGATTGTAGAGTTAGAGGAGAAATGAAAAAAGGAAAATGAAGGGAGTGCTAATGTTATCAGTAAAAAAAAGAGAAAGAGGAACAGTCATATTTGCTATCTTAATATTAATATTAAAATAAAGATATTAATTACACAAATAATTAATTTTAATTTAAAGGGATTGGATTAAAAATTTTTAACAAAATTTTTCTAAACATCTCTATATAATGTTATTTTTTTATCTAAAATATTTTTCACATAATTTCATTTTTAATATAATTTATTTAATATCTTTTGAAGAATGAGGCTCAAAAAAATTTAAAAAATAGTTTGGACAAAAAAAATTGTATTTATTTTAATATAAATTTATAAGTTATAAATTAGTAAAATTTTAATATTTTATGAATAAAATTTATTTTTTAATTTAACATAAAAAATAAAAACTTTTGTTAAAGAATTTACATTTCTTGAAAAAATTTCACACTTTTTTTGTAAATGAGTATATAATTCTTGATTTAAAAAAAGTATATCATTCTAAAAACAATTTTTGAAAAAAAAAGAGAAAGAACAAGTTTTAAAAAAATCTTAAAAGAATATAAAAAAAGATATTAAGGAAAAATTAAGTTTAAGAAAAAAGGGATGTGGATTAAAATGTGTATAAAAAAATTGGCGGGGGTATAATTTAGCCAAAATAATTTCACATCCTTCTCACTTTTTAATATAGTATAGATATCAGTGAAGAATGAGGCTCAAAAAAGTTTAAAAAATAGTTTGGACAAAAAAAAGACATTCCGGTCTTTAATTGTAAAAAGTGTCATTTATGTAATTGGAAAAAATCCATTTTTACCTAAAAAAAATTCACTATCTTTAAAAAAATGTACTTTTGTTGAAGAATTTTTTTTTTAAAACATTTTATTAACCAACCAAAATAAGTAGGTATAATTCTTGAAAACAAATGATATCATTTTCAAACAAAATAGCCCTTTTTTAAGAACAATGATTTTGAAAAATGTGAATCAATATACGTGGAAGAAGGAAAATTTGATATAAAAAAAAAGGTAAAAAAAATCCATGAAGCTTTAGCCAAAATTTATGCACTTTAAAATCTTGTTCATCAATGGGACGACACAAGCACAAAATCTTTGTGAGGAGGAAGCTAAGGGAAGAGAAGAGTCTTTAATTGGGCATAGAGTGTAATTGGAAAAAGCATTTGTACTAAAATGCTATCTCAATGGACTTTTTCAAAGTTTTTTTTCCAACATTTTATAGGGGGATTAGGTAGTTCTTCAAGACAAACGGATTTTTAACCATTTTGTTGGGAGACTGCTTTTGATCATCCTCGTGGAGTGGGATTTGATAATAAATAAGTCATTGAACAACTATGCCCGAGTAAATAGTGATTTTGTTCATTCTTTAGTACAAACAAAGAGAATGTTATAGTTTTTCCAAGTGGACATTATAGGTGAGCGGATTAACCATCTGTTATATCTTGACCTAGAAAATCTTGAACAAATTTAAAAAATAGTGTTTTGTTTTAGTACAAACAAAGAGAATGTTATACATTTGGACAAAAGGAGCATATCGAAGATGGTTGAACAACAACGTTTTGTTTGTTTCTCTTCAAAGGAAACTTCAACCAATGAAAGCAACAACAATATCTTTGAAGATATCTTTGAAGAAATGCCAGGACTAATATCTTCCAGTTCAAAGAAAGTAGTGATTGACTGCTTTGGTTACTTGTTACCCAAACCATGCAAGGGCGTATTCAAACTCTGATATAGTCGTTCATTACTATCCAAATAAGGAAACCCTTGATGCTATCTCTTCCAACGGATAGTTTTTCAAGAGTGACCTTAGAAAAGTTAAAAAAATAGTTTGGACAAAAAAAGTGTCCACTTTACATATAAAAGTCTCACTATCTACAGAAAAAATCCAGTTTACCTAAAAAAAATTCACTACTCTTTAAAAAAAATGTACTTTGGTTGAAGAATTTACATTTCTATAAAAAATTTCACACTTTTTGTAAATGAGTATATAATTCTTGATTAAAAAAAAGTATATAATTCTGCAATTTTTGAAAAAAACGTATTAAGAACAAGTTTTGAAAAATGTGAAAGAATATACAAAAATGAAGAAGGAAAAATTGTACAGAAAAAAAGGTAGAGTAAAAAAAAATTGCCTGCACTTTCGGGAAATACTGTTCATCAATGGGACACGCTTGCACAAAATCTGCAGGGAGCTGCAGGAAGCTAAAGGGGAAAGAGAGACATTTCAGTCTTTAATTGTCCAAGTGTGTAGAGTGTAATTGGAAAAAGCATTTGTACTAAAATGCTATCTTGGGGTGGACTTTGTACCTAAAAGTTTTTTTTCCAACATTTTATTAGCCAACCGAAGATAAGTAGGTCCCGTTCTTCAAGACAAATGATATCATTTTCAAACAATATAGCCCTTTATCAGTCATGAATGTCGTGCTTTCCTGATCATCCTCGTGGAGTGGGATTTGATAATAACCTAATAAGTCATCCATGAAGCTCATGAGCTCATGCCCGACTATGGCGTCGACCAAGTGATCTTTGTGAGGAAGACGGAAGAGTCCTTTGGGCATGCCGCATTCAAGTATGTGAAATCAATACACAGTTTTCAAGCCTCATAGGGATTATAGGTGAGCAGCGGATTAACCATCTGTTGGGAGACTGTTTGTACTGACCTAGAAAATCTTGAACAACTATTTCTGAGTAAATAGTGTTTTGTTCATTCTTAGTACAAACAAAGAGAATGTTATACATTTGTGGACAATAAGAAGCATATCAGTTCAGTATGGTTGAATTAAAAAGAGCCGTTTTGTTTGTCTCTCTTCAAAGGAAAACTTCAACCAATGAGGAGGCAACAACAACGTACTTTACTAACACTGAAAGCGACATATCTTTGAAGAAATGCCAGGACTAATATCTTCCAGTTCAAAGAAAGTAGTGATTGACTGCTTTGGTTACTTGTTACCCAAACCATGCAAGGGCGTATTCAAACCCTGATATAGTCGTTCATTACTATCCAAATAAGGAAACCCTTGATGCTATCTCTTCCAACGGATAGTTTTTCAAGAGTGACCTTAGAGAGTTGCCTATAAATACCAGTGGTCTTGCAACATTCAAGGTTACGGGAAATCAAGCAACTCCAGAGCTCATTCGTATTCAAGTTTATACTGTGAAGCACTCGAAACCTTAAGAATTTTCCAAGTGTTTCATCTTTGAAGAGAGCTTATTCACTAAGCCTAGATTCAAGCATATTCAAAGCTTAGTTAGAGATATCCTAGCTTTTTACCTTGTGTTTATTGTAAAAGGATATCTCACCTTAGTTGGAAACCAACCAAAACCCAAATCCTTTTATTAGGTAGTTTGAGTGTGTAGTTGTTGGAAAGTGAGAGTTGTAAAGAGTGAGTAAGCTGCAGGAGTTCAGCTTGAAAGCTCTAGAGAAGAAGTTAGTAAGCTGCTTGTGTTCAGTCTGAAAACTTGTGTGTGTTGAGTTAGTAAGCTGCAATGTAGTTCAGCTTGAAAACTCATAGTGGAAAGTTAGGAGTTCAGTCTGAAAGCTTAAGGTAGTAGTAGTAGTGTGTTAAGGAATTTCTCTAAGGATCAGAGAGAGTGGACGTAGGAGCTCGAGTCTCTGAACCACTATAACTTGCTGTGTTATTTTGCCTTCTGTTTTGCATATTAACTGTTGCATTATTTCACTGAAAGCATACTCAGTTTTCTAATATTCTATTGGAATCAATACACTGAGATTGCATTAAATTGATCACAGCCTTAACCACTATTTTACTGAGCGACAAAGATTTTCAGCAAAGTAAAACGAGTATAAACTTAGGGCCTACACATTCCGCACTCTAGATAAGCTAGTATAGATAGTTGTCAAATTGATCAACTCACCTGAGTAGTCAGTAAGATCATTATCTATTCCAAGCTTATTTGGAACTCTGTTTTAAAACTCAGATCAGTTGGGCTAATCTGAAGTTTCTGAAAGTCGCTCAGCGTTATTGTCTCAGTAGACTTTAACTTAGAGCATCTTGTGCTTCTCGGAACTAATTCTCAGGACACCCTGACTCACTGATCACAGTTTTGGTGAAAGTTGAAAAATCACTATACACGTGTATTCCCCCCATACACGTGTGAGACTCGTTTACCCCGGGACCAACACCGCCCATCGTTGTCATATCACCTCTTGAACTAGTTCATTTGTTAGTAGAGTTTTTACCTCGGCCTCCAATGACTCGTACTTTTCATGGCTGAACTTTCTCCATAACTTTGGATCAGTGTTTAAGCGATGTCATGCGTTTTTTGGGTTTATTCCTTCCATGATGCTGTGTGCATATACGATGAAGTTAAGATTTTCCTTTAAGAACTTTATCAGCTCGGACCTGCACATCTCTGAAAACTGTGACCAAATCTGTAATTCTCTTTCGTGACGAGAAGGGTCCACATGGAGCTTTTCCAAATATTGCAACAATGAGGCTCTATGTTTTAAGTTATCTATCCAGGATCTCCTTGCCCCCGTCAATATCCATTGGCTCAAACACAATCCATGGCTCCAAGTCAGTGTTTGAGAGATCAAAGATATTTATGAGTGTGTCCTTTTTAATAGAGACAAGTGATTTGACCAGATGGCGGGGCCATGCTAGGAGTTCGTGCTCATCAATTGGTTTTGTTGGTCCCGGTGGGAAAACCTATTTTGCGCGTGCGGAAGCAAGACGTTTTCTTTTCGGTGCATAAAAACAGGGATGAGGGCAGAGTGCTCCAATTTTTCGAAACTTTTGAGCTCATGTGTGTGCTTTGCTTATAAACGAACGCATTATGACAAGTATAAACATAAAGCAAAGAAACAACACAAAGAATATATAGTGGTTCGGACAACCGGGTCCTACATCCCTCTCTCCTCTCTAGGGAAATTCCTTTAAACGGGACTTATCACCCTCCACGGGATTGCCTAATAGATATTTACCGAGCTCACACTCGAATTTGGACTTATAACCCCTCTCGGGTTCACCTGGGACTTATCACCCTCCACGGGATCGCTTTCTGAGATGTTTAACGAGTTCACACTCCATCGGGACTTATCACCCTCACTCGGGTTTGCCTAACAACTACCTCACTTCACCTTTGGGTTTGGGTTTTGGTGTTGTCTCCAACTATGGTGAGATTTTCCTTACAATGGTTTAGCCTCAATGCTAAGGTTGGGAAAATCTCTCTAAGCTATGATACATCGTGGGTTGCTTAGATTGGGTTCTAGAACACTCTTTGAATATATTTGTATATCTATAGCTTGTGTTCTAGGGTGGGAATGCTTTTGGCTATAACACTTTTTGGCTCAGTAGCATTGTTGCTATCTTTTTCACACTTCCACACGATAATGAAGGAAGAACTTGTATTTATAGTGTGGATTTGAATGTTACCGATTGGAGAGAATCACATTCAAATCCATACTATTCTTTTTGTAAGTTGCTGACTTTTCTGGTGGTTGTCTTCCTCTCGTTGGTCCACGCCACCAATTTGGATTCCAACGGCTATATTCCTCACCTTGATTGCCTCGGAACATTCGGGATATCTCGAAAGCATTCAAGTATATTCTCGAAGTCTTGAGAAATCTTGTGCCTTGATATTTCTCCGAGTCTTCGATTTTCTCCGAGCCTTGGTTTCTCACGAGTCTTGAGGTTCTCAGATCTTATCGAAGTCTTGATATCTCGATTTCTTCTTGAGTCTTGAAAAAACTAACTGTTCTATATCTGCCGACTATACGCAGTGCGAGATAATATCCCTGAACACTCTAAAACTGAATCCTGATTCATCTATCAAGATTATCCTGAACATGTCATACTTAGGGGTTTTGGGATCTAATCAAAATCATATAATCTTTTATTAAATTCATCTCCCAACAGGTTTCGTGATAAAATTTGGGCTTTTCTTGGGTGCGTAACCGCACTCTCGTGATCTCTTTTTACAATTCCTATTTTATAGTCCATTCTTGGTTACAAGTTTAACACAATAGTAATAAGCGGAAATTGCAACTTAGAATTCATAAATCACTAATAGAAGGGCGACCCAAAATATAGTTGTAGGAGGAGGGAAGGTCCACAATAATAAGAATTATAATCCTCATCCAATTGACATCCTGATCTAGAGTGGACTCCAACTCAATTACTATAGTTACTGGACCTAGGAAGACTGACGTAACATCTCCAAAACCCTTAATTACCTGATAACAAGGATGTACATACAACCAAAAATCACATAATTGGTCGAAAGTGGATTTGAACATAACGTTGGTGTACGCACCTATATCAACCAATACTTGGTGAATCTTCACACCCATATTTCAGACATTTATGACGTGAGCATCATTTTGGGGTTGGAGTATGTTGGAATATAGAGGCACGTAAACACATAATACATGCGTAGCGGAAAATTAAGTTCACCAACAACGAACAGTTAATTACATAATTAAATACGAGTAAACGTAAACATAATTTTTACAGCAATTCGTACACGGATTCCTCAACTATGGTATCCACGTAACAATTGTTTATTAACTCGCACAAATCTGCCAGCATTTAATCACCGAGATGAATTTGCTAGGAAAATTCCAACTTAGAGATTTTATGGAGAAATATGAATTTACGTATTATGAATTTCCAAGAGCTCATATATATAGGAGAGGATTAGCTTAAGTCTCAAGCTAACCTAATTAGGAAATAAAATCCCTAATCTTTATTTAAATAAATCTCTTAGATTTATTTCCCACATATAAATCTCTAAGGATTTAAATTTCATATATGTCAAGTTTTTACGATTTGTTTCCATATATATTAAATCCTACAATAATATTCCAAATATTATTATTGGGAATTCTTATTTAATTAAATCCAATTTAATTAAATATTAATAATAATTAATTTCAAATTAATCTATTATTAATTTCTTTTCCAGAAATTAAATATTAAATCTAATTTAACATTTAATCAACCAACTATAATTAGTAAACAACCGTTACTTGTTGTGTGACCCATACGCTCTCATATATCAAGTGATTAGTCAAACTAAAGGTCTTAATTGAACCCTAGACAATAAATCAGACATTCTCAATATATGAGGTACGTTGCGAGGAAATGTGCAACTACCTGTAATTGAAACATGGGCTATTACGATTTCCTCATTTCATTCACGAATACTCGATTAGTCTTGAATATGATGAAGTGTCTATTCAAATAACTTAATCGATTTATCTCTAATCACTAATTGATCATTCATGTCACACTTGGCCACAAAGTCCAAGTTGTCGTGCATTGGCCAATGACTTTGATCCAATTATGATGAGAAGATGAATATTCTCTCTAAATCCACTTTGAGGAATGAATCATTTTCTTGGCTCAACTACCACACACATGCAATTCGTGATGAGCCCAATCCAAGCCATATCTACCCATGGAAGGGTGCAAACGTCGGTCATGGTCAAAGTTCATCACTCCACACATGTCGTGTGTATTGACCTCAAGTCAAAGGAGTATTGCATCGCTCCCACTAACCGAGACACCCGTAGACACATATTGTGGAACTACATCAAACGGTTTCTCGAATGGGTATACCAATACCCTCTAAGGTATTTGTGCATCTATCATGAGATACCTAGTATCTCGTAGTAAGTGAGATCTCACTACACTCTCTAAGAGTATGATGCAGATCGCACAGTAATCTCCATTGCATCATTAATATCCCATTCTTGATGATCCTCGACTGGGGCTATTTGAGAATCATGCTTAGGTCATCTGAGTTCTCACTCACTCAATGACAACAATGTCTCAAGGGAACACAGATAAGAACAAATGCAAACTATCAAACATAATATTCTAATAAGTGCAACGCCATATATTTAATATTAAATAAACAATAATATTAAATTAATACTGAATATTATTTGAGCATTATGTCCTTACAATGGATTATCTCTAGGACACTAACACTAACAATCTCCCACTTGAACTAGAGCCAATCACCTACATGTCTAACCCCTAGACCATCAAAATGTCTAGTGTGTACATGAACACTCAAAGCCTTAGTGAAAGGATCAACTAGTTTATCCTCCGTTGGGACACATTCTAACTCTATTTCTCCTCTAGCGATTATCTCTCTTATCAAGTTTTAACGCCTCGGTACATGCTTGATTCTGTTATTGGATCTCGATTCCTTAGCTTGCGCAACCGCACCAGTATTGTCACAATATAACTTTATTGGAATGCTGGCACTCGGAACTACCCCTAGTTCACTTAAGAACTATTTTATTCAGACAACTTCTTTGGCAGCTTCTGCCGCAACGATGTACTCAGCTTCAGTTGTTGAGTCTGCGGTAGTATCTTGTTTGGAACTATTCCAACTAACCGCCCCACCATTGAGAATGTAAACATAGCCCGACTGTGACTTGTAATCATCACAGTCGGATTGGAAACTTGCATCAGCATAGCCAGTTGCAACTAACTCTGACTATCCTCCGTAGACCAAGAAGTAATCTTTGGTACGTCTAAGACACTTGAGAATGTTCTTGACAGCAATCCAGTGAGACTCACCCAGATTCTTCTGGTATCTACTAGTGGTGCTAACAGCGAAGGCCACATCCGGCCTTGTGCAAGTCATGGCGTACATGATGGAGCCAATTGCAGATGCATATGGTATATCCTTCATGCACCGGATATCAGCTTCCGTAGAAGAATAATCCTTCTTAGACAACTTTATCCCATGATATGTCGGTAGGGAACCTCTCTTAGATTTCTCCATCGCAAATCGCTTTAACACCTTATCTATGTAGGTTGACTGTGACAGCCCCAATATCCTCTTGGATCTATTCCTATGGATCTTGATCCCTAAAATGTAGCAGGCCTCACCAAGGTCCTTCATCATGAAGGTCCTTGAAAGCCAATCTTTAACCGACTGCATAAGAAGAATGTTGTTTCCCATAATCAGTATGTCATCGACATACAAAACTATGAAAATAATATTTCTCTCACTGCGTTTACGATAAACGCATGGATCTTCCAAATTTCTGATGAAGTCAAATGATTTGACAGCTTCATCAAATCGGATATTCCAACTCCTAGAAGCTTGCTTTTAATCCATAAATGGACCGGTTAAGCTTGCACACAAGATTAAACTTTGACTTTACCATTTACATCAGTCTTACGTTTGTAGACCCATTTGCAACCTATGGGCTTTACCCCTTCCGGCAACTCAACCAAGTCCCAGACTTGATTGGTGTACATCGAGTCCATCTCGGATTTCATGGCTTCATGCCACTTCTCTGAGTCAATATCTAATGTTGCCTCAGTGTAAGTTCTGGGATCGTCTTTATCCGGGATCTCCATGTCATCATGTTCCACTACGAGGAAACCATAATATCTAGTGGGCGGATTACGAATCCTAGTGGACTTACGGAGTTGTGGTTGTGCAGGCTGCACATTCTGATCGTGAAAATTTTGTGGTGCATCGATTTCATCAATGTCCGGAGAGTCCTCAAGAGCAACACTTTCAGATGCCTCTTGGGCAGGAGTTTGAACTATGTTGTTCTCATTCAGCCCACTTGGAGTTTGTTGCGAAGGCAATGCAACTCCAATTATTCTCCCACTGGCTGAAAGAGGATCACTAAGTGATAAACTTCCACCATGAGAGCTGCTGAATGCTCCCACTGATTCCTTGTCATGTTTCTTTGAGGAAATATCAGTATCTTGGTTATCCCGTGGTTCTTGAATTTTTTCAAGTTCTATCATCTTACGGACTTGTTCCTTAAAGACATAGTCTTCTTCGAGGAACCTGGCCTGCCTAGAAACAATTACTGTTTATTTCTTAGGTAGATAGAAATAATATCCTCTCGCTTCCTTAGGATATCCCACAAGGTAATCCTTTTCACATTTGGATTCCAACTTATCAGTGAGCATCTTTTTCACAATTGCAGGGTAACCCAATGTTTTGATATGTGAAAAAGTTGGCTTCTTGCCACACCATAGTTCATATGGTATATGCTCAACCGATTTGGATGGAATCCTATTCAGAATGTAAATTGAGATTTGTAATGCGTATCCCCATAAGAATGTCGGAAGAGAGGAAAAACTCATCATGGATCTTACCATGTCTAACAAGGTTCGGTTACTCCTCTCGGACACTCCGTTCATTTGCGGTGTTCCGGGAGGAGTCCATTGTGATTGGATTCCATGTAACTTTAAGTAATCCATGAACTCATGGATAAGGTATTCGCCTCCTCGATCCGATCGAAGAGTCTTGATACTCTTACCAAGTTACTTTTCTACTTCAGCTTTGAACGCCTTGAATTTCTCAAAGGATTCGGATTTGTGCTTCATAAGATACACATATCCATATCTTGAGAAATCGTCAGTAAAAGTGATGAAGTAGGCGAAGTGACCCCTAGCTAGAGTGGGAAATGGTCCACAAACATCACTGTGGATCAATTATAGAATTTCTTTGGCATGAACCCCTTTCCCAGAAAATGGTTTGTTGGTCATTTTTGTTGGGATTATACTGGAAAGTATGCTTTTACTTTGTATAATCAGACTGAATTTCGGACTTATTTACTGAAATAAATTGTTTATCACTGATGCTTTAAATATCATCGAATGTTACATATATTTAATGCATAACTGTTCAATAAATAGTACGTGTTACATTGTAGTTAATTTAGTGATACCAGATCACAGAAGATTAAATTAACAGTTCCTTGTAACTAAAAGTACACCATTCACGACCTAGATGGAAATGAACAATCCATCGTGAAAGGTTGAAGTGTAAGGCTCAGATTGGTTTGTCTTGACTAAGAGATTACACTAGTGCATGTCTAGTGCACTGAAGAGGACCTATAGGAGGATAAATTCTTCAGAACTGAACTAGGAAGAATTAGACCTCAGTGGTTCGTTATTTCTTAATCTTCGTCCCTTAAATAGGATTGCATGTGGTTAGTAACTATTGTTTTGACTTATTACGGGTAGAGAATCAACGAGATTCAATACTTTATATCTTGGGCAATATTATTGGTCACATGCGATTGCTAAGATTTAATACGGAGAATCGTGTGCAAGTACACTTGTTCAATTTGCCCCCTTGGGAGGTTCATAAGTTTTATCATACCAAATCTTGCAAGTGGAACTAGTTTCCGGTATGGATAATAATGTTGAACCATTCCTTTACCAAGGATAAAAGATATTAATTAATGGAAAGCTATTTCAGTGGCATGAATTAATTAATGGGCTAGATAATCTTAAACACGAGAAATAATAACTGGGAGCCATATTAACTGTAATATGGGTTAAGATGGATAGTGCAATATTAATTATGTAGTGAGATTAATTAATATTTATGGGCTTGAATAATATTGTGGCTCAATATTGATATTTCAAGATCCATTGGAAGGTCCAATCTTAATTCTCCTAAAGGCCCCTCAAGTAGCCCAAGATAAAGTCCAATAACTGAAAAAAGTGTTTAAAAATAAAATAAATTGTGTTGCTTATTTTCCTTGAATTTCAAAATTATTAAAGAAAAAGAGGGAGAAGAATTTTCTTGAAAAGATTTTATGGAAAGGAGATAAGTATTCTTGGAATACAAGATTATCCCATAAATTCAAGAAATCTCCCACTTGGTTTCTTTAATTGTAATTTTCGAAATATATAGAGTAATAATAGGAAGAAGGATTTTCTTGATTTTCTTGAAAAGATTTTATGGAAAAAGATATGTATTCTTGGAATACAAGAATATCTCATAAATTCAAGAAAGATCCAATCTTGAAAAGTCTCCTATTAATTTCGAAAAAATGGGTTAAATAAGAGTGTGAGATTTTTGTGGAAAAATACACATGGAAAGAAGAATATATGAGATATATTCAAGATTTCTTGGAGATCAAGAAAAGATATTTTCTAACCTTATTTTGAGTCCTAATTTTCGTCCCCCTCTCTATTATAAATAGGGGATGAATGTTTCATCCCCAGAGAACACGAAAATTAGTTTTTCGGAAAAATATCAGCGTCGATAAAATATCAAATATTTTGAAACGTCGACAGATTGTGTATTTTCGAAAAACGTCAATTGTGAGTGTACAATTCCATGTGCTGGAAAAATTATTAAATCCACAAAGGTGGTGCAACAAATTTTATTTTCCCTTTTGTTAATTGTTTCGAGATTCCTTCCACCGGATTGTCGAGCAAGGACTAGGGAATACTTGGGAAGGTCTTTTGGTGTGTTTTCATCGACGAGACCATTGCCATTCCAAGAGGTAAGTTCACGTAAACTCGTAGTAATTTCGCATGCGTAGGATTTACGTGAACTTTTTATATGCATGATTTGTTGTTGAATTATTATTTGAATTAATATATGATTAATTCATGCTAGTAATAATTGTTAGAATTAAATTTGTATTTAAATATTCATTCCGAATAGATCCGGACAATTAATTCGCCAACAAATGAAATTGGATAGTAGAATTGCTAGATCTTTTTTGCAGGTATCCAATTGTCATGAAATTTAATGTGTTTATTTATACATGCATATAAATTGTGGTTTTTTTAATTCGATTCGTTCGAATTCATTTTGCCTCGTGAGAAAATCCACGAGTAGATTAGTATTTGTTTGATTTGATCAATGTAATAGACTAGTCTAGATCTAGGTTTATTTATTTTTGTAAATAAATTATAACCGGATCGGAAACGGGGGCGGAGACGAAGAATTAAAAGATGGGATCCGGAACCGTGTAGGTTAGCAGGCATCGCGCTTAAACGTGTTAAGGAGGCACGACGCGACACGCGACGCTACGGACAAGACGGCAAGGTATGAGGCCGAGAGGCCTGGGCTGGCGCGGATTCTGCTCGGGCGACGCGTGGCGGACGATGTCGCGAGAGGGCGGCGACGCTGGAGATGAGGGCGACGCGGGCGAGCTGCGGGCGATGTTGCCGAGGTTTCAAGGCGGGCGACGCGAGACGAAGCCGGGCGGGCGGCTCACAAGAAGACGACGCCACTCGACATGGCCGGAGTGTTAGCGGGCACCGACACGCGTAGCCGGTCGAGGACGCGACTTCGACAAGGCATTTTTTTTAAGACGGCCAAGGGGAGCTTTTCGAGACGTAACGGCGAAGGCTATGAAGACGATTTCTCGAGATCAAGACATGACAAAAATTAACCATGACAATTGGATAAATGTGCCCAATATGTTTAATTTTTTGTCTTGATGTTTATGCATTATTTTATGCTTATTTAAATTGTGTTTAAATTTGCGATGCATGAGAAAATGTTTTGAAAAATCTCACTTTCGAAAATTACTAAGTATGTTTAAACAATTAATTGACAATTTTATTCCGGATAATAAAATTGAATTAATTTTGACCTCCATGATTTATTTATTTGTGAATTCTTTTGGAGAAATTCCCCCCACAGGACGGTCAAAAGATAGCTTAGCTTTCACATGAATAAATTTCAAACGGATGATTGTGGATTATTACTAGTGGCGACGATGACCCTCCCCACGAGGCTCGATCAAAGCGAAATAATAATTATGTATTTAATCATGGTTATTACTTAGGTATAAAATTGATATGCATATACTTCCCCGAAGTCCCTGTCAATTTTATATTGGTTAAGTGGGAGCCAACTATTAATCTGGATATTAAAGGTTTGTAACTGTTCTTGTTTGTAACCTGCTTGAATGTGTTTAAATAATGACCCACCCCACGTGGCTTATTTAAACTGTTTTGAGATGTTGGCTGATGCATGTTCATATTTTTTTGAGATTTTAATATAAAACATGTGATCGAACCTTGTGATATATCTGTGCTTAGGCATATAGTTATTTATTTCAGTTCAGCATGTCATAATCTTTTAATCCACTGTTAATATACTTAAAGTCAATACAATATGTATGGAAACTATATTGATTGGAAACGAAAAATTATAATTGTCCTAACTGCACAAAAGCACGAGTGGATTCTTGACACACCAAAATCAGATGAGCCAACTGACGGGTCAAAAATGCGGGACCCATCAAATCACCTTGCAAGAGATGTCGTCGCTGAAAATGGTGGAGGACAAACCCGTAAGGGATTACGTCCTCAGAATTGATGGCCCATCTGAACAAACTTGAGGTTCTGAGTGCAGATTATAATCTGGGGACTCAGATGAATTTGGTACTTCACTCTCTACCCAAAAGTTTTTGAGCATTTTGGCATTGCTAGCCGATTTGTTGCAAGCTTTGGTCTCGGCAGAGATGTTGATGGGGAACCAAACTCAAGCTTTGACGGCAAGTGGTCCGTCTTCATCTTCTAGGCCAAGGGAAGGCAAGAAAAAGAAGAGGACCAAGAGCCATAAGCAATCAAACTCAACTGTTGCCAAAGGCAATGGTAAGTTGAGGAATGCTTGTGGTGTCAATGAAAAATCCAAAGAGGAAGTGCTTAAGCTGCGGTGAAAGAGGACAATGGAGGTTTGCCTGTTCCAACCCCAAAATGGACGGAAAGAAAGGTAGTTCTCACGCACTAATTGTTGAAGCTTGTTTAGCGGCGTATACTTCTCATTCGTGGGTAGTTGATACGAGATCCACTAATCATGTTTGCTTCACGGGTTCAAACTGATCCGACAACTTAGTGGGAGTGAGATCCTCATCACACTGGGCGATGTTACGAAAGTAGCGGTTATTGCAAAGTAGCAAATTTTACAATGTTATGTAAGTAACGGTTATTGCAATGCTACGTAAGTAGCAGATATTGCAGTGCTACATGAGTAGTGGTTAAAGCAGTGGGAGAAGTGCACCTGTCTTTTGAAGATAAAGTTTTTTAAGAGATTATCTTTATGTTCCCAGTTTTAGAAAGAATTCACTTTCAGTTTCTAAAATTCTATTAAAGGACACTAAGTTTCTTCTAATAAGAATGACATCATTTCTTGAAATGATGAGTGTATCTGTTATGGGACATTGGTCGAATAATCTCCATACAATTAACTGTGCACACCACTCACGAAATGCATCCTATAAGACATCAATTGTTTCCAATAAAAGAAAACGTTCATCAGACGTGAACGAAACACTTCTATGGCATCTAAGATTGGGACATCTTAATCCAAAGAGGATCCAAAGGTTGGTGAAAGACGGTTCACTGGAGTCTCTCCAAGTTGAACCAATTCCAACCTGCGAATTATGTTTGGAGGGTAAAATTACCAAGAGGGCATTCGGAGCCAAGGGGAATAGAGCCAAAGAAGTGTTAGAAATCATTCACACAGACGTATGTGGTCCAATGTCAACCATGGCAAGAGGAGGTTATGTGTACTTCATCACTTTTATTGATGACCACTCAAGGTACAGTTATATTTTCCTTATGAAGCATAAATCTGAGACCTTTGAGAAATTCAAAGAATTTAAGGCTCAAGCAGAGAATTATAGGGAAAAACGTATCAAGTCTCTACGATCCGATCATGGAGGCGAGTACCTCAGCGATGAGTTTTTGAACTACTTGTCAGATGAAGGGATTGTATCCCAGCTGACTGCACCCTGAACCCCTCAACAAAATGGGGTTGCAGAGCGAAGAAATAGAACTCTTTTGGAAATGGTTAGATCAATGATGTGTTATGCGGATCTTCCCAAGTCGTTCTAGGATCATGCCTTGGAAACAGTGGCTTACATTCTGAACTTGGTGCCATCCAAATCGGTTTCCAAAACTCCCAAAGAATTGTGGACCGGACGCAAGCCTAGTTTGAGACACATGAGAATTTGGGGGTGTCCGGCCTACGTGTTGGACAAGGAAGCCGGGAAATTGGATCCTCGATCAGAATTAAGGCTATTTATAGGATACTCCGAGGGAACAAAAGGGTGTATGTTCTATGGTCCCGAAGATCAAAAGGTGGTAATAAGCACCCACTTTAGATTTTTGGAAGAAGACTATATGAACGAAAGAAGACCCAGAAGTGAGATTACCTTAAGTGAGCTAAGGGGGCTAACCTCATTGCCAACTGTACAAGATGATATACCAAACGACACACTTTCACAACCAGAACCTCGTCGTAGTGGGAGGGTTGTAAGACAGCCCGAGAGATTCATGGGGATAGGAGAGTCCTCGGACTTGATTCCCGGACAAGATGAATCAGACCCATGGACATATGATGAGGCAATCCAAGACAAGGATGTGGTTTCTTGGCAAAAGGCAATGAAAGCAGAAATGGGGTCTATGGATCATAACAGAGTGTGGGAGTTAGTCGAACCACTTAATGGGGTCAAGCCCATTGGTTGCAAGTGGGTATACAAGAGAAAGAGGGGACCGGACGGGAAGGTGGAAACCTTCAAGGCAAGGCTTGTGGCGAAAGGTTATACTAAAAAAGAAGGGATCGACTATGAGGAAACCTTTTCACCTGTAGCAATGCTCAATTCCATCTGGATTCTCTTGTCGATAGCTGCGCATCTCGATTTTGAAATCTGGCAAATGGATGTCAAGACAGCTTTCTTAACGGAAGTCTTGATGAGGAAATCTATATGCAACAACCCCAAGGCTTCATTGAAAAGGGCCAAGAACACGTACATGAAGTCTATTTACGGACTCAAACAGGCATCCAGAGCTTGGAACCAATGTTTTGATCATGTTATAAAGTCTTATGGGTTTGATCAAAACGAGTTCGAAAGTTGTGTGTATAAAAAGGGTGTCAGAACTGCATTGGTATTCTTAGTACTATACGTAGACGACATTCTGCTCATCGGGAACGATGTAAAGGTGTTATCAGACGTAAGGGCATGGCTTTCAAAACAGTTTGATATGAAGGACTTAGGGGAAGCCGGGCACATCCTTGGGGTCAAGATCACTCGAGATCGCAAGAAAAGGATGATAGGCTTATCGCAAGCTTTATACATAGACACTGTCTTGAAATGATTCAGCATGCAGGATTCCAAGAAAGGCTTCGTACCTTTCAGGAATGGAATCCATCTATCCAAGGAAATGTGCCCTAAGACACAAAATGAGATAGATGACATGAAAGGCATTCCTTATGCTTCGGCTGTCGGAAGCCTTATGTATGCAATGCTGTGTACAAGACTGAATATCTGCTTTGTCGTTGGCATGGTGGCAAGATATCAAAGTAACCCGGGGAAGGAACATTGGACGACAGTTAAAAACATTCTGAAGTATCTGAAAAGAACACGAGATAGAATGTTGGTTTATCAGTCAGATAGTCTAATCCCCATCGGCTACACGGACTCGGATTTCCAATCAGACTTAGATTCCAGAAAATCTACCCCCGATAGTGTGTTTTGCATGGGGGGAGGAGCCATGACGTGGAAAAGCGTTAAGCAGAAATGCATCGCAGATTCTACCATGGAAGCCGAATATGTAGCTGCTTGCGAGGCAGCGAAAGAAGCGGTTTGACTCAAGAACTTCCTAGTGGACTTGGATGTAGTTCCGAATTTGCCCAGCACAATCACTGTTTATTGTGACAATGTCGGAGCAGTTGCAAATTCAAGGGAACCAAGAGCCCACAAGGCCAACAAACACATTGAAAGGAAATACCATCTTATACAAGAAATCGTTAAGAGAGGAGATATAGAGATGCCAAAGATCGCGTCAGAAGACAACCTAGCTGATCCATTCACAAAGGGTCTGCCTTAGAATACATTCGAGAGACATTTGAAAGGAATGGGTGTCAAGACTGTTGCCAATCTGATTTGAGTATAAATGGGAGACATTATTAGGTTCGTGTAGGTGATATTATTTGTCACGTACTACACGAGACATGCTGTAGTATAATTAAAAGCAGACTTTGAGTATAAGTGGGAGATTGTTGGGATTATACTGGAAAGTATGCTTTTACTTTGTATAATCAGTCTGAATTTCGGACTTATTTACTGAAATAAATTGTTTATCACTAATGCTTTAAATATCATCGAATGTTACATATATTTAATGCATAACTGTTCAATAAATAGTACGTGTTACATTGTAGTTAATTTAGTGATACCAGATCACAGAAGATTAAATTAACAGTTCCTTGTAACTAAAAGTACACCATTCACGACCTAGATGGAAATGAACAATCCATCGTGAAAGGATGAAGTGTAAGGCTCAGATTGGTTTTTCTTGACCAAGAGATTACACTAGTGCATGTCTAGTGCACTGAAGAGGACCTACATGAGGATAAATTCTTCAGAACTGAACTAGGATGAATTAGACCTCAGTGGTTCGTTATTTCTTAATCTTCGTCCCTTAAATAGGATTGCGTGTGGTTAATAACTATTGCTTTGACTTATTATGGGTAGAGAATCAACGAGATTCAATACTTTATATCTTGGGCAATATTATTGGTCACATGCGATTGCTAAGATTTAATACGGAGAATCGTGTGCATGTACGCTTGTTCGATTTGCCCCCTTGGGAGGTACATAAGTTTTATCATACCAAATCTTGCAAGTGGAACTAGTTTCCGGTATGGATAATAATGTTGAACCGTCCCTTTACCAATGATAAAAGATATTAATTAATGGAAAGCTATTTCAGTGGCTTGAATTAATTAATGGGCTAGATAATCTTAAACACGGGAAATAATATCCGGGAGCCATATTAATTGTAATATGGGTTAAGATGGATAGTGCAATATTAATTATGTAGTGGGATTAATTAATATTTATGGGCTTGAATAATATTGTGGCTCAATATTGATAATTCAAGATCCATTGGAAGTTCCAATCTTAATTCTCCTAAAGGCCCCTCAAGTAGCCCAAGATAAAGTCTAATAACTGAAAAAAGTGTTTAAAAATAAAATAAATTTTGTTGCTTATTTTCCTTGAATTTTGAAATTATTAAAGAAAAAGAGGGAGAAGAATTTTCTTGAAAATATTTTATGGAAAGGAGATAAGTATTCTTGGAATACAAGATTATCCCATAAATTCAAGAAATCTCCCACTTGGTTTCTTTAATTGTAATTTTCGAAATATATAGAGTAATAATAGGAAGAAGGATTTTCTTGATTTTCTTGAAAAGATTTTATGGAAAAAGATATGTATTCTTGGAATACAAGAATATCTCATAAATTCAAGAAAGATCCAATCTTGAAAAGTCTCCTATTAATTTCAAAAATATGGGTTAAATAAGGGTGTGAGATTTTTGTGGAAAAATACACATGGAAAGAAGAATATATGTGATATATTCAAGATTTCTTGGAGATCAAGAAAAGATATTTCCTAACCTTATTTTGAGTCCTAATTTTCGTCCCCTCCTCTATTATAAATAGGGGATGAATGTTTCATCCCCAGAGAACACGAAAATTGGTTTTTTGGAAAAATATCAACGTCGATAAAATATCAAATATTTTGAAACGTCGACAGATTGTGTATTTTTGAAAAACATCAATTGTGAGTGTATAATTCCATGTGCTGAAAAAATTAGTAAATCCACAAAGGTGGTGCAACAAATTTTATTTTCCCTTTTGTTAATTGTTCGCGAGCTTCCTTCCACCTGATTGTCGAGCAAGGACTAGGGAATACTTGGGAATGTCTTTTGGTGTGTTTTCATCGACGAGACCATTGCCATTCCAAGAGGTAAGTTCACGTAAACTCGTAGTAATTCCAAGATCGTAGGATTTCGTGAATTTGTTTATATGCATGATTTGTTGTTGAATTATTATTTGAATTAATATAGGATTAATTCATGCTAGTAATAATTGTTAGAATTAAATTTGTATTTAAATATTCATCCCGAATAGATCCGGACAATTAATTCCCCAATAATTTTGCCCTTGAGACAGGATTCACAATTTCCATAAGACTCAAAGTCGAATGGGGTTAAGTAGTCTAACTTCCTTAACCTTGCTATCATATTCTTATTTGCATGACCAAGCCTACAATGCCACAAGTAAGTTGGGTTTTCATGATTACTAAGTTTGAGTCGTTTGTTTTGTATATTAAGAATATTATGTCCACAATGCAACAAGTATAAACCATTCGATAAAGGAGCATTTCCATAAACATCACCATTAATTGAAAAATAACAATTATTGTTTGCAAAATGGAAGGAAAACCCTTAAATGTCTAACATAGGAATAGAAATAATGTTGTGAGTAATAGAAGGAACGAAATAACAATTATTCAGTTCAAGTCTAAAACCAGAGGATAAGTCTAAAATATAAATGCCAACACGTTCAGCATCAACTCTTGCTCCATTCCCAACGTGTAGGGTGACTTCACCCGACCTAACGGCCCTGCTATGCTTGAGACCCTGCACATTAGTACAAATGTGTGATCCACAACCGGTATCTAATACCCAGCAGTTAGTGTCATTTGTGGACATGTTTATCTCAATAAGAAACATACCTGTTCCAGAGGCTGAGACACCTTGTGTCTTCTTTTCAGCTGCTAGAACCTTACAGTCCTTCTTCCAATGCCCAGCAATTAGTATCATTTGTGGTATCATTTGTGGACATGTTTATCTCAATAACAAACATACCTGTTCCAGGGGCTGAGACACCTTGTGTCTTCTTTTCAGCTGCTAGAACCTTACAGTCCTTCTTCCAATGCCCCTTCTGCTTGCAGTAGAGGCATACATCCTTATCCACCCGCTCCTTCTTTTGAATTCCACCTTTGGGCTTAAGGAAGCTTGGCTTAGAGTCTTTCTTTGCCTTGCCCCTTCGCTTCTTCTTTCCTTTTGGGGCAGAAGAAGTAGAGGCGCTCACCATGAGCATGGACTTTTCCTTAGCAGTGGAAGACTCAAAGGTCTTTAGCATGTTATGCAGCTCGGGCATAGTCGATTCTGTTTTATTCATATTGAAGTTTACTACAAAACTTGAATATGAATCGGGAAGCGACTGAAGAATGACATAAACAACAACTTTGGTCTTGAGCTGAATGCCCAGACGACCTAAGTTTCTCGATTAGCCCAATCATCTTCAACACATGAGGAGAAACCTTCCCTCCCTCAGACAATCGGAATCTAAACAGGTCTCTCATCACTTCATAACTCTCGGAACGAGATTCAGAATCAAAGAGATCCTTCAGATGCTTAATCATCTCGAAGGGGAGCATCTTCTCATGCTGCCTTTGCAACTCGGGAGTCAGCCCAAGTAGCATAACACACTGAGCCTAGGAAGCATCCTCTTGATGATTCTTCTGAGCCTCGACGTCAAATGCCTTGGATTTTTCAGTACCAGCCTCCGGGTTAGCAGGGATTGGCATGTCCAACACGTACTCAATCTTTTCTTGCCTAAGCACCAAATGCACATTTTGGTGCCAGTTGAGAAAATTTGGTCCAACCAATTTGTTAGTTTCCAAAACGTTTCTCAGTGATAAGTTATTCATTTTAACAATCCTAGAGAAATAAAATAAAACGGGAATTAAAAAACACATAATTCCTATGATCAATATTCAGCAATCAAAATAAACATGGCCTTTCAAATTTATTTTGTCTCCATTATTTTCACATATTCAACGACCTCATCTGAAGAATACGAATTTATATCTAATATAAATCATAATGGACTAGGATCCACATTCCTACTATCACAATATTTGCTTGGGCTGATTACTATGATAGCAGAACTGGTAGGGCTCCAAACTAATTGCAAAACTGCAATTCCTAGTTGATTGAACCTAGTTCAATCGGATGCCCCTTGATTTTAGTTTCCCTGCTTGGGCTGGTGAAACAAAGTCAAGTTGATTTACAACCATCAAGCGGCGACATTGGGTGTCTCTATAAAAGTCCCATTTAGATGTAGATCCGAGCAAAAGACTTGGGCCTTAAATACTCATTGGAACGAAATCTCCGGTTTACTTTTAATTTTGATGGAAGACATCGTTCAATTTAATGAAAATTATATTTTAGTGAGGATTATTTTAAAGGCGAGGTATTAATTGCTTAATCGAGATCCAACATGTTAATCTACATCACATTTGAGCAATTATTGGGCGCCGCCTACCCAAACATGATTTCATACAGACTAACACTTATATGGACGCCGTCTACCCAAACATCAATACGGTCCGACAATTATTGGGTGCCGTCTACCCAAATATTTATAATGCGGACTGTAAAGGCATTTAACAAATTAAAATAAAAGTTAAACAATTGGGATTTAATAATTTTCTTTTAATAATAGTCGTTTAACGATTTTTGGAACGGCTGAACCCTAGCGTCTTCTTCCTTGTTTCTTGACCGGCGTTCCGGTGCCCCTCGCCGGGAATGACCATGTCTGCTTCCACTCCAGGTGATTTTGCCCATGCCTTCAGTGCGCTTTTCTCTAAACTCTCGAACCCCGCCGTCATCACGTCATTACTTGCGGATGAACAGGGTCCTTCGTCGTCGCGCGATCGTAACGGACAACATCGGCGACTCTCTTCATCGCTCCCTCTCCTTCAATGGCGGTTACCCTAATTGTTCAGGCATTAGCGAGAAACATCCGAACCCTAACTCACATCTTTGCCTTGATTCGATCCTCGTAATGGACAACACTCTCTTTCCATCAATGGCGGTTACCCTAAATCTTGAGACCCTTGTGCAAGTAGTTCTGGGCCTCTTGCGAAATCATTGCGCCAATCGCGAGGCGTCTTTCGTTAGTTTTCAGGCCTCTCATGCTTTCTGCGGCTTCACGTCGCTTGGGCGCTTCAATGGTGAAATTTGGATTTCCTCCGGACTCGGCATCACAGTATCGATTCTTCTTCCTCTCGTGCTATAATAATTCGTGTAGACCCCGGTGTCTTTTACGGTATGGTATAGGTATGCGGGTGCACTAATTGAGACGCCCTTGGCGGATAGGGCATTGACGCCGCCACTCGACCGGGGCACACGTCTAACCCCGGTTATGAGATTGTTAGCTAAATGGTGCAATATACACCCTTCTTTGGTTGATTTCGCGGACTACATCGTCTTGCGAGGTGTTAATCTTTAATGAAACAACTCAAAGGCAATTCCTCGGTAGGACACCTACTTAAGCGGGTTTAGGCCTTCACGGGTATTAAATCAAATCCTACTTTTTTCAATGATAATTTATCGATGGTTGGTACTGGCTCGCTGCCTCTTCGTGCGCAAGTTACCAATCGAAACGATGTGCATGGCTTACATGCCTCGACTACTTGCCCGAATGCATCTCTGAATGCCACAGTTCGACCTTATGCGGCCTGGCCTTTCCCAAATGCATCAGAATCTACTCCGATTGGCGCAATTTTGGCCGGGAATGGTTCACTACTGCTTCCCGGCCCTACGGGTATTACTCATACTTCTTTATTGCATAATGGAAATACTCGTGCTTTGCTCTCTTGCTCGGCTCCTTCATTGCAGGACAAGCACATGGTTGACGCATTTCCTTCGGATACCATGGCCATGACGATCACACGACCTGGTCTTGGCCACGATGCTCAGAAACTAGGGTGCTGCGTAACATCTAATGTTGCACAGCAAACTGGTATTCTCCTGCCCGTCTTTGGTTCTTATACTGCTCCTCCTCCGGATATATCTGCTGCTTTTGCTCGCTCTTCTTTGCAGGGTCATGTTCCGGCCATCCGAAAAGGAGACCTCCTATCAGTGAATATTGATGACTCTGCGCACCAGCTGGGGAGGGTTAGAGAGCATGTGGACTCTCTAATTACTCGGGTCTTACTTAAGCCAAAATCTGCTCCCGACGCAGAGCCCTGGACTACATCTAGTATTCGTGATGCTATACATAGTGTTTGGCAGATATCAGGTGACTGGCAGTTTGTTCCTCTGGGTAAAGGCTACTATTTCATTCACATCAACGACGCCTTTTCCCGTGACCGTATCCTCAAAAGGCGAATTTGGCAGTTTAAGTTCGGTACAGTGAATTTACAGAGATGGACTCCAGAATTCAATCCGTATAAGCTCAACTCTCCCGTGGTTAATGTCTGGGTTCGGATCTACGAATTGCCTCCGAAGTATTTCTACGAGCCTATTATCAAAACCACTGCGTCTGCAATTGGTCCTGTGGTTAGTGTTGACTCTCGAACAAGGAAAAAGACGATGATGCACTTTGCTAGGGTGCTGGTGGAGATTGACCTCAGGAAAGACAAGGAGAACTTCATCATGTATGAGAGGTCGGGCCACTGTGCTACAGTTTTCCTTGGCTATGAAGCACATCCGAGTTTTTGCACGACATGTGAGACAATTGGACACGCCATCTCTAACTGCACGAGACATTTAGGCCCGGGTCGTAGACCTCCCATTCAGCCAAAGCCGAATCCCCCTGCACCAAAAACTGCCCTGACGCCACCCGACCAATCCACCAAGCTTGGGTGGAGAAGACTTTTGTCCCGACCTCTTCTTCGCCCGATGTTCAAACTCTTACTCGGCCTAATCCTGCCACGCCAGTCGCTCAGATTCAGACCCGGGCACATGATAGTGCCTCTGCACAACATCAACCCATTTTTAACAGACAGGATGCTACCTCCATCCATTCTTCTGACTGTGAAGACTGGCTCTTCCCTAGGAAGACTTCCTCCCCTACTCATTTCCCAGCTTCCTCGCCACCACCCGTGTTAAACCAGTTTGCATCCATTGTTCTAGAGCCTCAGGCTGCGGATGGGGATTCCGCCTCGGACTCGGAAACCGATGTTGCTAATTTTCCGAATGACCCTCTTCGAACGGTTGACGGGGCTATCCAGAAGAGGAAAGTTGGTCGACCGAGGAAAGTACTACATCCACTTCCATCTGCTGCTCCGTATAACACCAGAAGTTGGGTTCCTATCTCAGAGGCGACCTCGGTGGACACCTCGATTGCAGGGTCGAGCTTTCAGATCGATGACTCTCGTCTACAGACTTCGGGTATGAATTGTTTTGGATCATGGGCTGAACAAAGTGAAAATGACAATGCCGCCAAAGCACGGCCTAATCCAGGTGTTAAATGAACTGTATCACCTGGAATGTGTGTGGATTGGGGAACGAACAGTCGAGGAATGCCCTCGATCACCTGTGTGTGACTCATCAGCCGGATTGGGTTGCTCTCTTTGAACCCAAGATACTACCTAGCAAGATCCCTCGTGGTTACTTAAATAAACTCCGCCTCTCCTTATTTTCAGAGAATCTTCACACGGGCATGAAGCCCAATATCTGGATCCTTTGTCGTCCTCAGCTTACCTCCTCTGCTGTTGTCATTGGTATGTCGGATCAATTTATTGCTATTCGCACCAATAATTCGGTCTTGGTTTTTGTGCACGCTAGGAACTCAGGCATTTTGCATCGTACTCTTTGGCTTGGAACTCCTGAGCATTACAGATTCTACTATATGTATTATGGGGGATTTCAATGTTGTTCTTGGCGCTCATGAGCGGTCTTCTGGTGTTTTAACCAACACTGTCCCTACTGAGGAATTTAGGGACTTCATCTCGGCTAAGAATCACTTTGATATTGATGCTGTTGGCAGCTGATTCACTTGGTCCACCCGACAGAACATGACTTTTACTGCTTCGAGACTTGATCGGGCCCTCGCCACTTAAGAGTTTCTCCAGCTTTGGGCCGATGTGGAGCTGCTTGTGCTCCCCATGGTCTGTTCGGACCACCATCCTCTCAGACTCCGCACTACTTTGGGGCAGGCTCCTTCTCCCCACCCCTTTAGGTTTCAGGACATGTGGACTCTTCATGACAACTTCTTCCCCCTTGTTCGGTAGGTTTGGAGCCAGCATGCTCCGGGTGATCCCGTTCGCTCTATCCTCACAAAGATGAGATAGGTAAAAAAATCGTCTTCGGATCTGGAACCAGATGGAGTTCCGTAATGTGTTTACTGAGATTCAGCAAGCTACTACGGAGTTGGATGAGATTCAACGAGACATCATGGACTATGGTGATAGTGAAGAGCGTTTCGATCTTGAGATGTCCCAAATCGTGAAGGTTAATGAACATTTGGCCCGCAGACATGCCTTTATCTTTCAGAGGAACCGACTGTAGTGGTTATAGGATGGGCACCGGAACTCAACTTTCTTTCACAGACTTCATAGTGTCAACAAATCTCGGGCCTCCATTTATACGACACAAGTTGGGGATACGTTGGTTACTGTCACTTTGGAGATTGGTTAGCATGTGGTGGACTTCTATGAGAAGTTGTTTATGGAAGATGCTTCTCTTAGCCATGATTATTCAGTTATGGATGGTTTTGATTGGAGTCATGTGTAGGATCACCAGAACGCCTTGCTCACTGCTACTCCTTCGCCTGAGGAGGTTAGGGATGCTGTTTTTGGTTTGGGACCCCGCTAGCTCACCGGGCCCGAATGAATTTGGTGGCTTCTTCTTCCAGAAGTGTTGGCCTGTGATCTATGAGGATGTCTATCGTGCCATATCTCATCTCTTCACGTCTCTCGATTTGCCCAGAGGTATGAACTCTTGTTTTGTGACTCTCATCCCGAAGGTTGCAGATTCCATTCGTGTCACAGACTATCGCCCTATTGTCATGGGGAACTTCATCTACAAGGTCTACACCAAGGTGGTGGCCACGAGACTTGGGAGATTTATCGGGGAGGTTCTTTCTCGCTCTCAGTTCGGTTTCATTCCAGGTAGGAGGATCCATACTTGTATTGCGCTTGCTTCGGAGGCAATTAACAGTTTGGATATGGGTGGAAGGGGGAACATGGCTTTGAAAATTGACATCACCAAGGCTTTCGACACTATCTCTTGGAGGTTCCTCTATTATGTTCTGAGATGCATGCACTTTTCGGAATGCTTTATTGAGATGGTTTCAAAGATTCTACGTTCTGCCCGCCTCTCGATCCTTATCAATGGCACGACTCATGGTTATTTTTCGTGTTCTCGTGGGGTTCATCAGGGTGATCCTTTATCTCCTCTTCTCTCCTGTCTTGCTGAAGAAGCTCTTGTCCGGTGGATTGATCACAACATTCACACCTCCAGCCTCACTGTACACCGTTCTCTTCCACGTTAGCTTCTCTATGCGGACGATATAATGATCTTTCTGGAGGCCACTCGGGCGAATGGGAGGAACATCACGCAGCTCCTCCATGATTACGGTAATATTTCTGGTCAAATGTTTAGTCCTCCGAAGTCCCGGATTTATTACGGTGATAAGGTTCCCAATGGCATGAAGAGATATATCAGACACTGCACCTCTATCACTACTGGTTCTCTTCCCTTCACTTATCTTGGGGTTCTGATCTTTAAGGGTTCCCCAAAGGTCCGTCACTTGGAGGCCATTGCAGACTCGGTGATTCAAAAGTTTTCCAGATAGTAGGGTAACTCTTTTTCCCTTGCAGGCAGACGTTGCTTGATTAATAGTGTCATCACTAGCTCTTTGGTCCATACGATGATGGTGTACAAATGGCCTAGAGTGCCCTTGCAGAAGATGGAGATGGCCATTCACTGCTTTCTTTGGAAGGGCGACATCACGAAGAAGGGGTCTCTCAATGTGGAGTGGATCCGCTGTTGTGCACCTATTGCAGAAGGGGGGCTGGGCCTCCGATCTATCCGACTTGTGAATGCTTCGTTCATCTGTAAGTTGACCTGGGACATTCTTACATCCTCTGATGAGCAGATTTGCCTTCTTGGGGATCGTTATTTCACCTATGATGGGCAGTCCCGGAACGTACAACGATCCTCAATCCTTTCGGCTATTCATGCGCATTTGCAAAGAATCCACGAGGGTTCTTATTGGTTGATTGGTCGTCAGTCGATGGTCAAGTTTTGGATAGACAATTGGTTGGGTTACCGCATCTCTGACAGGCTTGCTATTCCTCCAGACATCCTTGTTGATCTTGACTGAACTGTGGGTGACTACCTGGTGGAGGGAGTGTGGTAATTTACTACCAACTTCATCACACATCATCTTGATGTGGTTATCGATATCCTTCAGACTCCGATTCATGAGGGGGACCAGCAGATATGGCCTACCTCGGGTACAGGTACTCTTATTTCTATATAGGCTTATGATCTCTTGAGGGCCCCCTTATGTCCGGTTCGTTGGGCTTCTTGGTTTTGGGCCCCCTTCATTCCTCAGATGCGGAGCACCACCATTTGGAGGGCCATCTGGGGAAAACTCCCCACCTCAGAGGCCTTTCACCGCTACGGTTATCCTGGCCCCACGGTTTATCCTCTCTGCTTCGGGGCTTCAGAGACGCAGGAGCACATTCTCACTCAGTGCAGGTTCCCTTCGTTCTATATATACTTCTATCTCTGATATCTTTAGTGTTCAGCTCTGCTATGATACGGGTTTCTCCAACTTGGTTTTACAGGCACAACGACTCCCACAGAGCAAGCAGACCTCTGGTGCCTCACATTCGTCACGATGGTCTGGGCTATTTGGTCTACTAGGAACAAGGTTGTTCATGATGACATTGCTCCTTCACACCATGTGTGAATGACTCTTATTCTTAGCTTGGTTCGTGAGGCGCATCACTTCAAGCTAGGCTCGTCACACAGGATGGATGACCTGATGATTTGCCGGAAGCTGCGAGTCCCGAGTGTCCCACGGCCACCGAAGACGATTATTGTGATCAGATGGAGACCCCCTCCCCACCGGGGTACTACAAGCTAAACGTGGATGGCAGTGTTGCTAATGGGAATATCTATGCTGGGTGTGTTGTCCGGAACTCCTGAGGGTTGTTCGTTGCTGCCTTCTCGGTTACTCTTGGCCAGGGGATTGCCTTGGACGCGAAGATTCTTGCGGGTATGCATGAGGTTGTCTTTGCTAGATCCATGGGCTGGACAAACCTCTGGATCGAGTCTGATAGCACGACTGCAGTCAAGGTCCTTACTAGTAGCGGAAGAGACTTACCATGGCGGATCAAGGCCAGCTGGCCGATGTTAGAGGATGCTCGTTGACAGGTTGCCCCTTACAGCGTCTCATATTTTTCGAGAGGGGAACTCTATTGCCGATAGACTAGCAAAACTCCATAGGGATGATGTATGGATCGGGGGTTGTCCCGACTTCCTAGAGGATTTTCTTTTTTCTGACATGAATAAGGACTACTTCCACCTTTCGAAGTAGTTCGTTGTTTTAGAGGAGTAACCCTTTTTCCCTTCGCTAGGGCTTTTGCCCCAAGGGGGGTTTTACCCTAGCAAGGTTTTTAGTGGGCTTCCGGCCTCTGGTACGACCTGTGTACTTATGGCTTTAGGTTTTTTATTTTTATTTTAGGTGCTACTTATTTGCCGAATTTCAAAATTCAATTTAAATTATTAAAATTTACTAATTAATCCAAATAATTCAATTAAAAATCCAACTTTTAACTCTTATTAAAAATTAATCAGATTAATTTTAAAACGTTTTAATTAAGTTTTCATATGGGGCTCAAGTGCAATTTCAAAACTTTGCACGGAGGGGCTTGTTCGAAATCCATTTGCCAACAGCCCTGTCCTCATCATAGCCCAGAAACCGTCACACAATCAGGACAACCGAAATCAACAATTCAACCCTGGTTCGTCAGAATTAATCCAGTCAATCATCCGAACAGTCAATTTTGGTACCTAATTTGCTTAATCAATTCGAATCAGTCCAACCAAAATGAAAAGAAAAACAAAAAATGCATAAACTTGCAACTGTTCGAAACCAAAACGGGCAAGAACAAGGCAGCGAATCAAGTAGTAGACGACGGCGCGTGCGAGCAAGTCGCCGCCACTGCCGCCACCGCCGCTAGGCGCACGCGGGCGACTCGCCGCTGCAGATCGTTACCCTTCATCGGATGACCCAGTCAAAGATGAAGAATTACAGATCGGAGAAAAGTAAACCAGCAAAAGGGGCAACGCGAAAACGGCAAGGACGTCATCATAGTCGCGAATCGAGGTGATCGAATAGACCCGCGAGCGAAACCAGCCCGGGAGACGCAGCGCCGCGGCCTCGCGGCAGCGCGCCATCGTGAGGTTCGTTGGAGTATGGATTTCGCCCAATTGATTCGTCAAACGAAACAAGGACGACGTCGTCTACATTGAAAACAACCGGGCAACGCCACCATGCGAGGTGAGAGGCGGTTAGGGTTGGGCCATCGCAGATTGAATCCGCTCGATTTTGGCCTGACGCGGCGTCGTGAGCCCGACGCGAATCACTCGGCTCCGCTGCCGACTCAAACGTAATGCTCGGACACACGCACGGTTGAAAATGGCGCCAGAGTGAGACAGTAGGGGCAGCGGATGGGTTTTCCCAGAAAATCCTAATGGGCGAGGGAGATGAGCCGTGTGAAAATCCAAAACAAAAACAACAAATATGGGTTCGGTTTTGTCAAACAAAACAGCCGCACCCAGTTTTGAAACAAAAAAAAAATTAATTTTTATTTCAAAACAATTTTAATATGCAATTAAAACGAGAGCCCGAAGCTCTGATACCACTGTTGGAATATAGAGGCACGTAAACACGTAATACATGCGCAACGGAAAATTAAGTTCACCAACAATGAACAGTTAATTGTATAATTAAATACGAGTAAACGTAAACATAATTCTTACAGCAATTCGTACACGGATTCCTCAAATATGGTATTCACGTAACAGTCATTTACTAACTCGCACAGATTTCCCTGCGTTTAATCCCCGAGATGAATTTGCTAGAAAAATTCTAACTTAGAGATTTTATGGAGAAATATGAATTCACGTATTATGAATTCCCAAGAGCATATATATATAGGAGAGGATTAACTTAAGTCTCAAGCAAACCTAATTAGGAAATAAAATACCTAATATTTATTTAAATGAATCTCTTAGATTGATTTCCCACATATAAATCTCTACGGATTTAAATTTCATATATGACAAATCTCTACGATTTGTTTCCATATATATTAAATCCTACAATAATATTCCAAATATTATTATTGGGAATTCTTATTTAATTAAATCCAATATAATTAAATATTAATAATAATTAATTCTAAATTAATCCAATATTAATTTCTTCTCCATAAATTAAATATTAAATCTAATTTAACATTTAATCAACCAACTATAATTAGTAAACAACCGTTACTTGTTGTATGACCCATAGACCCTCATATATCAAGCGATTAGTCAAACTAACGGTCTTAATTGAACCCTAGACAATAAATCAGACATTCTCAATATATGAGGTACGTTGCGAGGAAATGTGCAACTACTTGTAACTGAAACATGGGCTATTACGATTTCATCCTTTCATTCACGAATACTCGATTAGTCTTGAACATGGTGAAGTGTCTATTCAAATAACTTAATCGATTTATCTCTAACCACTAGTTGATCATTCATGTCACACTTGGCCACAAAATCCAAGTTGATGTGCACTGGCCAATGACTTTGATCGAATTATGATGATAAGATGAGTATTCTCTCTTAATCCACTTTGAGGAATGAATCCTTTTCTTGGCTCAACTACCACGCACATGCACTTCGTGATGAACCAAATCCAAGTCATATCTACCTATGGAAGGGTGCAAGCGTTGGTCATGGTCAAAGTTCATCACTTCACACATGTCGTGTGTATTGACCTCAATTCAAAGGAGTATCGCATCGCTCCCACTAACCGAGACACCCGTAGACACATATTGTGGAACTACATCAAACGGTTTCTCGGATGGGTATACCAATACCCTCTAAGGTATTTGTGCAGTGAGATCTCACTACACTCTCTAAGGGCTTGTTTGTTTATGGCTTTGAAAGTGACTCTCAGAATTTCAAATTCCAAATGCCCGTTTGTTTATCATAATTTCAGTATATATCTTTAAATCCTCCAAAATTCTACTCTATAATACTTATAATACACCTATTTTACCTTTTTCAAACACAATTTTCAATACACTATCAATCAATATATCACACATTTTTCAATTATTATTATATATTCAACTCAATACACTCTCTCCTCATTTTGTACTTTATTATCATTATATAATGTAATATACAAACACATCAATCATTAAACAATCATCCAATCATTTCTACAATACTTTTTACAATATAATATTCTTTACATCATCTACTTTTTCAAAATCATACTTTATCAAATCCTATAAAATCCACACTCCCAAACATATACCAAATACAAATACACTTTTTACTTTATACTAAATCCTTCTAAATTCCTTCTACAAGATTTTAAATCCCCTCAAAACTGTAAACAAACTGGGCCTAAGAGTATGATGGAGATCGCACACCAATCTCCATTACATCATCAATATCTCATTCTTGATGATCCTCGCCTGAGGTTATTTGAGAATCATGCTTAGGTCATCTGAGTTCTCACTCACTCAATGACAACAATGACTCAAGGGAAGACAGATAAGAACAAATGCAAACAATCAAACATAATATTCTAATAAGTGCAACACCGTATATTTAATATTAAATAAATAATAATATTAAATCAATACTGAATATTATCTGAGCATTATGTCCTTACAATGGATTGTCTCGGGATCGGGCAGAGCTGCCGAGCGGGTGCGCACGGGTACGCGCAATAATGGGCGCGCGGCGACTGCCAAAGCTGCTGAGGCCTGCCGAGTCTTGCCGGGTGATGTGCGCTGGGCACTGAGGTGTGCGTGCACGGGCATTGATCGACACGGCCGTGTCGGATGCAAGACGTGCATCCCAACCCGCGAGCTGGTCGATGCACGAGACATGACTTGACGCGATAAATTTTTTTTGAGACGTTCAAGTGGGAGAAATTGGAAGAAGAACGATTTCTCAAGTTCAAGACTAAGAAGAAATTAAACCGTGACAATTGGATATATGTGCCAAATACGTGTTTAATTTTATTTTGATGTTTGTTGTTTATTTTCTTATGCTTTATTTAATATGTTTAAATATGTTTGCATGAGAATTGTTCCATGAAAAATCTCACTTTCAAAAATTACTAAGTATGCTTGAATAATTAATTGACAATTTTATTCTGGATAATAAAATTGAATTAATTTTGACCTCCATGATTTATTTATTTGTGAATTCTTTTGGAGAAATTCCCCCAAGGGACGGCCAAAAGATAGTCTTCACATGAATGAATTCTATAGGATGATTGTGAATTATTATTAGTGGCGACGATGACCCTCCCAAGAGGCTCGTTCAAAATGAAATAATAGTTCTGTATTTAATTATGATTATTACTTTGGTATAAAATTGATATGCATATACTTCGCCGAAGTCCCTGTCAATTTTATATTGGTCAAGTGGGAGCCAACTATTAATTATTAATTAAAGGTTTGTAACTGTTCTTGTTTGTAACCTACTTACATGTGTTTAAATAATGACCCACCAATGTGGCTTATTTAAACTGTTTTAAGATGTTGGCTAATGCATGTTCATATTTTTTTGAGATTTTAATATGATTCATGTTATCAAATTATATGATATTTTGTGCTTATACAATTATTATTTATTTCAGTTCAGCATGCCCCAACCTTTTAACCCATTTAAATATATACTCAAAGAACATCAACCTACTGGTAACAACTATACTATTTGGAAACGTAATTTGAAATTTATCCTCACTGCACAAGAACACATGAAAACCGCATGATTAATCAGTTTAAATATGATGGCATGGCAAGGCTAAGAATGACGCAGGGAACAACCATAAGGGATCATGTTCTCAAAGTCAAGCGCCATTTTGATAAGCTTGCTTTTCTTGGCACTAAATATGGTAATGGGGCACAAATTGATTTCTTGTTCCTAATTCTTCCAAAATGTTTCGATGAGTTTTACTGTAGTTTTGTGATGAGCGATCACATGTTCACTATGGACACTTTGCAAGAAAATTTGGAAATGATAGAGAGATATTTGGGACAAGAGGATGAAGCTTTGATGACTAGAAATCTTTTCTTGAAATCTAGACCAATGGAGGGTAAGATTAATGAGGAGGTAGACAGCCATGACCAAAGCAACCCCACTACTAAGAAAAGTAAAAGAAAAACAGTTAAATGGAATGGTGTCAAGAAAGATCCCAAGGGGAAGTGCTTCAACTGCGGTGAAAAAGGACATTGGAGGTCAGCCTGTTTCAAACCCAAGCGAAATGGAAAGAAATGTAATTCTCATGCACTAGTTGTTGAAACTTGTTTACCGACGTATGCTACCCACTAGTGGGTAGTGGATACGGGATCCACTAACCATGTTTGTTTCACTTTACAGGGGTTCAAGCGGACCCGGAAACTTAGTGGGAGTGAGATCCTCATCACTCTAGGTGATGCTACGAGAGTGGCAGCTAAAGCTGTGGGAGAAGTGAAACTATCTTTTGAAGATAAAGTTTTAGTTTTGAAAGATGTTCTTTACGTTCCTAGTTCTAGAAAATACCTTGTTTTTGGTTTCTAAACTATTTTTGGATGGATATTCAGTTTCTTTTTCTGAAGGCGTTTCTATTTTTCAAAATAATCTGCTTATCTGTCATGGAACGTTGTTGAACAATCTTTACACTATTAACTGTTCACACCACGCACAAAATGCATCCTATAACACATCGCCTTTTTCAAATGCTAAAAGAAAACGTTCAGCTAACGTGAACGAGACACTTCTCTGGCATCTAAGGCTAGGCCATATTAATCCAAAGAGGATCCAAAGGTTGGTTCAAGATAGTTCATTGGAGTCTCTCCAAGTTGAACCATTTCCAAACTGCGAATCATGTTTGGAGGGTAAAATGACCAAGAGGGCATTTGGAGCCAAGGGGACTAGAGCCAAATAAGTGTTAGAGATCATTCATACTTATGTGTGTGGTCCAATGTCAATCAAAGCTAGAGGATGTTATGAGTATTTTGTTACCTTTATCGATGATTACTCAAGATATGGGTACATTTTCCTTATGAAGCATAAATCTGAGACCTTTGATAAATTCAAAGAATTTAAGGCTCAAGTAGAAAATCATAAGGAAAAGAGTATCAAATTTCTACAATCCGATCGTGGAGGCGAATACCTCAGCGATAAATTTTTGAACTACCTATCAGATGAAGGGATTGCATCCCAGTTAACTGAACCCGGAACCCCTAAACAAAACTTGGTTGCAGAACGAAGAAACATAACACTTATAGAAATGGTCAGATCAATGATGAGTTATGTGGATTTACCCAAATCATTTCTGGGTCACGCCTTGGAAACTACGGCTTACATTCTAAACTTGGTGTCATCCAAATCGATTCCCAAAACCCCTAGAGAATTGTGGACCGGATGCAAGCCCAGTTTGAGACACATGAGAATCTGGGGGTGTCTGGCATATGTGTTGGACAAGGAAGCTGGAAAATTGGATCCACGTTCAGAATTAAGGCTGTTTATAGGGTACCCCGAGGGAACAAAAGGGTCGTAATAAGTATGCACTTTAGATTTTTGGAAGAAAACTATATGAACGAAGGAAATCCTAAAAGTGAGATTACCTTAGACGAGCTAAGAAGGCCAACCCCAACGCTAACTGTACAAGTTGACATACCAAGCAAAACACTTACACAACCAGAACCTCGTCGTAGTGGGAGGGTCGTTAGATAACCCGAGCGATTCATGGGGATAGGAGAGTCCTCGAACTTGGTCCCGGTGAAAATGAATCAGACACTTGATCCTATAACGAGGTGATCCAAGACAAGGATGCAGATTCTTGACAAACTGCAATGGAAGCCGAAATGGGTTCAATGGACCACAATAAAGTGTGAGAGCTAGTTGAAACACTTAATGGGATAAAAACTATTGGATGCAAGTGGGTATACAAGAGAAAAAGAGAACCGGACGGGAAGGTAGAGGCCTTCAAAGCTAGACTTGTGGCTAAAGGGTAGACTCATAAAGATGGGATTGATTATGAGGAAACCTTTTCGCCCGTAGCCATGCTTAAGTCCATCCCTATTCTCTTGTCGATAGTTGCGCTTTTAGACTTTGAGATCTGACAAATGGATGTCAAGACAGCTTTCCTTCACGGAAGTCTTGAAGAAGAAATCTATATGCAACAACCCGAAGGCTTCATTGAAAAAGGCCAAGAGCATCTGGTTTGCAAGCTCAAGAAGTCCATCTATGGACTGAAGCAAGCTTCCCGTGCTTGGAATCAATGTTTTGATTAGGTTATAAAATCCTACGGTTTTGATCAAAACTGAGTGTTGTGTGTACAAGAAGCGTGTCAGAACTGCCTTGGTATTCTTGGTACTATACGTAGACGATATTCTGCTCATCGGGGACGATGTAAATGTATTGTCAAACGTAAGGGCATGACTGTCAAAACAGTTTGACATGAAGGACTTAGGAGAAATCGGTCACGTCCTAGGGATCAAGATCACTCGAGATCACAAGAAATGGATGACCGGCTTGTCGCAAGCTTCATACATAGAAATGCATCGCAAATTCTACCATGGAAGCCGAATACGTAGCTTCTTGTGAAGCAACAAAAGAAGCGGTTTGGCTCAAGAACTTCTTAGTGGACTTGGATGTAGTTTCGAATTTGCCCAGCACTATCACGGACTACTGTGATAATACTGGAGCAGTTGCAAATTCAAGGGAACCAAGAGCCCAAGAGGCCAGAAAACACGTAGAAAGAAAATATCATCTTATACAAAAAATCGCTAAGAGAGGAGACATAGAGGTGGCAAAGATCGCGTCAGAAGACAACCTAGCAGATCCATTCACAAAGGGTCTGCCTCATAATACATTCGAGATACATGTGGAAGGAATGGGTGTCAAGAGCGTTGCCAATCACTATAAGTGGGATAAATGTTATTAGGTTCGTGTAGGTGACATTGTATGTCACGTAGAACACGAGACGTGCTGTAGTATACTTAAAAGCAGACTTTGAGTATAAGTGGGAGATTGTTGGGGTTATACTGGAAAGTATTCTTTTTACTTTGTAAAACCAAACAGAATTTATGTCTTATTTACTGAAATTAAATTATTTATCAATGTTGCTTTAAATATGATTGAACGTTATATATATTAACAGCATAACTGTTCCATAAATAGTATGTGTTACATTGTAGTTAATGTGGTGATACCAGATCACATTAACAATTCCGTGTACCTAAGTACAAATTCACAAACTAGATGGAAATAAACAATCCATCGTGAAAGGTTGAAGTGTAAGGCTCAAATTGGATTGTCTTGATAAAGAGATTACACCAGTGCATTATGATGCGTTGAATAGGACCTACAGGAGGATAAATTATTCAGTACTGAATATGGAAGAATTAGACCTCAGTGGTTCGTTATTTATTAATCTCTGTCCCTTAAATATGATCGTGTGTAATTAATAATTATTGCTTTGATTCATGTTGGGTAGAGAATTAATGCGATTCAATACTTTGTGCTTTGGGCAATATTATTAGTTATATGACGATTGCTAAGATTTAATACAGAGAATCGTGTGCAAGTACATCTTGCGTGTTTTGTCCCCTTGGTGGGATCAGAAGCTTTATCATACTAAATCTTGCAAGTGAAATTTGTTTCCGGTATGGATAATAATGTTGAGTTGTTCTTACTCCAAGGAAAAAGATATTAATTAATATAAAGCTTTTCAGTGGCTTGAATTAATTAATGGACTAGATAATCTTAAACACAGAAAATAATAACCGGGAGCCATATTATAGTAATATGGGTTGTTAAGATGGATAGTGCAATATTAATTATGTAGTGGGATTAATTAATATTAATGGGCTTGAATAATATTGTGGCTCAATATTGATAATTCAAGGTCCATTAGAAGGTCCAATCTTAATTCTCCTAAAGGCCATTTTATTAGCCCAAAGATGAAGTCCAATAACTGAAAAAAGTGTTTAAAATAAAAGAAATATTGTTGCCTAATTTATTTCCTATTTTTTCAAAAATAATAAGAAGGAGGAGAGAGAAAAAAATTTCTTGGAAAGATTTTATGAAATAAGTATTCTTGGAGTACAAGTTTATCCCATAAATTCAAAAAAAGTCAAAGAACTTATTCTTCCTTATTTATGTGAAATTTTCGAAAATTTTGTGTAGAAATGAGAAGAAAATATATTTTGTGAATATTATAGAAATAGAACATATGAGATATGTTCAAAATTTTATCTTGGGAAGATATAAAGAAATTTCCTAACCCTAATATGCCACAAATTTTCGCCCCCCCTCCTAGCCTCTATATATAGGGGATGAAGTTTTCATCCCCAACATAATTCCATGTGTTGGAAAAATTTGAAATCCACAAAGATGATGCAACATAATTTTCTTTTTCCCTTTTGTTAATTGTTCGTGAGCATCCTACCACCGGATTATCGGACAAGGACGTGGGAATACTAAAGAAGGACTTTGGGTTTGTTCGTGGAACGGGTACTCATCTTCTCCGCATTTAATCCGCCAAAAGGTACGCCGTACGTAACTCCTAGAATTCCGCATGTGTAGGATTTATGTGGCAATTTTGTAGGCATGATATGTTGTTGTGATTTAATTGTTATTTGAATTAATATATGATTAATTCATGCTAGTGATAATTAAATTAATTTAAATTGTATTTAAATTGCACCTCGAATAGATTCGGGCACCCTATTTCCCAACAGGGACGATCTCTCCATTGCGATCAACAGTAACCGCATTGACCTCGGCGACCTCGCCCATTAGGGCATGGCCAATAGGTACGGTCAAAGCCCCACCTTCATTTTTTGCCTCACTAGTAGGAGGCGTACTTTCGATCAGGGGGCTCTAACCCTCAACATATGGTGTGCCCGCTTGGACTCAAGCAGAGGGGTTGAGATGGGGGCTGAGGTTGGCGGATCCACTATATCCATGCCCTCCGAGAAAATGGAGAAATTGTAGCCGAAGACAATAAGATCAATAATATATTAGTGTTACTGTCCTAGAGACAATCTATTGAAAGGACATAATACTCGATAATATTCACTTTGATTTAATATTTTAGTTCACTTAATATTAATGTATGACAATACCTTGTTTGAATATTATGTTTGATTGTTTGCATTTATTCGTGCAAGTATTCCCATGAGTCATTGTTATCATTGACGTTGTGAGAACTCAGATGACTTAAGCATGATTATCAAATGACCCCGATAAAGGATCATCAAGAATTGGATATTGATGATGTAATGGAGATTGGTGTGCGATCTGCATCATACTCTTAGAGAATGTAGTAAGATCTCACTTACTACGAAAGATACTAGGTATCTTATGATGGATGCATAAATACCTTAGAGGGTATTGGTATACCCATTCGAGAAACCGTTTGATGTATTTCTATTATATGTGTCTACGGGTGTCTCGGTTAGTGGGAGCAATGCGATACTCCTTTGACTTGAGGTCAATACACACGACATGTGTGGAGTAATGAACTTTGACCATGATCGACGCTTGCACCCGTCTATAGGTAGATATGACTTGGATTGGGTTCATCATAAAGTTCATGTGCGTGGTATTTGAGCCACGAATATGATTCATTACTCAATGTGGATTTATAGAGAATACTCATCTTCTCATCATAATTGGATCTAAGTCATCGGCCGATGCACGTCAACTTAGACTTTGTGGCTAAGTGTGACATACATGATCAATTAGTGATTATAGATAATATGATTAAGTTATTTGAATAGACACTTCATCATGTTCAAGACTTAATCGAGTATTCGTGAATGAAAGGAGGAAATCGTAATAGTCCATGTTTCAGTTACAGGTAGTTGCACGTTTCTCGCAACGTACCTCATATATTGAGAATGCCTGATTTATTGTCTAGGGTGATTAAGACCGTTAGTTTAACTAATCGCTTGGTATATGAGGGCATATGGGTCACACAACAAGTAGTTCCCTTTTACGGATTATAGTTGGTTGATTAAATGTTAAATTATATTAAATATTTAATTTATGGAGAATTAATTAATAATAGATTAATTTAGAATTAATTATTATTAATTTTTAATTAAATTGGATTTAATTAAATAGGATTCCCAATAATAATATATGGAATATTATTATAGGATTTAATATATATGGAACCAAATCCGTAGAGATTTGATATACATGGAATTAAATTCGTAGAGATTTTATATATAGGAAATAAATCTAAGAGATTTATTTTATAAGATTAAAGATTTTATTTCCTAATCAGGTTAGCTTAAGATTTAATCTGGGCCTCCCCTATATATACAGGCTCTTGGGAATTCACAAACAACGTTAATTCATTATTCTCTCCATAAGATCTAGAGTTAGAATTTTCCTAGCAAATTCATCTCGGTATTCAACGCTGGCAAATCCGTGCAAGTTCGTGATTGGAGATTACGTGGATACCATAGTTGATGAATCCGTGTGTGAATTGCTGTAAGAATTCTATTTACGTTTACTCGTATTTAATTATGCAATTAATTGTTCATTGTTGGTGAACTGTTTATTTCCGTTGCACATGTATTACGTGTTTACATGTCTCTAAATTCCAACACAATAGGCCATTTGAAGAGAGGTGAAGGCGGGTTCTTCGCCAGATACCCCATCAGTTTTGACCGAAGGCTTTCTTGAATGGCGGGGGCAGTGAGGTTGTCGCAAGCATGGGCAACTCAGATTGAATTAGAGTATGCGCATGTTAGTGTAAGTATCCTACAGACAATCCTATTGTATGGACATAATACTAAGATAATATTCAGTATTGATTTAATATTATTATTTATTTAATATTAAATGTATGGAATTACACTTTCCTGCGTTGATTACGCCCCTGGTTCGGTGCGATTCGCGGTGGAAAGCCACCGCGTTGCCACTTCACTGTGTCTTCCGCCTCGTGCCGATTCACGGGGTTGCGTGCTATTTTGTTTGATGAAATTTGCGATGCACCGCCGTGCCATTCTCGATCCACCTTCGTCGTCTATGGTTTGACCATGGATGGCATCGTGGGTCTCCCTTGCACACACTATGTCTCGGCTGCAGCATCGAGTCGCCTGCGCGCGCCTAGCGTCGGCGGCAACTCACTTGCATGCGCCGATTGTTGTTGGTCCAATGCATATGTATATAATATATGTATCTGTACGGTTTAATTTGGGATGATGCTCTTGAGATGTTTGGTTTGGTTGGACTGATTCAAATAACTTGAGTAATCTATTGACCATTTATGAATAAATGTTGATGGATTGTTGGTTTCGGTTGTGCCGATTGGAAGGCGGTTTCCGGGCTGTGATGAGAGAGGGACTGTTTTGCAAATTGGATTTGAAGCAGACCCCTCCATGCATATTTTAGAAATTGCACTTGAGCCCTTGGTAAAACCAAAACTAAAAATGTGTTTAAAATTAATAAAGTTTAATTTTAAAATAAAATAAAGGTTGGACTTTTAATTAAAATTAATTGGATTAATTTATTTAATTTAGATAATAAGTTAAAGTTCATTGAATTTAATTTAAAATTTAATTTTAAAATTTAATTCGATGATTTTAATTATTATTAAATCCCACTTGGTTAACTTATTTTAATTAGTTAACGCATTTATAGTCCGCATTATAACTATTTGGGTAGGCGACACTCAATAATTGTCGGACCGTATTAATTATTTGGGTAGACGACATGTTGGAATATGGAGACACATAAACATGTAATACATGCGCAGCGGAATAAATAGTTCACCAACAACGAACAGTTAATTGCATAAACAAGTGCGATTAATCATAACAAGAAATCTTACAACAATTGGACGACAGATTTCTCAACTATGGTATCCACGTAATTCCCGTGGACAGACTTGCACAGATCTGCCAGTGTTGAATCTGAGACAGAATTTGCTAGGAAAATTCATATTCTAGATTTTATTGAGAAACTAGGTTTTCTTAAAACAACGTTCTTTAATGAATCCCAGGATGTCATACATATAGAGAGAGATTGGCTTAAATCTTAAGTAATCTTTATTAGGAAGATAATCCCTAATCTTGCAAAACAAATCTCAAAGATATGTTTTTCTCTACGGATATTTTCCTACAATAATATTCCATAATATTATTTTGGAATTCTTATTTAATTAAATCTAATTTAATTAAATAGTAATAATAATTAACTCTAAGTTAATATATAATTAATTCTCCATAAATTAAATATTAAATCCAATTTAATACTTAATCAACCAACTATAATCCGTACACGGGAGTTACTTGTTGTGTGACCCATAGGCCCTCATATATCGAGCGATTAGTTAAACTAACGGTCTTAATTGAACCCTAGACAATAAATCAAACATTCTCAATATATGAAGTACGTTGCGAGAAACATGCAACTACCTGTAACTGTAACATGGGCTATTACGATTTCCTCCTTTCATTCACGAATACTCGATTAGTCTTGAAGTGTCTATTCAAATAACTTAATCACTTTATCTCCAATCACTAATTGATTACTTATGTCACACTTGGCTACAAAGTCCAAGTTGACGTGCATTGGCCAATGACTTTGATCCAATTATGATGAGAAGATGAGTATTCTCTCTAAATCCACTTTGAGGAATGAATCCTTTTCTTGGCTCAACTACCACGCACATGCACTTCGTGATGAACCTAATCCAAGCCATATCTACCCATAGACGGGTGCAAGCATCGGTCATGGTCAAAGTTCATCATTCCACACATGTCGTGCCTATTGACCTCAAGTCAAAGGAGTATCGCATCGCTCCCACTAACCGAGACACCCGTAGACACATATAGGTGAACTACATCAAACGATTGCTCGGATTGGTATACCAATACCCTCTAAGGTATTTGTGCATCCATCATGAGATACCTAGTATCTCGTAGTAAGTGAGATCTTACTACACTCTCTAAGAGTATGATGCAGATCGGACACCAATCTCCATTGCATCATCAATATCCCATTCTTGATGATCCTTGATCGGGGCTATTTGAGAATCATGCTTAAGTCATCTGAGATCTCACTCACTCAATGATAGCATCTATTCAAGGGTACACAGATAAGAACAAATGCAAACAACCAAACATAATATTCTAATGAGTGCAATGCCATACATTTAATATTAAACAAACAATAATATTAAATCAAACCTGAATATTATCTTAATATTATGTCCATACAAAGGATTGTGTCTAGGACACTAACACTAACAATCTCCCACTTGAACTAGAGCCAATCACCTACATGCCTAACCCCTAGACCATTAAAATGTCTAGTGTGTACATGAATACCTAAAGCTTTGGTGAAAGGATCAGCCAAATTATCTTCTGTGGGAACACGTTCTAACTCTATTACTCCTCTAACAATTATCTCTCTTATCAAGTGATAACGCCTTGGCACATGCTTATTTCTTTTATTGGATCTCGATTCCTTTGCTTGCGCAACTGCACAAGTGTTATCACAATACAACTTTATTGGACTTCCGACACTTGGAACTACCCCTAGTTCTTTCAAGAACTGTTTTATCTAGACAACCTCTTTGGCATCTTTCGCCGCAGCAATATACTCCGCTTCGGTTGTTGAGTCCGTGGTAGTCTCTTGTTTGGAACTATTCCAACTAACCGCCCCACCACTGAGAGTGAACACATAGCCTGACTGAGATTTTTAATCATCAGAGTCAGATTTGAAACTTGCTTCCGCATAACCAGTAGCAACTAGTTCTGACTGACCTCCATAGACCAAGAAGCAATTTTTAGTACGTCTGAGGTACTTGAGAATGTTCTTGACAGCAATCTAGTGAGGTTCACCCGGATTCTGTTGGTATCTACCAGTGGTGCTGACAGCGAAGTCCACATCTGGCCTTGTGCAAGTCATGATGTACATGATGGACCCAATTGCAGATGCATATGGTATGTCCTTCATGCACCAGATATCAACGTCTGTAGAAGGACAATCCTTCTTAGACAACTTTATACCATGACATGACGGTAAAGAGCCTCTCTTAGAATTCTCAATCGCGAATCGCTTCAACACTTTATCTATATAGGTGGACTATGACAGCCCCAACATCTTCTTGGATCTATCCTTATGGATCTTGATCCCTAAGATATAGCAGGCTTCACCAAGATCCTTCATCATGAAGGTCTTTGACAACCATTCTTTCACAGACTGCATGAGGTGGATATTGTTTCCCATAATTAATATGTCATCGACATACACAACTATGAAAATAATATTCTTCCCAATACATTTCCGATAGATGCACGGATCTTCTGAATTTCTGACGAAGTCAAATGATTTGACAGCCTCATCAAATAGGATATTCAAACTCCTAGAAGTTTGCTTCAATCTATAAATGGATCATTTAAGCTTGCACACAAGATTGGATTTTGGCATTGATATGAAACCTTCTGGTTGAGTCATAAACACTTCCTTATCAATGTTTCCATTGAGAAAAGCTATTTTGACATCCATCTGTCAAATCTCGTAATCGAGGTGTGCTGCTACCGCAAGTAAAATTCGAATGGACTTGATTTTAGCAACTGGTGATAAAGTCTCATCATAGTCAATGCCTTCGCGTTGCCTATAACCTTTCGCCACCAACCTAGTCTTGTAGGTTTGTACCTTGCCATTTGCATCGGTCTTACGCTTGTAGACCCATTTGCAACCTATGGGTTTGACCCCTTTTGGCAACTCAACCATGTCCCAGACTTGATAGGTGTACATCGAGTCCATCTCGGATTTCATGGCTTCATGCCACTTCTTCGAGTCATCATCTAATGTTGCTTCAGTGTAAGTTCTAGGTTCGTCTTTATTCGGGATCTCCACGTCATCGTTGACCGGGGAGGCCTCAAGAGTGGCACTTCCGGATGCTCCTTCAGCACTTCCGGATGCCTCTCGAGCAGGAGTTTGAATTATGTTGTTCTCATTCAGTCTACTTCTAGTTCGTTGTTCGGGCAATGCAACTCCAATTACGCTCCCACTGGATGAAAGAGGATCACTTAGTGATAAACTTCCACCATGTGAGCTGCTAAATGCTCCCACTGATTCTTTGTCATGTTGCTTTGACAAGACATCAGTCTCATTGTCATTTTGTGGTTCTTGAATTTCTTCAACTTCTATCATCTTACGATCTTGTTCCTAGTCTTCCTCGAGGAATCTAGCCTGCCTAGAAACAATCACTGACTGTTTCTCTGGTAGATAGAAGTAATATCCTTTAGTTTCCTTAGGATATCCCACAAAATAACCCTTTTCACCTTTGGATTCCAATTTGTCGGTGAGTATCTTTTTCACAATCACGGGGGAACACCATGTCTTGATATGTGAGAAAGTTGGCTTCTTGCCACACCACAACTCGTATGGTGTGTGCTCAACTGAGTTGGATGGAATCCTATTCAGAATGTAAATTGAGGTTTGTAGCGCGTATCCCCATAAGAATGTTGGAAGAGAGGAAAAGCTCATCATGGACCTCACCATGTCTAACAGGGTTCGTTTTCTCCTTTCGGACACACCATTAATTTGAGGTGTTCCGGGAGGAGTCCATTGTGACTGAATTCCATGTAACTTCAAGTAATCAGTGAATTCATGGCTAAGGTATTCACCTCCTCGATCTGATCAAAAAATCTTGATACTCTTACCAAGTTGTTTTTCTACTTTAGCCTTAAACTCTTTGAATTTCTCAAACGATTCGGATTTGTGTCTCATAAGATACACATATCTGTATCACGAGAAATCATCAGTAAAAGTGATGAAGTATCCAAACTGACTCCTAACTAGAGTGCGCAATGGTCCACAAACATCTGTGTGGATCTACTCTAGAACTTCTTTGGCACAAACCCCTTTCCCAAAAAACGGTTTATTGGTAATTTTGCCCTTAAGACAAGATTCATAACTTCCATAAGACTCAAATTTGAATGGGGTTAAGTAGTCTAACTTTCTCAACCGTGCAATTCTTTTCTCATTTGCATGACCAAGTCTACAGTGCCACAAGTAAGTCGGGTTTTCATGATTACTAAGTTTGAGTCTTTTATTTTGTATATTAAGAATGTTATATCCACAATGCAACAAATATAAACCATTAGATAAAGGAGTTGGGGTTATACTGAAAAGTATGCTTTTACATTGTATAACCAAACTGAAGTTTCTTATTTATTTACTGAAATAAATTATTTAATCACTGTTGCATTAAATATGAATGAATGTTATATATGTTTATTGCAAACCCGTTCAATAAGACAGTATGTATTACGTTGTAGTTAATTTGGTGATACCCGATCACTGAAGATCAAATTAACAGCCCTCGTAATTAAGTACAAATTCACAACCCAGATGGAAATGAACGAACCATCATGAACGGTTGAAGTGTGAGACCCAGCTTGGCCTGTCTTACCAAGGGATCACACTAGCGCATTTAGCTGCACTGAATGAGGACCTACAAGAGGAGAAATTCTTTGGTACTGAATATACAAGAATTAGACCTCAGTGGTGCGTTGTTTCTTAATCTCCCTCCCTTAAATAGGATCGTGTGAAATTAATAACTATTGCTTTGACTTATGATGGGAAGAGAGTCAATGCGATTCGATACCTTATATCTTGGGCAATATTATTATTTACATGATGAGTGCTGACATTTAATACGGAGAATCGCATGCAAGTACGCCTTGCTTGATTTGTCCCCTTGGTGGGCTCATATCCTTTATCACGCCAAATCTTGCAAGTGGAAATTTATTTCCGGCATGGATAATAATGTTGAGTTGTCTTTACTCCAAGGACAAAGATATTAATTAATATAAAGCTTGTTCAGTGGCTTAATTAATTAATGGACTAAGATAATCTTAAACGCGGGAAATAATGACCGGGAGCCATGTTATATGTGAAATCGTAATATGGGTTATGATGGATAGTTCAATATGAATTTTATAGTGGAGTAAATTAATATTAATGAACTTGAATAATATTTGGCCCAAATATTAAAGTTTTATAGTCCATTGGAGGTCCAATCTTATTCTCCTAAAGGCCCCCCAAAAAGCCCAAAATAAAGTCCGATTAATGAGAGAGAGAAGAAAATATTCTTGCTATATTTCCAAGTGTATTTTTCGAAAATATTGTCTATTAAAGGAAGAAAAAATTGTCTTGATTTTCTTGTAGATATTTTATGGAAAGAGATAATTATTGTATGAATACATAATTATCCCATAAATTCAAGAAGTCAAATTTTGACTCCTTTATTAGTGTATTTTTCGAAAAAATTTGGTAGAAGAGGGGAAAGAGATTTTTATGGAAAATTTAATTAAGGAGAAAAGAATATAGGAGATATATTCAAGATTTCTTGGAGATCAAGAAAAGATTTTCTTCCTTAATTTTCTACCCTAAATCTCGCCCCCCTCCTCCCTATTTATAGGGGATGAGCTCTTCATTCCCAAGTGCAATTCCATGTGTTGGAAATATTAGAAATCCACAAAGGTGGTAGTAAAATATTTTATTTCTCTCCCATTAAAATCGTTCGTTGAAATCTTCCCACCGGATAGCGTTCGTGGACTTTGGGGTTATATTTGGGAAGGCTCTTGGGTTTATTCATCCGTTTGATTCATCAAGAGGTTAGTAATTTCGTAACTCCTAGTTCCGCATGTTTAGGATTTACGTGAATTATGTGTACGCATGTTCTTTATTATTATGTTGAATTGATTTAGGATTAATTCATGTTAGTAATTAACTGTTTAATTTAAATATGTATTTAAATAATCACCTCGAATAGATCCGGGCACCACCCCGTTTTTCCCAACAAAAGGAGCATTTCCATACACACGACCATTAAGCAAAAAAATAACAATTATTGTTTGCAAAATGGAAGGAAAAACCTTCAATATCCAACATCGGAATAGAAATAATGTTTTTTCCCAACAACTGGTATCAGAGCTCTGGTTTCGAGCTCTAATTTTTTAAATTGTTATTTAAATTGTTGGACATTAAATTGAATTTGGATAGTAGAATTGCTAGATCTATTTTGCAGGTATCCAATTGTCATGGTATTTAATGTGTTTTATTTTCATGTGTATGAATGAATGGTTTTTAATTCGGCTCGTTCGGATTTATTTTTCTCATGAGAAAATCCACGAGTAGATTAGGCTATTTGATTTGTTCAATGTAATATACTAGTCTAGATTTAAGGTATTTATTTTTCATTAAATAAATTGCAACCTGATCGGAGACGAAGACGGAGATGAGTTTAAGACGGATTCGGAACAAAGACGTGGGCGATGTGCGCTTGTGAAATGTGCCAAGGGAGGTTTCAAGACGCCTTGGCCTTGGACAATGCCAAAGGAGAAACGCGCCGGGCGGGGAGGGTGGGCGGGCGAGCGAAAAAGGCGGGGCGGCGCGGCACGCTTCGGCTTTCCGCCGAGGCTGCCTAGAAACACCTGAAATGACGTTACGCTGCCAAACCAAGCGCGGCCAGATCTTGGCGTGCATCCTTACCGTGAGGTGCTTGGCGTGGCGTTTCAAGACGGAGTTCTTTTCGAGACAAACGAGTGGGAGAAATTCAAGACGGCGTTTCTTCAAGATCAGGCCAAAGAAAATCAAACCATGACAGTTGGATAATTTGTGCCCAATGTGTTTATTTTCTGTTTTGCTTGATTTATTGTTGCCGTATTTTCTTGTGCTTTATTTAATTTGTTTAAATGTGTTTCCATGAGAATTGCCCAACGAAAAATCTCAAATTAAAAAATTACTAAGTATGTTTTGATAATTAATTTGTTTTGACACAAATTAATTTTGACCTCCATGATTTATTTATTTGTGAAATCTTTTGGAGAAACTCCCCTACGGGACGGTCCAAAGATAGCTTTCACATGAATAAATTCCCAAAAGGATGATTGTGAATTATTATTAGTGGCGATGATGACCCTCCAACGAGGCTCGATCAAAGCGAAGTAATAATTCTGTATTTAATCATGGTTATTACTTAGGTATAAAATTGATATTTATATACTTCTCCGAAGTCCCTGTCAATTTTATATTGGTCAAGTGGGAGCCGACTATTTTTTTTTTTTAAATTAAAGGTTTGTAACTGTTCTTGTTTGTAGCCTGCTTGAATGTGATTTAAATGATGACCCTCCCATGAGGCTCAATTAAATCTGTTTTGAGATGTTGGCTGATGCATGTTCATATTTTTTGAGATTTTAATATGAATCATGTGATCGAATTATGTGATTTAATTTTTTGTTGATTTGGATATTGATACAAAATATATGGTTATTTCAATTCATCATGTCGCAACCTTTTAATCCACTGTTAAATTTACTGAAAGACAACCTTCTCACTGGAGAAAACTTTATTGTTTGGAAACGAAACCTTATGAATTTCCTTGCTTCACACGAGTACAAATGGGTGCTTAATGAACCAAAACCCGAAGAACTAACAAAAGATGCCAGTATATGGGAAGAGATGGAATATAATGAATGGAAGCTAGGGAATGAGTTGATAAAGGACATTATCTTGACATCAATGTCGGATTTTGTAAGGCACCTTCATCAAGGACTTCTCTCAGCTGCAGACATTATGGAAAATCTTGAAGTGATGTTCGCGCATCCAACTCTATGGCAGTTCAAAACATTAAGCATGATTTGAACAAGCTGAGGTTGGAAGAAGGAATGACTGCTAAAGAGCACATTTCTAGGGTAATGATCCTCTTTGAAGAATTGACACATCTTGGCGAAAAATGTGACTTCAAAAGCAAAATTGATTTCATTCTCAAAACTCTGCCAAAGAGCTATGATCATCCTTATGTAAGATACCTATTGGAAGATATGAATTTTACTGTGGATGATCTCAAAAGAGCCGTTACTTTGGTTGAAGAGGACATTGAGTGCAAGAAAGTGAACATGGTTGCAAAAAGGTCTGCTTCTCGTTTTAGGCCATTTGGTGGTAAGAACGATGAAGAGACAAACAGGATTAACCAGTTCTATTCAAACTTCAAGGATGAAAGTTTAAGAAAGAGGATATGTTTGGAATGTGGGGAGAAAGGACATAGGAGGTGGGCCTGTTCCAATTCCGAAAGGAGTGGAAAGAAAGGCAATTCACACTCGCTAGTTGTTGAAACTTGTTTGGAGGAGTATGCTACCCATTCGTGGGTATTGGATACGGGATCCACTGATCATGTATGTTTCACATTGCAGGGTTTCAAGCAGACCCGACGACTAAGTGAGAGTGAGATCCTCATCACGTTAGGCGATGCTACGAGAGTGGCAGCTGAAGCAGTGGGAGAAGTGCACCTGTCTTTTGGTGACAAGAAGTTAATTTTAAGAGATGTTCTTTATATTCCTGTTTTTCAGAAAAACCTTATTTCTATTTCTAAACTGTTTATCGATGGATATTCTGTTCGTTTTAATAAAGATGTTACTGTTTTTCGTAACGATGTGATTATCTGTCGTGGAACTTTGAGGAACAATCTCTATATTATTAACTGTGCACATCACTCACAAAATGCATCCTATAACATATCTACTATTTCTTGTAAACGAAAGCGCTCGGCAGAAGTGAACGAGACACTTCTTTGGCACCTAAGATTAGGTCATATTAACCCGAAAAGGATTCAAAGGTTGGTGAAAGATGGTTCTTTGGGGTCTCTCCAAATTGAGCCATTTCCGACTTGCGAATCGTGCATGGAAGGTAAAATGACCAAGAGGGCATTTGGAGCCAAGGGGCTTAGAGCTAAAGAAGTGTTAGAAATCGTTCACACCGATGTGTGTGGTCCAATGCAAATTAAAGCTAGAGGTGGCTACGAGTATATCGTTACTTTTATCGATGATTACTCACGCTACGGATACATTTTCCTAATGAAGCATAAATCTGAGACCTTTGATAAATTCAAAGAATTTAAGGCTCAACCAGAGAATCTTAAGGGAAAAAGTATCAAGTTTCTACGATCTGATCGTGGAGGCGAATACCTCAGCGATGAATTTCTGAACTACCTATCGGAAGTGGGGATTGCATCCCAATTGACTGCACCCGATACCCCTCAACAAAACGGGGTTGCAGAACGAAGGAATATAACGCTTTTAGAAATGGTAAGGTCGATGATGAGTTATGCGGATTTACCAAAATTGTTCTGGGGTTACGCATTAGAAACATTGGCTTATATTCTGAACCTAGTGCCATCCAAATTGGTACCTAAAACCCCGAGAGAATTTTGGACGGGGTGCAAGCCCAGTTTCGGACACATCAGGATCTGTGGGTGTCCGACATACGTGCTAGACAAGAAAGTCGGTAAATTGGATGCACGTTCGGAATTAAGAATGTTCATAGGGTACCCCGAAGGAATTAAAGGATGCATGTTCTATGGTCCCGAAGATCAAAAGGTGGTAATCAGTACTCACTTTAGATTTTTGGAAGGAGACTATATGAACAGTCGAAAGCCTAGAAGTTAAATTACCTTAGAAGAACTTAAGGGGCCAACTCCGTTGCCAACTGTACAAAATGAAATACCAAATGTCACGCCTACACAACCGGAACCTCATCGTAGTGGGAGGGTTATCAGACAGCCCGAGAGATTCTTGGGGATCGGAGAGTCTTCGGACTTGATCTCCGCAGAAGAATCAAATCCATGGTCCTACAACGAGGCGATCCAAGACAAAGATGTTCAATCTTGGCAAACAACAATGGAAGCTGAGATGGGTTCAATGGATCACAACAAGGTGTGGGAGCTAGTCGAACCACTTGATGGGGTAAAACCCATCAGAAGCAAGTGGGTATACAAGAGAAAAGGGGACCGGACGGAAGGGTTGAAACCTTCAAAGCAAGACTTGTGGCGAAAGGGTACACTAAGAAAGAAGGGATCGATTATGAGGAAACCTTTTAGCCCGTAGCCATGCTCAAGTCCATCCGCATTCTCTTGTCGATTGTTGCGCATCTAGATTTTGAGATCTGGCAAATGGACGTCAAGACAGCTTTCCTAAATGGAATCTTGACGAAGAAATCTATATGCAACAACCCGAAGGCTTCATTGAAAAAGGCCAAGAACATCTGGTTTGCAAGCTCAGAAAGTCCATTTATGGACTGAAGCAAGCATCCCGAGCTTGGAATCAGTATTTTGATCGAGTTATAAAATCCTACGGATTCGATCAAAACGAATTTGAAAGTTGTGTCTATAAAAAGTGTGACGGAACTGCATTGGTATTTTTGGTAATATACGTGGACGACATTCTGCTCATCGGAAACGATGTAAAGGTGTTATCAGACGTAAGGGCATGGCTGTCAAAACAGTTCGATATGAAGGACTTAGGGGAAGCTGGTCACATCCTAGGGATCAAGATCACTCGAGATCGCAGGAAAAGAATGATCGGGCTTTCGCAAGCCTCATACATAGACACTATTTTGAAGCGCTTCAGCATGCAGGATTCTAAGAAAGGCTTTGTGCCCTACAGACACAGAATCTATCTATCCAAAGAGATGTGTCCCAAGACACATAAAGAGATAGATGACATGAAGGGCATCCCTTATGCTTCGGCTGTGGGAAGCCTCATGTATGCAATGGTGTGTACGAGACCGGATATCTGCTTTGCCGTAGGCATGGTGGCAAGATATCAAAGTAACCCTGGGAAAGAGCATTGGACTGCAATAAAGAGCATTTAGAAGTACCTGAAAAGGACACAGGACAAAATGTTGGTTTACAAGTCAGACAGTCTGATCCCCATCGGTTACACGGACTCGGATTTCCAATCAGACATTGACTCCAGAAAGTCTACCTCGGGTAGTGTGTTCTGCATGGGGGGAGGAGCCATGACATGGAGAAGCGTAAAGCAGAAATGCATCGCTGATTCTACCATGGAAGCCGAGTACGTCGCTGCTTGTGAAGCAGCGAAGGAAGCTGTTTGGCTCAAGAACTTCCTAGTGGACTTGGACGTGGTCCTGAATTTGCCTGGCAAAATCACGTTCTACTGTGATAACGCCGGAGTAGTTGCAAATTCAAGGGAACCGAGAGCCCACAAAGCCAGCAAACACATTGAAAGAAAATACCATCTCATATGAGAAATCGTTAAGAGAGGAGACATTGAGGTGGCTAAGATTGCATCGGAAGACAACCTAGTAGATCCATTCACAAAGGGTCAGCCTCAGAGTACATTCGAGAGACAAGTGGAAGGAATGGGTGTCAAAGACGTTGTCAATCTGCTTTGAGTATAAGTGGGAGAAATATTATTAGGTTCGTGAAGGGTGACATTAGATGTCACATAGAACACGAGACATGTTGTAGTATACTTAAAAGCAGATTTTGAGTATAAGTGGGAGATTGTTGGGGTTATACTGAAAAGTATGCTTTTACTTTGTATAACCAAACTGAAGTTTCTTATTAATTTACGGAAATAAATTATTTAATCACTTTTGCATTAAATATGAATGAATGTTATATATGTTTATTACAAACCCGTTCAATAAGACAGTACGTATTACGTTGTAGTTAATTTGGTGATACCCGATCACTGAAGATCAAATTAACAGCCCACGTAATTAAGTACAAATTCACAACCCAGATGGAAATGAACGAACCATCATGAACGGTTGAAGTGTGAGACCCAGATTGGCCTGTCTTGACCAAGGGATCACACTAGCGCATTTAGGTGCACTGAATGAGGACCTACAGAAGGATAAATTCTTAGGTACTGAATATACAAGAATTAGACCTCAGTGGTGCGTTGTTTCTTAATCTCCGTCCCTTAAATAGGATCGTGTGAAATTAATAACTATTGCTTTGACTTATGATAGGAAGAGAGTCAATGCGATTCGATACGTTATATCTTGGGCAATATTATTAATTACATGACGAGTGCTGACATTTAATACGGAGAATCACATGCAAGTACGTCTTGCTTGATTTTTCCCCTTGGTGGGCTCATATCCTTTATCATGCCAAATCTTGCAAGTGGAAATTTATTTCCGGCATGGATAATAATGTTGAGCTGTCTTTACTCCAAGGACAAAGATATTAATTAATATAAAGCTTGTTCAATGGCTTAATTAATTAATTGACTAAGATAATCTTAAAAGCGAGAAATAATGATCGGGAGCCATGTTATATGTGAAATCGTAATATGGGTTATGATGGATAGTTCAATATTAATTTTATAGTGGAGTAAATTAATATTAATGGACTTGAATAATATTTGGCCCAAATATTAAAGCTTTATAGTCCATTGGAGGTCCAATCTTAATTCTCCTAAAGGCCCCCCAAATAGCCCAAAATAAAGTCCAATTAATGAGAGAGAAAAGAAAATATTCTTGCTATATTTTCAAGTGTATTTTTTGAAAATATTGTCTATTAAAGGAAGAAAAGATTGTCTTGATTTTCTTGTAGATATTTTATGGAAAGTGAGAAAATTGATCTCTTCTAGATGCTCAAGCATCTGAAGGATCTCTTTGATTCTGAATCTCATTCTGAGATTTATGAAGTGATGAGAGATCTGTTCAGATGTCAGTTAGCTAAAGAAGGGAAGATTTCACCTCACGTGCTAATGGTGATAGGCCTAATTGATAAACTTGTTAATTCAGGATTTGAGCTAAAAGACTAATGTTTTCATTTATGCTATCTTCAAGTCGCTCCCAATTCATATTTCAGCTTCATTGTGAACAACAATATGAATAAGACGGATGCGACCATGCCTGCACTTCACAAAGTGCTCAAGACTTTTGAGTTCACTATCACTAAGATGGTGTCTGAAAGAAGGAGCGGGTAAACAAGGATGTGTGCCTCTACTATAAGTAGAAGAGGGCATTGGAAGAAGGACTATAAGGTTCTGGTTGCTAAAAAGAAGGCACTAGGTGCTTCTAGCACTAGAACATGTATGTTTGTTATTAAGATAAACATGTCCACTAATAGGGCTAACTGTTTGGTATTGGATACCGGATTTGCTCTCACATTTGCACTAATGTGAAAGGGCTCATGTGTCATAGGACAGTTAGGGCGGGTGAAGTCATCCTACACGTGGAAATGGAGCAAGAGTTGCTAACTGAACGTGTGGGGACTTATGTATTAGACTTACCCTTTGGTTATAGATTAGAACTTAATGATTGTCATTTAGTTCTTTCTATTACTCGCAATATGTATCTGTTGGGTTATGGATATGATGTTCTTAATATACAAAGTAAAATACTCAAACTTAGTAATCGTGAAAACACGACTTACTTATGGCATTGTATAACTTAATCATGTAAAGGAGAAAAGAATTGCAATGTTAAGAAAGTTAGACTACTTAACCCCATTCGACTGTGACTCTTATGGAGATTGTGAATCTTATCTCATGGGCAAGATGATCAACAAACCCTTTTTTTGGAAAAGGGGTGCATGCCAAAGAAGTTCTAGAGTTGATCTACAACGATGTTTGTGGACCATTGCTCACTCTAGCTAGGGGTCACTTCGGCTACTTCATCACTTTTACTGATGATTTCTCTAGATACGGATACGTGTATCTTTTGAAACACAAATCCGAATCTTTTGAGAAATTCAAAGAGTACAAAGCTAAAATAGAGAAGAAACTTGGTAAGAGTATCAAGACTCTTTCGATCGGATCGAGGAGGTGAATACCTTAGCCATGAATTCACTTATTACTTGAAGTTACATGGAATCCAGTCACAATGGACTCCTCCCGGAACACCTCACATGAACGGTGTGTCCGAAAGGAGAAACTGAACCCTGATAGACATGGTGAGGTCCATGATGAGTTTTTCCTCTCTTCCGACATTCTTATGGGGATATGCGTTACAAACCTCAATCTACATTCTGAATAGGATTCCATCTAAACCGGTTGAGCATACACCATATAGACTATGGTGTGGCAAGAAGCCAACTTTTACACATATCAAACATGGGGTTGCCCTGTGATTGTGAAAAGGATTCTTACCGACAAGTTGAAATCCAAAGGTGAAAAGGGTTACTTTGTGGGATATCCTAAGGAAACTAAAGGATATTACTTCTATCTACCTGAGAAATAATCAGTGATTGTTTCTAGGCAGACCAAGTTCCGAAAAAGACTATATCTTTAAGGAACAAGGTCATAAGATGATAGAACTTGAAGAAATTCAAGAACCACAAATTAACAAAGAGACTGATATCTTGTCAAAGCAACATGACAAGGAATCAGTGGGAGCATTCAGTGAATTTCACGGTGGGAGTCTTTCACTAGGTGATCGTCTTTCAGCCAGTGGGAGCGTAATTGGAGTTGGCTTGCCTATGCAAGAACCTCCAAATGGGCTGAATGAGAATAGCATAGTTCAAACTCCCGCCCAAGAGGCATCTGAAAGTGTAGCTCTTGAGGACTCTTTGGACATTGATGAAATCGATGCACCACAAAATTTTTCACGATCAGAATGTACAGCCTGCACAACCAAAGCTCCGTAAGTATATTATGAATTATAATCCACCCATTAGATATGGTTACCTCTTGGAGGAACTAGTTAATGTGGACATACCGGATATGAACGATCTTAATACTTATTCTAAAACAATATCAGATATTGATTCAGGGAAGTGGCATGAAGCCATGAAATTCGAGATGGACTCGATGTACACCAACCAAGTCTAGGACTTGGTTGAGTTACCTAAGGGGGTTAGACCCATATGTTGCGATTGGGTCTTCATGCAAAAGACCAATGCAAATGGCAAAGTCCAAACCTACAAAGCTAGGTTGGTGGCGAAAGGTATAGTCAACACGAAGGCATTGACTGTGATGAGACCTTCTCACTAGTTGCAAAGATCAAGTCCATTCGAATTTTACTTGCGATAGCAGTACACTGTGATTATGAGATTTGACAGATGGACGTCAAAACAACTTTCCTCAATGGAGACATTGATAAGGAAGTGTTTATGACTCAACCCGAAGGTTTCACATCTAAGTCAAATTCTAATCTAGTATGCAAGCTAAAGATATTCATTTATGGATTGAAGCAAGCTTCTAGGAGTTGGAATATCCGATTTGATGAAGCTATCAAGTCTTTTGACTTCATCAGAAAATTAGAAGATCCTTGTGTTTATTGTAAACACAACGGGAAGAATGTTATTTTCATAATCGTGTATGTCAATGACACATTGATTTTGAGAAATAATATCCCGTTAATGCAATCCGTTGAAGATTAGTTATCGAAGACCTTCATGGTGAAGGATCTTTGTGAAGCCTGCTACATCTTAGGGATCAAGATCCAAAGAGATAGATCCAAGAGGACGTTGAGGCTGTCACAGTCTACCTATGTAGACAAGATGTTGAAGCGTTTTGCGATAGAGAACTCTAAGAGAGGGTCTCTACTGGAAAATCATGGGATAAAGTTGTCAAAGAAGGATTGTCCGTCTGTTGAAGTTCATATCAAGCACATGAAATATGTCCCATATGCATATGCAATTGGGTCAATCATGTATGACATGACTTGCACTAGGTCAAACGTTGCCTACGCTATCAACATCACTGATAGATACCAACAGAATCCAAATGAGTCTCACTAGATTGTTGTCAAGACCATTCTGAAGTATCTTAGACGAACTAAAGAATGTTTCCTTGTCTATAGTGGAATGTCAGAACCAGTAGTGACTGGTTATGCTGATGCAAGTTTCCAATCCGACTATGATGATTACAAATCACAGTCAGGTTACGTTTCACTCTCAATAATGAGGCGGTCAGTTGGAATAGTTCCAAGCAAAAGGACCACAGATTCACAATCGAAGTTGAGTACATTGTTGTATCAGAAGTCTCAAGGAGGTTGTCTGGATTTTATAGTTCTTAAGAGAACTAGGGGTAGTTCCGAGTGCTAGTTGTCTAATAAATTTTTTATTGAGACAACGCTGGTGCGATTGCCCAAGCAAAGGAACCGAGATCAACAAGCATAAATGAGCATGTACCCAGACTTATCATTTGATCCGAGATATCATAAGGATAGGAGAAATAGAATTAAAATGTACTCCCACATATTTAATTTGGTAGACCCTTTCATCAAAACACTGAGTGTTCATGTACACACTAGACATTTGATGGTCTAGGGGTTAGACATGTAGGTGATTGACTCTAGTCCAAGTGAGAGATTGTTAGTGTTAGTATCCTAGAGACAATCTATTTTAAGGACATAATACTCGATGATATTCAGTTTAATTTAATATTATAGTTCATTTAATATTAATGTATGACAATACACTTGTTTGAATATTATGTTTGATTGTTTGCATTTATTCATGCAAGTGTTCCCATGAGTCATTGTTGTCATTGAGGTTGTGAGAACTCAGATGACTTAAGCATGATTCTCAAATAGCCCCGATCAAGGATCATCAAGAATGGGATATTGATGATGCAATGGAGATTGGTGTGCGATCTGCATCATACTCTTAGAGAGTGTAGTAAGATCTCACTTACTGCGAGATACTAGGTATCTCATGATGGATGCACAAATACCTTAGAGGGTATTGGTATACCCATCCGAGAAACCGTTTGATGTAGTTCCACTATATGTGTCTACGGGTGTCTCGGTTAGTGGGAGCGATGCGATACTCCTTTTACGTGAGGTCAATACGCAATACATGTGTGGGATGATGAACTTTAACCATGACCGACACTTGCACCCGTCTATGGGTAGATATGGCTTGGATTGGGTTCAACACGAAGTGCATGTGCGTGGTAGTTTAGCCAAGAATATGATTCATTCCTCAAAGTGGATTTAGAGAGAATACTCATCTTCTCATCATAATTGGATCAAAGTCATCGGCCGATGCACGTCAACTTAGACTTTGTGGCTAAGTGTGACATACAAGATCAATTACTGATTGGAGATAAATTGATTAAGTTATTTGAATAGACACTTCATCATGTTCAAGACTTAATCGAGTATTCGCGAATGAAATGAGGAAATCGTTATAGCCCATGTTTCAGTTGCAGGTAGTTGCACATTTCCTCGCAACGTACCTCATATATTGAGAATGTCTGATTTATTGTCTAGGGTTCAATTAAGACCGTTAGTTTGACTAATCGCTCGATATATGAGGGTCTATGGGTCACACAATAAATAATGATTGTTTACTAATTATAGTTTGTTGATTAAATGTTAAATTGGATTTAATGTTTAATTTATGGAGAAGTATTAATAATAGTTTAATTTGGAATTAATTATTATTAATATTAAATTAAATTTAATTTAATTAAATAAGAATCCTCAATAATTATATTTGGAATATAATTGTAGGATTTAATGTATATGAAAATAAATCGTAGAGATTTTCATATAAGGCATTTAAATCCGTAGAGATTTATATTTAGGAATTAAATTAAAAGGAATTAATTTAATTCAAGATTAGGGATTTTATTTCCCTAAGTGGACTAGCTTGGGAAATATGCTAAGCCTCTCTATATATACAAGCTCTTAGGAATTCACAAAGAGAATCACTTCATATTTTCTCCAAAAAAATCTAGAGTTTGGATTTTCCTAGCAAATTCATCTCGGGGATTCAACGCTGGCAGATCTGTGCAGATTAGTAAATGACTGTTACGTGGATACCATGATTGAGGAATCCGTGTACGAATTGCTGTAAGAATTATGTTTACATTTACTCGTATTTAATTATGCAATTAATTGTTCGTTGTTGGTGAACTGTTTATTTCCACTGCGCATGTATAACGTGTTTACGTGCCTCTAAATTCCAACAATGATAGCTCTCTTTCCTCAGCAGTGAATTTCTGGATTTTTTGAAGCATAGATTCCTTTTCCTTGTCGATCACCTTGCTCAGCACCTCAGTGATCATGTAAGAAACTTGTTCATCGAGTAGTTCTTTGGCACATTCTTTTACTGCTACTTGAATGGAAGAAATAAGTTCTGGTTCAATAGCACCTTGTCTAGTAGAGGAGGATGGAATATCTTTGGCAACATCAGCTTGCACGCTCTCAGCTTTCAGGTCTACAGTTTTGGGTGTTTTCACTATAGTTGTTAAAGTCTCTACCGCAGTACCTTTCACAGCATCATCGAAAGCTGAGGGTACATTAAGTACATCCTCAGTCTGAGTAGATGTGTTAACAACTAAACTCCTAGGTTAAACTAGTATAATTACTTATATACCCATCTTCCGGTTTATCAAATTTGAACCGCAACGTCGGATACCAGCTCATTTGTTGTTGCTACCCCTACAGAACACACATTTTCTGCTCGTAGTCAATAAACAACTCCACTCCACCCATGCCTCTCATTATTATCACGAAATCCTGAAATCGCTTAAGTCTGTATCACGGCCAGACAAAATCTCCAATATCTCCTTCTTGAGCTACCAGATCAGGGAACTTCTCCTTCAAGTATGCCTGAACCCGCATTCTGATTGAATCTGAGGCTGTTGGAGTTCAGGAGGTGTGGGAATTCCTCGTTGTTGAGGAGTTTTGGTGGGCTTGAGATTGTATTTGTGATTAAGGTTCTGTTCTTGTTTGTTAGGTGGATGAATGGTGGGATGGAGAAGGAGACGGGTGAAAAGTTGGTTCAATTTTGGTTTCAGTTTCGAGGTGGGGTTCAACATGGTTTGGCAAAGTGGAGAGCTTATGGATTTTATATGGGAGTGAGGAGGGGATTCAAGTGAGGAAGAAGGAAACCTGATGTTGACATGTAGCTTAGCTAGTGACTGAATTTTTGAATACTTGGCTGATTGGAATATCACCTTCCTTCTCTTTGTCAGTCGGCTCATCATGGAGAGCGGTCTATTTATCATGACTTGCAGCAGCTGGCTTTGAGGATTTCTTCAACACAACCCTAGGCTTCTGGGCTGGTGGAGCCTTAACCTCTTTGATCACTAAAGCTTTATCATTTACCGGTTTCTTGGCCAACTCCTTTCTTTTAAGATTTTTCTTTGCGTGTTTTGGGGTGGTAAGAGTTGCAATTTCATCATCAGTCAATCCAGCAAGAGGTGCATCTGCCCTCAACAACATCTTGTGTATTGGCAGATATGCTTTTACCTCATCATCACTCTAGTCCAGTGCTTCCAGCTTGTAAATTAGAGTCAAGGATACTTTGTGTTGTATAGAAATCTTGGAGGATAGCATATACCGATTCTTCTTCGTGTCGACCACAAATTTATCTGATTCCTCGAAGAGCCTATTCTTTAGAAATCGTAACCAGTTCACCTTTGCATCGAGACTCCAGGTGATACACATTATCACCCTCTACACAATATTCAGTAAGAGCCTATATTTTCTCTTTAGCATAGGCCTCTTGAAGGATTTATTAATGTGAACATCCGCGTGTTGAAATTTACAAGCACGTAATACAAATAAAACATGCGCAACGAAATTAACAATTCACCAATAACGAATTATAGATTGCATAATTAAATAACGAAATATGTAAACAAAAATCTTATAGTGCTTCGGAAGCTATTTCCTCCAATATGGTATCCACGTAAGTCTCGTCTACAGATCCGCACAGATTTGCCAGCGTTGAATCCCCTATGAATTTGCTAGGAAAATTCTACACTAGAGATTTTATGGAGAATTATTCAAGAGTTAATAATGAATTCTCAAGGACTCATATATATATGGGAAGCCTAGCTTAAATTTTAAACAATCTTTATTATGAAATAAAATCTCTAATCTTGCAAATCAAATCTCATAGATTTGATTTCCCTATATATAAAATCCTACAATAATATTCCACATATTATTTAGGATTCCTATTTAATTAAATCCAATTTATTTAAATGGTAATAATAATTAATTTCAAATATAATTATTATTAATTCTCCATAAATTAAATGTTAAATCCAATTTAATACTTAATCAACCAACTATAATCTGTAAAGGGAATTACTTATTATGTGACCCATAGGCCCTCATATATCGAGCGATTAGTCAAACTAACTGTCTTAATTGAACCCTAGACAATAAATCAGACATTCTCAGTATATGAGGTACATTGCGAGGAAATGTGCAACTACCTGTAACTGAAATGTGGGCTATTGTGATAATGTTCTTACATTTGCGAATGCCCGATTAAATCTTGAACATGTTGAAGTGTCTATTCAAATAATGTAATCATATTTTCTCATAATGCTAATCGATCACGTTAGTCACATTTGGACACAAAGCCCAAACATGACGTGCATTAGATAATGACTAACGATTTACATTGAACTATGTGTGAATTCACATTCTACTATGTGTTTTTGGTTTTTTCCACATTCACGCCGTTCATCCCTTCCATCGGCCGCCGACTGCCACACATGGCCGCGTCCACCATGAAACCCGACGACCTTACGAAGGCTTTAGTTCCATCTTCGCAATTTTGGCGAACCCTGATATCCTATCAACCCTCATCGCGAACCCGCATCTTTTTCGAACAGCAACAACGACGGACCTTCTTCCGCTGATGTTGGGGGCATCATCGACGTCGCTCCCCAATGCTCTGGCCATGGCATCACACAAACTGCTAAATCCTATGATGCCTGAACTTTCGCCTGAATTTGCGTAGGCGGTTGCACGGAATTCTGCAAACCCTTGAGGCGACGCCTTCTGCGTCATACGCTCCTGCTGCATTCGTGGCGATTCTGGATCACAAAGAGACAAGCCCTAGTGGGGACAACGGTTGCGCTCCGTCATCCAAGGCCGCGTTCAGTCACGATAAATTTCCAGGCCTCAGGGACACGTTTTCTAGGGTTATCCAGGTGGGTCATGCTACGATTCCAGATGGCCAGGCTGCGTTACATGCTCATCAGCCCTTGATTCACTCTACTGGTGGTTTGAATACAATGCAATCTTGTGAGACTCCTAATCCCACTGATGTAAATGCAGATGCTTTGGCTGCTACTGTTTTGACTCATAATGTGCATCAGAAATTGGCTAATAATGTTGCGACTCCTAATGTGCATCAAAAAACATTTGCTACTGCTCTCACCCCTGCTTTTTCACTTGTGAAACAATTACCAGCTCGAAAAGGGGAGTTTTTATCTGTTAATATTGATGATTCATTGCATAAGCAGGGTGTAAGGACTTGCAGAACTCTCTTATTGGGCGTATATTATTAAAATCAGGTGCAAGGCCAATGCTGACAACGGAGCTTAAAGCTTCATTAGACAAGGTTTGGAATATCCAAGGAAATTGGAACATTGTTACATTGGAAATGATATTTTAACATTCGGATGGTGGATCTTTGGGAAAGGGTCAGAGTTCTCTTGAGGCGTTCTTGGCCTCTGGAGTTTGGGATGATCAGATTACAAAAGTGGGTGCCAGAATTTATCCCTTACAAGGTGAGTTCTCAGATTGTCAATGTTTGGGTTAGAATTTTTGAACTACCGATGGAATATTTTCATGTGCCCATTATTGAAACCATTACTTTAGCACTTCGCCCTATTGTGAGTTTTGATGAGCATACCCGAAACAGAACCATGTGTCATTATGCTCGATTTCTTATAGAATTGGATCTTCGCAAGGGGAAAGAATATAATATCGCTGCACGAGAGATCGAGGACCTCGTTCGATAGCTTCAGATGAAATTTCGAGCAACATCGGACTTCGTTTTTGTCGGATAGTGGGTCGCTCGATTGACAACTGTCGCTCTCATGGAGCGAACCCACCAGATGGCAAACCTGACTAAAAAAACTCGGGTCCTGGTAAGGATACTAAACAAAAGACTTGGACCCGAAAGGAACCTACACAGAAAGATTCTGGTGCTGCTCAACATGGGGATAGTAGGGTCAATGATAAAGGGTCTTCTGAGAACCCTGGAGTTGGTAAGATGAATGACATTGATATGCAGGATGCAGGTGCAGGTGCAGGTGCAGATGATATCCTTTCCCCTGAGATACGTAGGGAAGCTGGGGTACTAGGTGAAGGTGTCCAGAAAGTAGATATGCACGACAATGAGGAGCATATGCACGGTAATGACTCATAGGCTGCTAGGCCTTCGGCCGAAGAGACATCAAATATGAATAAGGCCGGTCTAACTTAAGGGGAGACTGATAATGATATGAATCAGATTCAGGATCTGGAAAATTGGGAGATTCCAAAGAAGACAGCAGCTTCACCACCCCATACACAGGTTTCACCTATGCCTCCTACCTCTAATTCTTTCATCTTACCAACTGTGAGGGATGGAAATACAGCTTCGGAATCAGATGCAGAAGTGGAAGACTTTCCGAATGACCCTCTGGGCCCATCGGAAGAGAAACCACCAGTACAAAGGAAAACGAAGAAGCCAGGGAGACCTCGTGGAGGCAAAGCACACAAGCCTATCGCTCTTGTCCCCCTCTACAATACTCGGGCACGAGCAGCTACAATACCTTCTATATCAGAGGCCTTAGACACGGCTAAATCCATTGCTAGCGTCCCTGTGAGAGTTGACGACAACAATCGACTACGGCACAACTCGATGCACTTCTGACTTGGGGTGATCATTATGGTTGATTTCTATTTTTGTTTGTTTTTTATTTAACCGTCTAGTCACTTTCGGGCCAGAGACAACTTTTTGTTACTTTAGTTCACTTGGTCATTTTAGGGCCAATGACACTATTTCTCTTGTACGGGTCACTATTAGGCCCACCTTTTTCTTTTCCCTTTTATATGATGCTTATTCGACTAACGATCCAATTAGTATGAGAAGACGAGCACTCTTTCTAAATCCATATTGAGGAATGAATCATTTTCTTGGCTCAACTACCACGCACACGTACTTCGTGATGAACCCAATCCATGTCATATCTACCCATTAAGGGTGCAAGCGTTGGTCATGGTCAAAGTTCACCACTCGATACATGTCGTGCGTATTGACCTCAAGTCAGAGGAATATCACATTGCTCCCACTAATCGAGACACCCGTAGACACTTAAGTGTAATAACATCAAATGATTTTTCGGATGGGTATACCAATATCCTCTAAGGTATTTGTGCATCCATCATGAGATACCTAGTATCTCGTAGTAAGTGAGAACTACTACACTCTCTAAGAGTATAATGCAGATCGCATACCAATCTCAAATGCATCATCAATATCTCATTCTTTATGATCCTTGATCGGGGCTATTTGAGAATCATGCTTAAATCATCTGAGGTCCCACATTCTCAATGACATCATTGGTTCATGGGAACACATATAAGAATAAATGCAAAAAAATCAAACATAATATTCAAACAAGTGTATTGCCATAATTAATATTAAATGAATAATAATATTTATATCAAACTGAATAGATTGTTTCTAGGACACCAACACTGACACCCCGGGCCTTCAAATTTCATCCAAAACCACCCTTTCTTCTCCAGATTTGTAATCTTCTGGCATTATGTCTCCATCAGGCAAGCCAAAGATCTGACACAGATAATCATCATCAATCTAAATATTTTCACCTTTAACTTCGAAATATAAAACACCATCATGTTCTCGTAGATTCAACAAAAATTCCAGAGACCCATGAACTAGTACTTCATCGATCAAAATAGAACAATATTTCCTCAACTTACAATTTTTAAGAAGTTGAAGGATTTCCACTGATTCCTGATCCTTCATAGTCCATAAATTGACATATTTCATATCAATTTCCATTTCAGATAAATCATAATAATCTGGAGTTGAGGGTTTGAGGGTAGACAACGTAGTTTCGGCGGTTGTTGGAGATACATTGAAAGTTCCAGCAATTTCCTTTCCCTTTTAAGTCATTTCTGTAGAATGTGGGTTATTTGCAGAGAATGTGGATTTTCCTTTACATTTGTTTAGCCTTAATGCTATGGATGGGAAAATCTCTCTAAGCTTAGGATATAGCATTTGTGCTTAGATCTAGGGAAGAACACTCTTGAATATATGCTTGTATTTCTTGCTCTGTGTTCTATGGTGGAGATGCTCGATGATTTGGCTCTGTAGTTGTGTTGAATGCCTTAGTCGTGCTAAGATCAGGCCATATTTCAGGACTCGCGATCATCCGCATACACGACCTTGGCTGGGAACCATGGAACCCATATCTTTAGCTCAGAAAGCATCGATGGTGTTTTTTCACACACTTTTCTCACGATCCACACTCGACAAATGAAGAAAGAACTTGTATTTATAGTGTGGATTTGAATATTCTTTGTTGGAGAGAATCACATTCAAATCCATACTACTCAGAGATTTTTGCGTTTTTTTTCAGTTTGTCGCCTTCCTCTCATTGGTCCACGTCAAATTTGAATCTAACGGCTATATTCTTGATTTTTCCGAGTCTCAGGATCTTGATTCTATCCGAGCCTTCAAGTTATCTCGAGCTATCTAAGCCTTCAGTTATCTCATTTGTCTCGAACCTTCAGTTATCCGAAGCTATCCGAGCCTTGAGTTATCCGAGCCTTGAGTTATCGAGTCTTGAGTTATCGAGCTTTGTTAGTTATCGAGCTTTCAAAGTTATCCCTGAAGCTATCCCGAGCCTTCGAGTTTATCCGAGTCTGTCGAACCTTCGTTATCCGGAAGTATTCCGAGTTTTAGTGTTTTCAAGTGATATACCGAAGTCTTCGATTTCTTGATTATCGAGTCTCAAAGTTTTTCGATTCAAGCAGACTTTTCTTCACGACCTTTTGCGATCAGTATATCGACACTTTCGCGCTATCGAACAAACTTTTTGAGTTCGTGATATTCGACCCTCTCAGTCACATTGACTCAAAGCTATCGATTTTTTTCCGATCCGACAATTTTCGATCGGATCAACACTTCTTCGGGGATCATCTCAGATAGCATCGTCAAGACATCGATTAGCATATCAAAGTTATCATATCTAATCTCGATTTCACGCCCGATCTCGATTACCCCATCTCGCTCATCTTCCGATCCGCAACCTTCTTCCGGATTGGTCGGCTTTAGCTTTTCTTCACATCCGACGGTATGCCTTCATCAGTTGACTCTGGAACTCATTTAACTCATCTGATCTCTATCATTCTCGTCTGCAGCCTCGTCTGATCTCGATCATCTTCTTCTGATTTCGTGAGTTCCTTCTCAATTTGTTCTTTCGTTCCCCCTTAACTTGTTATCTGTAGATTATCTTGAATAACACAAGTTAATAATGTTTTGGCATAAATTATCAAAACTAAAATATCCCAACACAAACAAATGGACAAGCCCAGAAGTACAAATAGTTTTTGCCTCACAAGAAATGATCAAGCCCACAAGCGACGTCCACAAAGTGCCATCATCTCAAATTGCACCTGAGACAACACCAAAGGCAAATGCATCTACCAAAATAACTTGATCAAATCCTTCTACATTTTGTGGTTTATTCCATGTCTCTCTATATACAAACAAAAAATCAATACTAGAAACAATGACCAAGAAGATTGGATTGAAGTTAACACATGGTCGAAATCGATGAAAAAAATATTTAAAAAGAAGCACCAAGTATTATATACCATGCATCAAGACTTTAGAAGCATAATAGGCATCAAATTAGGAAAAAAATGGAAGTTTTTGTTGCACCAATGCTCATGTAAATCCTAAACAAATGTTTTGTGTATATCGGAGATCCTAAAACACAATCAAACTTATTGATATCAATTCTTTAGTAATTCAAAAGAGATAAAAGAAGACCTTAAATTCTCACAATCAAACTTATTGATATCAATTCTTTAGCAATTCAAAAGAGATAAAATAAGACCATAAATTCATAAATAACGGATGGATTTTCAGAGATATTATACAGGTAAAAAAATCAGCACAATTAGGATTAAATTTAAAAACCAAATCTTCACTGAATTTATGCAGTCGCTGGTCACACTTAAACCAAATTCATGCCCTGTTAACAACCTCAGGCCTCTCCAAAGTCGACCCATTCGCCTGGAAAATCCTCTCTTTTGCTGCAACATCCGCATCATTTAACAACGATTATGCTCATCGCTTTTTCCTTCACCTCCCCAATCCAACGCTCTTCCATTACAAAGCGGTTATCAGGGGATTCGCAAACAGCAAAAATCCGATTAAATGTTTCTCCATGTTTGCAGAAATGTTGCGCAATGGCGTTGCCCCTGACTATCCCACGTCCATTTTCTTGCAAAGGCTTCAACATGGATTTCAGACTCCAAAATTGGGGGTTGTGTTCATGGAGATGTGTTGAGAAGAGGGTTTGCAAATGATGTTTACATTTCAAATTCTTTGATTCATATGTACGGTTCTTGCGGTGAAATTGGGGGTGGACGGAAGGTGTTCGATGAAATGCCCAAGTATGATTAATTCAGCAAAATAAGCTTCGCAGCTTTGCTACTCTCAGGAGTGTTATATTTCATAACAATAGAAAGCAACACACATCCATAAGCATACCAATAGCATATCTAATTAAATTTTAAAAATGCCCTAACGATTTGGGGAAAAAATCAAAGCAAACTTGAACTAACCTTCGATACATACTCTGATTCAGCAAATTTAAAAGAGATGCCTAAACAACCAAAGAGAACCGAGACGAGGGAACACGCATCACAAAATGTCTTCAAATCGAGATCATCTTCAAAGCCCTTAGCCTTCACAACCGCGAAAAGTTCTTCAAATGCATCCGCCATCGGATTTGGCGGCGGATTATTCATCGGCTGCGACGGAATTTGGTGGCGGAGGAAGAAGGAACAACGGTGGTGAGCGGTGGATTAGGGATTAGGGTTCGAGATTTTGGGGGGAAATTTCTTCTGGCACGATTTTGGGAAAGAAGAGCAACGGTGTCTATTAATATATATTTTTTTAATTAAGTAATTTGACTGACAGGCGCGTATTAGGGCAGCACCAAATTCCGTTAATTTTTTACGATTTATCCGGTCGCGGAACCAAATGTGTAAAAATATTTGACGGTGGGACCAAAAATAAAAGGATTGAGATCAAAATCGTGAGATGTCGTGTCCTATGGGACCAAAATTGCATAAAATCTAGCAAAATTCGGATTGTCTTTGAGAACTGTTATCTTCATATCCTATTTCTTAGTAAGAGCCCTAAGAATCTTGTACTTGATCTCTTTATCAATAAACTCCTTCCGAGGACATAGATCTCATTAATAGCAGCAATAAATCTACCATCCAACTAATCGATGGTCTCCTTGGGCTGCATCCTTAGAAGCCTCAAATTTTACCATAGTAGTCTGGAGCTTACTCTTCTTAATCTGATCATTTCCTTCACACATCTCAGCAAGAATATCCCACATTGCCTTTGTTGATCTGCAGTACCGAATCTTCTGCATGACAACATTGTCAATTGTCTTCAGAATAACATTCCTGGCTACCCGATCAAGATTGTATACCTTTCTTTCTTCAGCATCCATCTGAAAGATAGACTTAAGAACTCTGGCTCCAGCAGGATAAGCGGGATCAACACCTTAAACATCTTCAGCAGGGTTGTTGTGCTCTTGGAGAACTTCCTTCATGAGCAAACTAAGCAAACAAAGATGATTATCAATTCTGAACATCCATGAGTCATAGTCTTCGATGGAGAAAATAGGCAACGCATGGTACTTTTCTGATCCTGGTCCAGAATCCATTGCTGATGATTATGTGTAAAAATGATGACTTTTGAAAAGAATTTCAAAGATCAGTTCAAGTGACCACAAAGGTTCTTCCTCAAGAACCAATGATATTCAAAGCCAGTGGTTTGTAGAATCACTGCTCTGTTACCACTTGTAGGTCCTGAACATGTTTCGTGAGTGGTAAGTCTAGAGGAGGGGGGTGAATAGACTTTCAAACTTTTTCTTGTGTACATCGTGTATAACAGATAAGTGTTGTAAAGTGCATAGTGAAATAAGCCTGAACTGATAACCAACCTACTGACAGCTTGAAAGCTTATCAGATGGGCGTCTATCAGATTAGCTGATGTACGAAAGCTAGTTTTAACCCATGTGAAAACCTTTCAGAAAACTCAGCTCATGTTTCTAAATTAGATCAGATAACTTGATGTAGTATGATCTGGTGAACCGTGTGTGTGTTGTTTTGATGCAGAATAGTAAATGGATGTTTATCAAAGCAGTAAAGAACACATAATTATTTACCTTTACTCTTCCCTATTAGCTAGGGCACACACTATCAACCACCTTAGTTTACAGTGTTAGGCAACAATTTACAATCATATTTTTACAGAGATCTCGCTCTATCCCATAATATAAACTAGAAACAACTAGCTTATAAACTTGCTGACAAACTTCATAATGGTCGTGTTTAGAGAGGGGGGGGTTTGTTTATGATTCCAACTAGAAAATATCTCTAGCTATTAATCAGTCTAAAATACTGAGAGAGAATATTTATATATAAGTTGTAGAGGATGAACACTAAGAATGAATCTTGAGATATGCTTGAGTGTTCTTCGCGGAAATGACTTGAGAGCTTGAATGCTTGATTATTTCCGTGTTTAACTCTGAAGGGGTTCATCTGTATTTATAGAATTGAGATTCAAAGAGCCGTTGGAGAGCAATTCAAATTTCAATCTATGTTAGATAAGAGGTCAAGTATGAAGTGATGTTTGTAGGGGCGGCCATGCTATAAGAATGTATATTTGTTCTTTCTAGTCATTGATCCCTGATACTTTATATCTTGCTTTATCTGACAAAGTACATATGTGTCGATATCTAGTTGGTTGGAAAGTACACTTATGTGGCACTTAGCAGACCTTTATCTTCACATTCTTTCTTGTCTGATCTTCGTATGAATTGATATATATTCTTAATTGTATCTAACTTATGATGACTCTTAGTGAGTCATCTGCCCTGATACCTGTGTGAGTTGATTAGTTAACTAGAGTCATCTGATTCAAGATTAACTTTGTACAATTCAGGTCTTCTAATCTTCGAGTCTTCTGATCTTCTCAACACTTAGACTAATATATTGAGTTCCCCCGCAATATATGACCTATTCTAACGCAACATTTTTCTAACATGGTCAACTAATTTTCTATCTGATTCATCAGTCGACTAACATGTTTGACTGGTCCTATTACATGTGTTTTTGGAATTTTCATCAAAACTATAAATTTCCCAACACTAACCTCATTAGTGCTTTTAAATACTCTATTCCTACACTTTTTCAGATTACACAAATACTTGATCATTGCTCCACCCATCAATTTGTATTGACTTGTAGCAAATTCAATAAATTTATCCAATTCATACAAAAATTCACCATTGGTATTATCCTTGTATAAGTCGAGGAATTGAATACATCCAATCATGATTTGGATATTCCACCTCTTTCAATTGCGCGCGCACACACATATATGTGTTGTGTGTGTCATTAATTAAATTAATATAATATAATTCTTCTATAAAAATGGACAAAGGTTCGACTTTATAGATAGAAATATCCATCAATGTTAATTTCATATATATAACATCAGAATACAAGCATAATCTCAAACAAACGATATCTAGTACATATATATATATATATATATATCAATTAAAATGAAATTACCCTATAAACAAGATATTTAACTGGTAAAAATGTGAAAATGTACGGTGAGCTTGTGCCAAGTGAAGGTAGACAAACTCTGGAAGCAATGAGCACTTCGAAAGAAGCTTCACCTTCGATTTTTAGACATTGAGACGAGAGGCGTTTGTGTTTTTTGGGTGTGAAGCGTGGGAAATGGGGGGAAGAAGAAGGGTCTTCCTGATTTTAGTTTTGTATTGACGACGGATTTATAGACGAAAATAAAAAGTTGTCACTACATTGAGTCCCAAAAGACAAAATTATGCCGTATCTTGACTTTAGCGACGGAATTTATGTCCATAATATTTGCAACGATCAGTTGGTCGCTAATTTTTCACGGCTTATTAATTTTTGAGATAGTCAATGTGGACGGTTTCACTACCGATTAGTGACATAAATTAGTTGTCGCTAATTTGAACTAAGTAAATTGTGACTGATATTTCGTCGCTAACTCTAACATAACGTTCTCGTTACCTTTCATTGTTATGTTTTGTCGTTAATTATGTCGTTATATAGCAACGCCTCTATTTTCTTCGCTTATTACGACAATTTGCTATTAATTCCCGTTGCAAATCCGTCATCATTAACATATTATTGTGCTAATTAATTGCGTAATTTCCTTCTTCCTTTAAGCTACCAATTGCTATTTTGATTTTAGTGTTAGCTCGGATAAGATCATGTTCATTAATTGTATCATCATTAAAATTAGTAATTGAGGATAAACAATGATCTCGGTTAATTAATTAAAGAAAACATTCAGCTAGACAAACTTAAGAAAACTAAAGCTAACAGCTCAAAGAACAAGTATGTTTATATCAGGCCTCCATCATCAGATCAATTTTTAGAAATGTAGCTGCATTACTATATGTGGTCTAAATACTTGCATTCAATCAATTGTTATGTGTGGTTTTGGATTTATGTCCATGTGCAGGGATATACACATTTATATTTTAGCAAACAATGAAGATAGGGGTAGAGCGATCACTATCATGAATGATGTACCATGGAAATTCAGACTATGATGAGGTTGCATCTTGTTAATTGTTATATTGTTTTGTTGCAATATGCACCGAAGATGGCTGAAAATAGAATAAATGAATAATCGAGGTTCGTGTTAAACATGATTTCCTTAAACTAAATTATGTCCAACTCTCGGTGCTAGTAAATTGTATGACACTTGTTTCCTATGATACAACGACTTAAGAACAACGATATATATTAGCACTATATTTTGTTCGAGGCGAACTGAAATGTTGCATGAAAAATATCACGGGAACAAGAAAAAATTTACGTACAAAACGAATTAAGAATTCATAAAGGTATTAACAATTGCTGAAATAGTAACCGGAAATAAAACCGAGGCAAACTCATTTTCTCGTTTATATTTTTTCAATGTGGGACAAAACCTTCTCACTTTTTCCTTTCCTATTTATTGATTACAATAACTTTAAAAAATATTTTTTTATCCATAAAAAAAAAAGTAACATATTCCTAACATGTTTTCCATTGATATGTTTTGGGGCGGATGGGGCTGAGACAATTTTTTTTCCCTGGGTTTCGATGCAAATTGCCATTTGCACTGAGTTTTTGGAACTCGATTTTGTTTTGTTGCACGATATCCTCATTATGATGAATGTCATTTTGTGGAACTTCGATAGAGACTTATTATTGAAAGGGGCCCTGAAGACAATACAAACACATATACGGCGGTGGGGTTTATGCTACGCCCTTGTAAATCTTTGAAAATCTATGTATTTTCACACTGAATCATCACTTCTTAGTTTTAGTTGTCTGAGGTCGTGATTCCTAAGCTTATGTTTTTCCTATTTAAACGAGCACAAATCAACATTTACCTTTTAAAAGTGTTATAACGTCACGTCTAAATATGTTCTGTTTCATATAAGCATGTGATCTTTTTATATTACAAAATAATTAAGTATTCTAACCTTATATCCACCTAGTATACTAATAGGTACAAAATTTAAAATCAACTTACTAACATCTATAAAATGAATTATATATACAATCAAAGTTACATGAGAAAGTATACACATATGTGCATATAATTATTTTATAGATTTATTATTCCCTCTGTCTCAACTCTTTGTTTATACCTATTTTTTTCTCGTGTTTTAGCGAGTGAGTTGTTTATTAGTATTTGAAATGATAAAGTGACTTTTAAAAAGGGGTATGATAAATTTACATCTCCTTTATTATATATCTCCTTAAAATTATTTTATCATTTTAAATATTAATAAAAAATTAATTCGCTAAAACATGAGAAAATAATAACTGTGTTCAAAGAATTGAGTAAAAGGTGGTAATAAATTGCAATTCTGCTATGAGTAAGTATTCCTTCTATTTTGTTGAGTGATGTGCAAAAAAAAGGCAACAGAATTACTAAAAAGAAAAGAAGGAAAGGGTGTCCGTAGGCCCGTACATGCATTAATTATTTAGCTGGAAAAACAACAAAAATACCTCATATAAATACAAAATGCCTAAGAGAAGAGAGTTGAATGTGCGGCATGACTGGCAATGTGTAGTTTCCAAGGCAAAGGGTGGAATTGGCCGGGTGGGGTAAGCTGTTTGTCACATGGATTCGGCTGCTGCATGCACCTCACTCTGACACCTTAATTGGACCATGGTCCAAACACACCACTGCTGCCTTCCCCTCTTCTCCTGATAACTCTACAGCTTCATATATCAATTACTCATCATTTTCACTTTTTATGTCAAATTTAAAATAGGGGTAATTTTATATATATACACGATTATTAAATAAATATCTATTTAATCACAATCTTCGTAGTTATATAGTTATAGTTAAAAGGCTCAAGTTTTAATGTGATTGTGGCAGATGACGTGGTTAGTCGAATTTACCATGTACGATTATTACTACAAGAAAAAGAAAACTTTCCTACGAAAGTTTTCAAATGACTACAAATTTTTTTTATAAAAATAATTTGGTACTTAAAGGTTGCCTACAATTTGCCTACCAATTTTTAGAATAATTTTTTAAAAGAAAATATATACACGAATAATTCCCCAAACAAACACATTACCTACGAACAATCTACCTACATATTTATAATTTATGTATGCAAACTTATCTATACAAAAAATTTCTTGGGCAATTTACATTTTCGTAAAAAATTATATTTGTAGTTTAAAAATAGCTTATGAAATTAGAAATTTTTTGTAGGCAAACCTTATTATTTAGTAACAAAAATTTTCGTTGGAAATTTTGTAGGCATATTGGAAAAATATTGAAAATTTTCGTAGGCAATGCACTATCTTCTTGTAGTGTATACACGGTTTAATTTTTATCTTTTTGATATATTGTTGTGACATAAAATTCAATAACGAACGTGGGTTTTTCTGTTACTATAATGTAGATAAAACATAATAATACAATAAAAATAAAAATTAAATGTGTAATTCTACATGAACCATGTCATATGTCACCTTCTGAAGAAAAAAAATGTGTATTTGCAATAATATTAAAACTTGTGCTTTTTTTTTAATGTAATTCTAAATATCGTGATTAAATTAATATTTTAATTAAAGATCGTGTATTTATTTATAATTAACACTTAAAAATAATATGTTTTCACCAATATGAATGCAAGAATATGGAATATGTACGTTTTCCTTTAGTGGGCTATGGGATTTTGGTAAATTATTGATGTTGGCTGGAAGACAAAATTTTGTATACAATATGTTCATATTCAACCCATCCTACTCATGAGATTGAAAATTCCTGAATTCTTTGCCGTTAAAACCGTTTTAAACAGATTTTTGCAAAAAAAATGCGCTAAGGTAAAATTGCGATTTGTCTATATTCTTTTATTTGGATTTTTTGGAAAAAACGGTTTGAAAGGAGCTGAAAAAATTAGTGCAAAATATGTTTTTGTAAGAGCATATATGTGTTACTACGTAATGTTCAAAAGAGAAGAAGACATTTTTACTATTTTAATGGTGTAATATGATAGTTTGGATCTTTACTTAAGATAATTGGTCACATGTTAAAAGGAGAAGCAAATAAAAAACACAGAGAGAAACATATGAAATAAAGGGAGTGCCGTTTTGTTCAAATAGTAACACATCTTTCTCTTTATAGTAACATATTTGTGTGTATATAGTAACACAATTTTTAATGTCATACATGTATTAGTATAAAAAGACAAGTGCATCTTACAGTAGCATATACTAGTATTTACATTAACATATGTTTGTTCTTATGGTAACACAAACCTTGGAGCGAGTTTTCCAATTACGTCTAAGCGCGATTTTTTTGGAAAAATCTGCTTAACCGTATAACTGAAATAGATTTTTGAAACGTGCGACTTGTTTTCCTGATACAAGTTGAACTTATTTTCCTGAAATAAGTTGAACATATTTCAAGAAAACAAGTTGTACGTCTCAAAAATGCATTTGAAGTGCACGGTGCACCGTGTTGGAGACTTACTCTTTTAGTGATAATCTGAAATGTTTAGTGCAATTTTAATATGATTGGATTTGTTTTTATATAAATAACTTGAACTAGAAATTTAATATAGTGATTTATGTGCTAAAATTTGATAATTGGTATATAATTGCAAAAAAAAAAAAAAAACATAGTTCGATGATGTAAGTGCAGAATCACTGATAATTTGGAGGGGTTGTTATATTAAGTCTTAATAATATTATAAGAGTAACACTCCTATGAACCAGGACTGCACATGAACTTTATCATTATTATGCACAAAACTATCACTGTTGTGCATGAAAATCATCAATGTTTAATAAATGCTTTATTTTTCAAACAGTAATAACTTTGATACATAACAATGATAATTCTTATGCAAAATAGTGATAGTTTTTATATAACAGTGATATTAAAAAACTATACAAATTTTTATCATATTATAAATGTATCTTAAATTTTAATATTACTTGGCAATAAACGAAAAGATATTTATTATCTGTGCTAAGCCCAAATTAAAATCACTGGGATTTATTATTTCACTATAAAATGCCCGTCGATATAATCTCATTTAATATAGGAACATCCCAAATTAAAAAGAGTAGGATTTATTTGTGATTGGGTCCGGATATTAGGGGTATTTGTAAAAAATTATAAGTGATTATAGTCACCTAAAACTGCGTGCAGAAGTAATTTGGAGTGTTTTATTTGACAAAAGAAGTTTTTTGGTCCCATAACTTTCCTGTAATTTGTTTTTTGTCCCAAAATATTTAACTATCCAATTTTGATCACATTTTCGTCTGAAAAACAAAAATGACGTCGTTTTCGTTCAAAAATTGGGGATCTTCGATCGCGCGTGTGTCCAAATTGTTGTTTGTCCAATTTTGGTCCCATAACTATTGTGTTTGTCCAATTTTGATCTCATGTTTGTTTCTTTTAGTTTTAATTTTAGTTGTACCATAATTTTAGTTACTGCATAATTTTAATTATTCTTTTAAGTTGCAGCATTTAATCTTAATATTAATTAATTTTTTTTATTTAAATTTATTGTTTGAATTACCTAGGTGTATAATAAAATGGAGTAAAAAAATGAAAAAAAAAAATAAACAGTCAGCGTCCACGTCACATGCGCGATCGGAGATCCCCAATTTTTGAACAAAAACGACGTCACACCTCACACGTCCAATCTCCGATCGCGTGTGTGACGTGGACGCTGACTGTTTATTTTTTATTTTTTTCATTTTTTCACTCCTTGGCAATTCAAACAATAAATTTAAATAAAAAATTTAATTAATATTAAGATTAAATGCTGCAACTTAAAAGAATAATTAAAATTACACAGTAACTAAAACTATGCTACAACTAAAATTAAAATTAAAAGAAACAAACATGGGACCAAAATTGGACAAACACAATAGTTATGGGACCAAAATTGGACAAACGCAATAGTTATGAGATCAAAATTGGACAAACGACAATTTGGACACACTCGCGATCGGAGATCCCCAATTTTTGAACGAAAACGACGTCGTTTTTATTTTTCTGGTGAAAATAGGATCAAAATTGGGCAAACGCAATAGTTATGTGACCAAAATTGAATAGTTAAATATTTGGGACCAAAAATAGATTACAGGAAAGTTATGGGACCAAAAAACTTTTTTTTCTCGTTTTATTTCTCTTTTAGTAGCTTAAATAAGCTCTCTTAAGCTATAAGCTAGAAGCTTCAAAGATGGTGTTTTTAGTAGCTTATTAGTATTTGTTTAAAACTTTTAACTTTTTCTGCAAATACTATCAACTTATCTTTAATTTTTTTTACAAACACTATCAACTTCTACTATTAATCATTTTTCTCATAATCACTAATTTTAATCACTTCTTTAAAATCATAAGGTTTTGCAAACACCCCCATTAACCAGTTCAATTCATTTGTTCTACTTTCATATTTCATTTAGAGTTCCACCATGTTGAATCTGACACATGGAATTAGGGTATGATGATTCGTTGGATTTGTTTTAATTATTTCACATGTCAACCATCTATGTTGTGGAACACAAAAATAGAAAATCAATTGTTTACTGATAAAAAAAAAAAAAAAAAGAACACCAATTGCCAGAATCGAATTCAGAAATTGATAAAGGGGTGGACTAATTAATTTTTTAAACAAAATACATAATTTACAATTAATAAATTTAAAAGATAAATTTAAAGGAGAAAAAATTAGATACCAATCATAATAAAACTCCAATGATAAAATCAAATATCACCCCCAAGAAATTTAAAAGAATAATTCACAAGTGAAATAAATATAATATTTATTTTTCTATAAAATATGTTAAATACTACTTCCTCTATCCTGTTTTAGATTGCCCTTTCACTTTTTGGCTCGTGTTTTAGCGAACGAGTTATTTATTAGTATATAAAATGATAAAGTGGTTTTTAACGAGGTGTAGAATAGATGAGGGGTAGAATATGATTGTGCGCGTCGGGCCCTTCGGGTGTCATATCATTTTAAATATTAATAAATAACTCGCTCGTTAATACACGAGCCAAACAGTGAATGGGCGATCTAGGAGGGAGTATATGTTAATTCACTAAGTTGAAAATATAATATATTAAAGTACTAAATTTGATTGTCAAAGTAAAAGAACACAACACAACATACAAATTAAATGATATTTTGTGTTATGGGTTAATTAGTTAAATATGTTAATTGTACATTATTTAAAAATAAATAAAAAGATTGAGATTTGTGTTAAATAATGTATTGATTTTGGACTTTTCGGTTTAACTTTAATAAATTAAGTTTAAATTGAGTGAGCTAAAACTTAACAATCCAAATTAATTATACATTACAAAGAACCTGGAGACCGAGTTGCACTGAGCTCGAGCTAGGTCGAGTCCACCCCTACATATGCCCTGCCAACTGTTGAATGAATGATTTTTTTAATACATTCACACCCCTTAAATTAAAATACTTCGCATTACCTATTTTACCTTTCTTAGAAAAACGGCAACTTTTATATTACCCCACCTACGACAGCGGCCCCATTCCAATCCACCTAGGGGTAGTATATTGTACTGTACCAAAATATCAAATCATGCCATATATATAATAATTTTTTGGTATCTAAAAAATCATACTGTTACCGTATTAAAATTTTTGTATACAAAAAATCGATAAATCAAAATTTTGATATATTAGAATTGCCTACCATATACCTTACCGGAAATTCGGTATACCGTACCATACCCTTTTTTCGGAAAAATACAATTTCATACAAAAAAAAAATTATATATTGTTCCATGCCGAAATTTCGCTATACCATTTCATATCGAATATTTTTAGAGTATTTAGACAGGATATCGAAATACTGCGATACTGTGATATCAAAATACCAAATTTTTTTGGTATACATGCATATACCGATATACTACCGAAACTTTTTATTTGTCATAACATTAACGTACCGAAATGTTTCGATACAGTATCATACCATACCAAAAATTTCAACAAATCAGGTATTATTCGGTACGAAAAGTGCAATTTACTGAAATTTTTGGTATTTTTCCCACCTCTACACTCACCTGCCCCTATGTTCCATTATTTACAACGCCATAAGCTAGCAGAAACCACTCCCTCCGCCCCTTATTTCCTCCATGAGCAGCAACTCTCAAAACCTACCTCCTTCTCTCTCCTTTAATGGTTTTTGCAGCACAAAATTCGCACAAAATTGATGGTGACAACAATAAGAACGTGGAGGCGATGGTCATGGTCAAAGTTTATCACTCCACACATGTCGTGCATATTGACCTCAAGCTCCCATTAACCGAGACACCCGTAGACACATATAGTGGAACTACATCAAACGGTTTTTCGGATGGGTATACCAATACCCTCTAAGGTATCTGTGCATCCATCATGAAATACCTAGTATCTCGCAGTAAGTGAGATCTTACTGCACTCTCTAAGAGTATGATGCAGATCGCACACCAATCTCAATTGCATCATCAATATCCCATTCTTGATGATCCTTGATTGGAGCTATTTGAGAATCATGCTTAAGTCATCCGAGTTCTCACGGTCTCAATGACAACAGTGATGCATGGGAACACAGATAAAAACAAATGCAAACAATCAAACATAATATTCTAATAAGTGTAACGCCATACATTTAATATTAAATAAATATTAATATTAAACCAATACTGAATATTATATTAGCATTACGTCCTTACATAGGATTGTCTCTAGGACACTAACACTAACAAGGAATCGGGTCAGCGCACACGCGTAAAGAAGGGGATATACCAGCATCCCCAAGCATCGGGGCAAATCGCCACCACACAGATCGTCGGAGAGGCCTAACAACCTTCATTCAAGGTGCACGGGCGAAATACCCGTCTGCAAGAAGGATGCAGGTTTGGTCAAAACGTCGTCGCCGCTGCTGCAATTACGAGATGATTCGTCGCTTCCACGGTTGAATTCGAAACCCACCACCGCGAAAGAGATCTCTATCGCCGCCGCTGCAAGGGCGCAGAATGATTCAAAATCGCGTCATTGTGAAAAATGAGGCCACCGTCGTGCTCAAGAAACCGGCCCCACTTGGCGGTCGTGAGACTTGGCGAGCAATCGCCGCCTCGAGCGATGACTTGGTCGGATTTTAGCGAGTAAAAACATTAAATTCTTCTTGCTACTCTCCAGCAAGTGCACGGGATTTTCGTCGTAGTAGAAAATGAAGTATAGGGACCAAGTACTATCGAACCACGAAATTTAGGAGTACGGTGTAGCCCTAATGCTATGTGTCGGCATATTATTGTAGTTGCGAACGAGATGTGAGAAAAAATAAAAACAAGCAAAAAACAAACAAACTAAAAAAAGGGGCACCCGACTAGGTAGGATAAAGGAAAGAGGAACGTGGACGAAGGTGATGATCAAATTGCAAAAGTTAAACAAATGAACTAATAAAATTATCCCAATCTATTTCTCAATTGCGTGATAGGGACTCAATACTCAAGGCTACTAATAAGCACGATAGATTAAAAAGCCATAGAGGACAACTGTTTCCCTTCGGGTAATATAGCCTTACAATAAGGTGTTCCCAAAGCCGGTAGTAAAGTCTCCCTCCTATCCCTCACTTTTCGCTACTTAGTTTTAAGCTCAAGTGTCTAACTATGGGTGGTTCTAACAGTAAATACCCTCTCTCGAATGGATAAGAAGTATAACTAACACATTTAATCAATCCTCAACTCACAAATTTGCACTTAATCGCACTCACGCAACTCTCATTTGTAGCAAGTATGATTTCGTACAAAAATTAATAGAAGAAAATCAATTAAATCATCATTAAGCCCATAATAGAATCAACATCAACCAAGAAATAAACTAAAAATAACTAAATCCAAACATGAGTTCAAAATCCACAAAACCTCAACACCCAAAGGCACTAGGAGTACTAGCCCATCAATTTACATCTCAAAATCTTGCAAAATAAAGCTCAAGAAATCAATGGGACTATTAATTGAAATTAAAAAATAAAAGAAAATCAAATCCTAGAAGACATCTTGAGGTTGAATCCTTGAATCTTGAAGCCCAAAAATACTCCTTCCTCATTTTCCTACAAAATAAATAAAACACTGCATTTTTCGACAATTAAGCACAATTAGCCACTTTAGTGTAAAAAATGCGTGAAACTCTATCAAGTTAAGATAATAAAGAGAACGAATTTCAAGCAATTTCACACTAATCATCCCCCAAAACTTAAAGTGTTGCTCGTCCTCGAGCAATGAAAGAAAACAAATCAAGTGGGAGGATTGCGAAGAAATTCACTCAAACAATGAATAAGCAATTGTCAAGTTCCTTCAATGTAGTCAAGCCATTAGGTACAAAAATCAACAAGCAAGTTCCAAAGCTATGTTCAAATAAATGCAAGATTAAGTGCTCTGTTGGATATTTTAGTTTTGATGAATTATGCCAAAACATTATCAATTTGTGTTATTGAAGCTAATTTACAGATAACAAGTTGAGGGGGAGCGAAAGAACAAGTTGAGGGGGAACTCACGAAATCAAAAGAAGATGATCGAGATCAGACGAGGCTACAGACGAGACTGATCGAGATCAGATGAGTAAGATGAGTTCTGAGTTAACTGATGGGCTGAGCAAAATTAGAGTTGAAGAAAAAGCTAAGCCAGCAAATCAGAAGGAGAGAGTCAGCTGATCAGATAACCAGAACAGACCTGATCAGATGACCAGAAGAACAGTCGAGCTGATATGGTGATCAGAAGAGCAGACAAGCTGATCTGAAAGAAACTGACCAGAAGAGCAGAAGAGAAGGTTGCTGATCAGAAGAGGAGCAGATAAGACTGATCGAGATCAGACGTGATTGAGATCAGATGTGCTAACCTGATGCAGATGACCTGATGCTATCTTGATATGTTGACCTGAAGATGTGCTGATCTGATCAGTCGAGCTGATCAGATCAGGCAAGAAGAAATCAGATAGCCTGAGTCAAGTGACCTGAGGGTCAGTCAGTAAAAGTAACCTGAGGGTCAGGATGTCTGAAGTCAGAAGAGCTGAACTCAGTAAGCCTGAGTTTCAGTATGCCTGATCAGACAAGGTCCGCTGAAGAGAAATCTGTTGAATCAAGAATCCTGAGTAGAAGAATCCTGAGACTCAGAAGTATCCTGAGACTCAGAAGAATCCTGAAGACTCAGAGAAACCTGAAGACTCAGAAGATCCTGAAGAATATAGCCGTTAGATTCAGCTGACGTGGACCAATGAGAGGAAGACAACCAGCCTGAAAAAGCTGCAGAACTTATAGAATAGTATGGATTTGAATGTGATTCTCTCCAACGGTAACATTCAAATCCACACTATAAATACAAGATCTTCCATCAAATAAAGTGTGGAGAATGTGGAAAAAGATGCTACAGAGCCAAGAGCCATATACTCAAGCATTCCCACCATAGAACACAAGTCTGTAGATATATAAATATATTCAAGAGTGTTCTTAAACACAATCTAAGCAACCCAAGATATATCCTAAGCTTAGAGAGATTGTCCCAACCTTAGCATTGAGGCTAAACAAATGTAAGGGAAAATCTCAACCTAGTTGGAGACACCAACCAAACCCAAACCCTATTGTTAGGTAGTTTGTGTGATTGTTGGAGTTGTAAAGAGTGAGTAAGCTGCAGAGTAGTCAGCCAGAAAGCTCTAGAGAAGAAGTGAGTAAACTGTTTTAGACAGTCAGAAAGCTTGTAGGCAATCCCGTGGAGGGAGATAAGTCCCGAGGCGAGCCCGAGAGGGTGATAAGTCCAGTTTGAGTGAGAGCTCGTTAAATATCTGTAGGCAATCCCGTGGAGGGAGATAAGTCTCGATTGAAGGAATTTCCCTAGGAACAGGGAGAGTGGATGTAGGAGCTTGAGTATCCGAACCACTATACTTTGTTATGTTCTTTATTGCTTTATGTTCTTATCTTGTCATATGCATTCGATTATAAGCAAAACACAACACATGGACTTAAAAAGCAAAAAATTGGAATCACCATTCCTTCACCCCTGTTTTATATGCATTACATATTTTTTCCGCATTTCATGGGTTTTTCACTGGGACCAACATGCTCAAATTCACAATTTCCTCTCTAGTAAGTGTATCACTCTTCACTCAAAGTATATCAAGGATGTGTATGCTCTCAAAATCAAATCACACAAATGCACTACTATATGCTTGCCAAAAGTCTAAGTTCTCCACCACAAGTTAAGTGTTCAATTAATGAATCAATGAGGACTTTTTATTTGGTTGTAATTTTGGCTCTTTGGTTAAGGTAGGGAAGATTTGGATAAAGTGACTCATAAACTAGTGGAGCGAGAAGTAAAGACGCCTAGAAAATCTTTAAATCTCTTAAGAGAAAGTTGCAATTGATCGAATTGCAACTCTGATTAGGTGTCGTAATTGCTTGTATTTATGTGATTTTGTTGCTCAATTTGACAGTAATACATGCTTTTATTGCACTAATATCACTCAATTTGGCCTAAATGTGGAGAAAGGTTGTGCTTTGCTTTTTGTGTAGGAAATAAGTGGAAATGAGCTAGAATTGATTAAATAAACTGCTCTTATATAGAAGTATGTAGGAGAAGAGAGTTCAACCATGTAAAAGAGCTTGAAATGAGGGTTGCAACGCAAAAAGAACCAAATCAATCGGAGTTCGGGAGCTCGAGTTATGGGCGAAACAAAAATGTCACGCTGTTGGTGCTACTCGACTCGAGCCAGACTACTCGAGTCGAGCTGGCAGCTCCAGTCGATCCAATGTGCTTGACATTTTGATCATTCGGAGTACAGTGAGTTGGGGGAAATTTTTGGGCTACTTGACCCGAGCAACCCAGCTCGAGTCGAGCTGCCGAAAATACAAAAACGCGTGCGCGACTTATGGCCAACTTGACCAACTGGAGGTTGAGCAACCAAACTCGGGTCGAGCTGGCCCAAAAACAGAGATGCTGCCAAAAAGCCCTAGGGACACGTGCCAACTGAGTCCAAAGCATATATAAAGGCCCAACTTCGTTTTTTCCACATTCAGTAGCTAGGGGAAGAGATAGGATAGTAAACAAGTAATACCTTTGAGAACTTCAACTAATACTTTTTTATATTTTTGCATTTTCCTTCCATAGATAGCTTAGTTTATCCTTGAATAGCATATATATAGTGTTAATTTCAATTTTCAGCAAGAAACCAAGGAGTATTGATGGATTTTGTATGGATTGGTTCTTGAACTTCAATAGTAAGATGTTTATTTATTTCTATTGGTTGTTTGTTGCTTATTTTGATATGGGTTTCTTGTTTTCTTGCATTTTAGCCATGGATTTTGCTTGTAGCACCATGGGCTAATGTTCCTTTGTGTTTGAGTGTTGTGAATTGTGTTGATGATTGATTAATTGCTTGTTAATGGTGGATTGTCTCTATTGATGGTTATCTTTTGAATTTTGGGGTTGTTTAATGTTCAATTTAGGTTGGTTTGACTATTAGCTTGTTCGGTTATCTATTTTATCACAACGAGAATTGGGTAAATGTGGGTAGACGAATATTTATTGGTTTGATTTGTCGGATTTGAGTCAATTCACATCCTATTGCAACGAGAGTTGGGTAGGATCTTTAGAATCTCCATAGTTCACATTGAATCACTAGCTAATAACTAGTGTTGAAGATGAAGATATTTATGAGAGTGATCTCTATGCTACAAGTGGGAACACAAGGGTAGGGAGTAGTTAGTTAGTTAGGGAACCGTTAATCGAACATCATCCGAGGATCAACACCCGAACACCTCTCACTCTCAATACACAACATTCTCATTTAGTTGCTTTACTAATTTATTCTCTAGTTTATAGTTTTGTTATTTGTCTTGCTTAGTTGTTAATTGCATTGTTTTTAAGTTTCCAACATGTTTCACATTATAATCATGTGACAACACATAACAATTAGGCTATATTTCACACCTAGTCCCGTGGATTGATATTAAACCGGGCAATTCAACGACCCTCTTATACTTGAGAGGTTAGTGTGAGAAATCACGTGTCAAGTTTTTGGCGCCGTTGCCGGGGACTAGGTTGTGTTAAGTATAACTAGTTGTTTGTTGAATGTGATTACTAGTGTCTTTTTCTTTTTAGTAACTAACATTGCTAATAATTGGCTTGGATATTTGTGGTGTTTGTTGATTCTCTAGTGTGTATGAACACAAGAGCAAGTGGGATTGAACCAATTCCCATTGATCTTGAGATTGAAGCCAAAATCGAACATTAGGCCAACAAAGAGCAATTGGAGAAAACCAAAACAACCGAATAAATTTTGAAAGGGGGTGAAAATAGGGAACGTCCTATGTGAGAATATTTCAACCCGCAAGTACAAAGACACTATGATGGCATTGCTCGTCCACCTATAGCGGCTAACAATTTCGAAATCAAGCTGGGGCTCATTCAAATGCTCCAAAAACAACAATTCGGGAGAGGCAAGAATGAAGACCCTAATAGGCACATCTCCCAATTTCTAGAGTATGCGGATAAGGTCAAGATTAAGGGTGTGACGGATGATGCATGGAGGGCCCGACTTTTCACATTTACCTTGAGGGATAAGGCGAAGGATTGGATCTCGTCCCTACCTCCCGATTGCCTTGGATCATGGGATGTCTTGGGTAAAAAATTCTTGATGAAGTTCTTCCCACCATCAATGACCCTCCATTGCAAGAAGAAGATTGCCCAATTTTGTCAAGGGAATGGGGAAAACTTGTATGAGGCTTGGGAGAGGTACAATGCTATGCTTCGAAGATGTCCTCAACACAACTTCGTCAAGGATCAAATTGTGAGCTATTTCTACTACGGGTTAAATGATGAGGCACAAATGTTTATAGACTCTTCAATGGGTGGCTCGATGTTTGATAAAACCGGGACAGAAGGGATTGATTTGATCGAGAGAATTGCTAACAACACTTTCAATTGGCCCGCCGAAATATTTATGGCTCATCGAGTTGCTCAAGTGGATAGTGATCCAAACAATGCAATGGAGGAGGCAATGAAGCTCCTCAATAACAAAGTGGATTCATTAGCGGAGAGTCAAAAAAGGAGAATGATGGGGGGAAACATGGAAATGCCACAAAGTTTTGATCATGTGGAGGAGGCCAATTACATGGGTATGGGCCATTATCAACAAGGAAGTTACCAAGGAAACCAAAATTTCCAAGGAAATCATTACCAAGCCCCTAACCAAAATTTCCAAAGTCAAGCCCCTAACCAAAATTATCAAAACCGTTACCAAAATAACCCTTCCCAAAACTTTCCCAACCAAAACAATCCACATTCACAATTCCCAAGCCAAAACCAACCTTCTAGCCAAAACAACTATCAACAAAACTTCCAAAACCAAGGCAACAACCAATACCAAAATAACCAAGCCTTCCCATATAACAATTCCTACAATCCAAACCTCCGAAAACATGAAAACTTCTCATACTCGAACCCGAAGGCCGCCCTCACTCTACCACCAGAATTTGATCCCGGAGCCCGTGTACCCAACAATGAAGGGAGGCAAACTCTAGAGGATAGTTTGGCCACATTCATCTCTCTATCGAATCAACAAACACTCAAGTCCAATCAAAGGTTTGATAAGATAGAAAATTATTTGAAGAATCTTAGTAATGTCCCTCATGCCATAGCTTCTCTCTCAAACCAATTGAAGAACTTGGAATTCCAAATGGGGCAAGTGGTATCCTCAAGCCAAGGGAAATATAAGGAGAAGTTTCCTTCCACAACGGAGGTGAATACTAGAGAACATTGCAAGGTCATTGAATTGAGGAGTGGTACAAGGTATGATGGGCGGAGCATGCCTTTAGAGGATAAAAAGAGAGATAAGAAGGAGGAGATTGTTGATGAGGATGCTTGTGTTGAGGTGGAAAGTGTTGAGGAGCAGAGGGTTCCTAAATGGAAGAAGGCTAAGGAGTTAAAGGAGAAAAACGAGAAGGTTGAGTGTGATGGATGGAGAATTCCTAAAACCCCAATTCCACCACCTTTTCTTCAACGTTTCATGAAGAAGAAGCTAGATGATAAGTTCGGAAAATTCTTAGAAATCTTCAAGAAAGTGACCTTGAACGTGCCTTTCTTGGAGGCAATCGAGGAGATGCCGTCTTATGCGAAATTTCTCAAAGAGTTGGTCACTAAGAGAAGGAAGGCGGATGAGTGTGAAATGATAAGTCTAACAAGTGAGTGTAGTGCCTTACTCCGAAGAAACCTCCCTAAAAAAGTCAAAGATCTGGGGAGCATAACCTTGTTGTGTGAGTTGAGTAACAAGGAGAAGAGAAACATTCTATGTGACGTTGGTGCGAGCATCAATCTCATGCCCTTATCGATTTACAACCGTTTGAAAATGGGGGAGCTCAAACCAATGTCCATGACGTTACAATTGGCGGATCGTTCTATCACTTATCCAAAGGGAATTGTGGAGGACGTGCTTGTGAAGATTGACAAGTTTGTATTTCCGGTGGATTTTGTGGTGCTAGAGATGGAAGAGGACATTGAAATTCCTTTGATCTTGGGTAGACCGTTTCTAGCTACCGCAAGGGCAATGGTGGACATGTACACGGGCAAGGTGACCTTGAAGCTCGATGATGAGGAGCTTGTTTTCGACTCCTACAAAGCCATGAGGCATACATTCGAAGCGGAGGAGTGCAAATCCATCGATGTTGTTGAACATTGTGTCCAAGAGAAAATTGAGAAATCTCTTGATCCTTACATTCCTCATGCTTATATCAATCCTTCATTTGATTGTTACACTAATCCCTTATTTGAAGAAGAAGAAAAAAAGAGAGGATGATGAAGAAGAGAAAGAGGTCCCAAGCGATGAGAAGGATAAAGATGATAATCTTATTGTCGAAAAAGATGAAGAGGAGTATCCATTGATGAATGTAAGCAACATGGAAAATCAAGAATCATCCAAAAAGATTTTGGAGAGTGAAATGAGCATTTTTAATCCCTTAGACTCTTCAATTTTAACTTTATTGGATATAGATGCTTCTATTGATTTTGTCTTGCCTCTTGATACTTACAATCAAAAGAAAGAAATTGAGAAAGATTTGGGAATTCTTGAGATAAGAGAGAAAGAAAGGCAAGAGATGATGGTGAGAGAAAATAGATACAATTTGGAGAATTCCATCATCCATAAGTTATGCAAGAGAGATGGAGGTTATTGGTCGATATTTCGTGAGAGCCTCCTTGATTTTGAGGCCAAAAGATTGAAATACAAAGGCAAGAAGGATCGATATCCATGGCCTTTCCGATGAGTTGAACGACTCAAGTTCCGTCTGGCATAGGACGTTAAACCTTGCGCTTAATGGGAGGCAACCCATCTTTACGTTCTTTTATGTGTTTATCTTGTTCGTTTGATCTTGTTTTAGTAGTGTCATTTTTTGTAGGTTGTCGGGATCGTGTGACGAGACTTGGTGAAGATATCAAGCTTAAAGGAAAGATACGTGCTTGAAGGAAACTTTAGGTACAAGCACCTTTTCCCAAACTTATATTTGCTTAGCAAAGTCTAAGTTTGGGGGGGGGTGTTTCATCTTTTTATGCATTTTACATTTGCACCGGCGCACCCCCATTTTTGAGGATCTTGGTGGATGTTCACCTTTTGGCAACTTTTTGGACTTAATTGATGATATATACTTGTACATGAGTTTTGCCTTGGTGTTTAAGTGCGGAGTTGAGGTTGATTTACTTGTCTATATTTGAAATATGTGCTTATGAGTATGATGTTTGGTGCACTTTCATGGTAAACTACCCCTTTTTCTAAACTTAGAATTGCTTAGCAATATCTAAGTTTGGGGGGAGGGTAGTCCTTATTTTACGTTTCATTTGCACCGGCACACCCATTTGTCTACTTGGTGGATGTCATTACTTGTTGGAGATTTGGATTGTGCTATATTCTTGATGATTATGTGGCATTTTTGCTCCTTGGGTATTGTGAATTGTGATGGATATTTTTGTGTGTGATGTTGAGATTTTTGCTTGGTTGATGGGTAATATTGGATGTGATGAGGTGATTACTTGTTGGAGGATTGTACTACTTGATGATATGCTTTGAGATTGATGGACTAGGGATGGTGTTACTATTGCCTATTGCTAATCTTGAGAGGCTTGAGCCATTTGAATCATTCATATCATGATTTAAGTTTCTTTTCTAGAGTGGATCATTCACAAAATGCATGCTAGAACTTGCCCCTTTGTCTTGTTTGAGATCATATTTTTGGGAAGGTGTTAAAGATGATTGGAGGCAATTTTTGGTTTGATGACTCACTTGGCAAAATAAATCCCACCCGAATGAAGTCAATTCACAGTAAGCCCCTTTGAGCCTTTAAGCCTATTTTTGTTGGAAAGCTACATTGATTTAGCCATTTTCACCATTTCTTTCTTGAGCCCCATTTTGATCCCTATTGACTTGTAGAGCTTCATGGTTGGTAAATAATGGAAGGATAAAATTTAAATGAGTGGATTTTGAGTTGTCAATGTGAGAAAGTTGAGAAAAATGCAAAAAGAGGTTGAGCAAGAGTGAAGAGAGAAAATAAGCCTTGAAAAAAAAATGTGAAAAAGAGAAATAAGGCTTGAAAAAGAGCTCTAAAAGGAAAAATGAAAGAAGGAACCTTCAAAAATGAAATGGAAAAAATGAATGAAGAAAGTAAGGTTTCGAAGGAGCTTGAAAAAGAAAAATGGCTCCAAAAGAAAAGAAAAGAAAGGGAAGGTGAAGCTTCAAATGAGAAAAGAAAGAGAAATGAGTGTGAGTTTGAGTTCTAAAAAATTCTTGAGTGATTTACCAACACTTGTTGCTCTATAAGGAATTGAGTCACTTTGTCCAAAATTTTACCCCACCTTTGTCCAAAGAGCCTACATTACAACCTTGTGAAAGACCTCCTTGATTTGATTACCTAATCCAAAAGAGTTGATGGAGAATTGAGATGAGGGGCAAGCCTATGGATGTGTATGGAGTGGATTGATTGAAAGAGTGTAAACACGTCCCTTGAAACAAGTGAGTTTTGTGTGAATTACTTCCATAAGAGAGTGAGAATAATGCACTTGAACTTGTCTTATCTTGATCATTGCATGTTTATTTGTGGTATGAGAGTTCACTTGTGATTCCTTATTCATTTGATATGATCCTTGAAGTCCATTGCATAAGTCTTGATGTCCATACATTGCATACTTGACAATTCCTCCTCCTTGTTCTATTTTCTTTTGTTGATTGGGGACAAGCAACACTTTAAGTTTGGGGGAGTTGATTAGGTTTCGTAATTGCTTGTATTTATGTGATTTTGTTGCTCAATTTGATAGTAATACATGCTTTTATTGCACTAATGTCACTCAATTTGGCCTAAATGTGGAGAAATGTTGTGTTTTGCTTTTTGTGTAGGAAATGAGTGGAAATGAGCTAGAATTGATTAAATAAACTGCTCTGATATAGAAGGATTTAGGAGAAGAGAGTTCAACCATGTGAAAGAGCTTGAAATGAGGGTCGCAACGCAAAAAGAACCAAGTCAATCGGAGTTCGGGAGCTCGAGTTATGGGCGAAACAAAAATATCGCGCTGTTGGTGCTACTCAACTCGAGCCAGACTACTCGAGTCGATCTGGCAGCTCGAGTCGATCCAATGTGCTCGGCATTTTGAGCATTCAGAGTACAGTGATTTGGGGGAAATTTTTGGGCTACTCGACCCAAGCAACCCAGCTCGAGTCGAGCTGCCGGAAATACAAAACGCGTGCGCGCCTTATGGCCAGCTCGACCAACTGGAGGTCGAGCAACCCAACTCGGGTCGAGCTGGCCCAAAAACAGAGATGCTGCCAAAAAGCCCTAGGGACACGTGCCAAATGAGTCTAAAGCATATATAAAGGTCCAACTTCGTTTTTTCCACATTCAGCAACTAGGGGAAGAGATAGGATAGTAAACAAGTAATACCTTTGAGAGCTGCAACTAATACTTTTTCATATTTTTGCATTTTACTTCCATAGGTAGCTTAGTTTATCCTAGAATAGCATAGATATAGTGTTAATTTCAGTTTTCAGCAAGAAACCAAGGAGTATTGATAGATTTTGTATGGATTGGTGCTTGAACTTCAATAGTAAGGTGTATTTATTTCTATTGGTTGTTTGTTGTTTATTTTGATATGGGTTTCTTGTTTTCTTGCATTTTAGCCATGAGTTTTGCTTGTAGAACCATGGACTAAGGTTCCTTTATGTTTGGGTGTTGTGAATTGTGTTGATGATTGATTAATTGCTTGTTAATGGTGGATTGTCTCTATTGATGGTTGTGTTTTGAATTTTGGGTTGTTTAGAGTTCAATTTAGGTGGGTTTGGCTATTAGCTTATTCGGTTATCTATTTTATCACAACGAGTTGGGTAAATGTGGGTAGACGAATAAGTATTGGTTTGATTTGTCGAATTTGAGTCAATTCACATCCTATTGCAACGAGAGTTGGGTAGGATCGTTAGAATCCCCATAGTTCACATTGAATCACTAGCTAATAACTAGTGTTGAAGATGAAGATATTTATGAGAGTGATCTCTATGCTACATGTGGGAACACAGGGGTAGGGAGTAGTTAGTTAGTTAGAGGACCCTTCCTTTGCAATTACCCGGGTGATAAAGAGTGAACTCACATCCCGATCTTAGGTGTTTAATGAAACCGGAACCTAGGCTTACCAAGTACGGGGATGGTTAATAAAGAATGATTGTTCTTAGGGAGTAACCGGATGTAGAGACAACCACCTAGGCAACCGTTAATTGAACATCATCTGAGGATCAACACCCGAACACCTCTCACTCTCAAAACACACAACATTCTCATTTAGTTGCTTTACTATTTATTCTCTAGTTTATAGTTTTGTTATTTGTCTTGCTTAGTTGCTAATTGCATTGTTTAAGTTTCCAACATGTTTCACACTATAATCATGTACAACACATAACAATTAGGCTATATTCCACATCTAGTCCTGTGGATTGATATTAAAACGGACACTTCAACGACCCTCTTATACTTGAGAGGTTAGTGTGATAAATCACGTGTCAAACTCAAAAACTTGAGCTCCCACAAGTTACTTGTGTTGGAATTTAGAGGCACGTAAACACGTAATACATGCACAGCGGAAATAAATAGTTCACTAACAACGAACATATAATTACATAAACGATTACAATAATCATAACAAGAAACCTTACAGTGATTCGATAGCAGATTTCTCAACTATGGTATCCACGTAATCCCCGTAGGCAGACTTGCACAGATCTGCCAGTGTTGAATCGGAGATGGAATTTGCTAGGAAAATTCATATTCTAGATTTTATGGAGAAACTAGGTTTTCTTGTTGTAGTAAATAATGAATCCCAGGATGTCATATATATAAGGAGAGATTGACTTAAATCTTAAGCAATCTTTATTAGGAAGATAATTCCTAATCTTGCAAAGCATATCTCAAAGATATGTTTTTCCCTACAGATATTTTCCTACAATAATATTCCATAATATTATTTTGGGATTCCTATTTAATTAAATCTAATTTAATTTAATAGTAATAATAATTAATTCTAAATTAATATATTATTAATTCTCCATAAATTAAATATTAAATCTAGTTTAATACTTAATCAACCAACTATAATCCGTACACGGGGGTTACTTGTTGTGTGACCCATAGGCCCTCATATATCGAGCGATTAGTTAAACTAACGGTCTTCATTGAACCCTAGACAATAAATTAGACATTCTCAATATATGAGGTACATTGCGAGAAACGTGCAACTACCTGTAACTGTAACATGGGCTATTACGATTCTCGAATACTCGATTAGTCTCGAACATGATGAAGTGTCTATTCGAATAACATAATCGATTTATCTCTAATCATTAATTGATCACTTATGTCACACTTGGCCAAAAGTCCAAGTTGACGTGCATTGGCCAATGACTTTGATCCAATTAAGATGAGAAGGTAAGTATTCTCTCTAAATTCACTTTGAGGAATGAATCCTTTTCTTGGCTCAACTACCATGCACATGCATTTCGTGATGAACCCAATCCAAGACATATCTACCCATAGACGGGTTTAAACGTCGGTCATGGTCAAAGTTCATCACTCCACACATGTCGTGCGTATTGACCTCAAGTCAAAGGAGTATCGCATCGCTCCCACTAACCGAGACACCCGTAAACACATATAGTGGAACTACATGAAACGGTTGCTCGGATGGGTATACCAATACCCTCTAAGATATTTGTGCATCCATCATGAGATACCTAGTATCTCGTAGTAAGTGAGATCTAACTACACTCTCTAAGAGTATGATGCAGATCTCACACCAATCTCCATTGCATCATCAATATCCCATTCTTGATGATCCTCGCGGGGCTATTTGAGAATCACGCTTAAGTCATCTGAGTTCTCACTCACTCAATGACAGCAATGACTCAAGGGGAACACAGATAAGAACAAATGCAAACAATCAAACATAATATTCTAATAAGTGCAACGCCATATATTTAATATTAAATAAACAATAATATTAAACCAATACTGAATATTATCTGAGCATTATGTCCTTACAATGGATTGTCTCTAGGACACTAACACTAACAACTTGTTCATCTTTTAAGTACGTTATTCACCATCAAAACCATTAAACACTTTTGAACTTGAAGCTCTACCAAATATCTATACAGAATAGATTTTCTTTCTCAATTTTCATTTCTTTTCAAACCAACTCTCTTTTTCTTTAATTTTTTTTCAACTCAACAATTCATCTTTTTCCTCATTTTTTTCCTTTTCCATTTCTTTTCTTCTTCATTTTTTTTTCACTCTTTTTTTTCCCTTCTCTTTCATTCTCAATTCACTTAGGCACAACTAACCTCTAAAATTTGCAATTAAGCTCAATTCAACCACATTTGTCAACAATGAAGCTCCACTAGTTCATAGGAAAATTAGGCTCATAAAAGATGGACAAATAGGCTAAACTTTCGTAGGTTGCCAAAGAATATAGGATAAAAGGCTCAAAGTGGCTAACTACGGAAAAAATTCATTTGGTATGGAAAATTTGGCCAAGTGACTTTTCAAAACAAAGATGGTCTCATATCATTTTCAAAAATTTCACACTAAAAGTAGCCTCAAACAAGACAATTGGCAAGTTCTAGAGCACATAAGCATGAATGATACTCACAAGAAGGAAATTAGACCAAAAAAATATGGAAGTCTAAGGCTCAAAAGCTCACCGGCTTGTCTAATCATGAATCGAGCACAAAATCAAGCACAATCTTCACATAAACAAGTAAACCAACAAGCCTCAATCCATACCATCACGTTCAACTAAATTTCAAGAACCAACAATCATCAACAGTTAAGCCTCAAAAATCTCTCCAACCACAAGACATCTCATCTACAAAAACTAACTAAGAAAAGAGGAACACCGGTGCAAAAAGAATAAAAGGTAAACACACATAAATATCCCCCCAAACTTAAATAAAACTATCGAGTTGAATGCAAAGTTTGGGTAAAAGAGTGTTACCTAAGAAATTTCCACCAAGTGCACTCACAAAAATGCAAGTCACCGCAACCAATTTGTCCTCAAAAGGAGTGGGAAGTGAGCTATGAATAGCTTCTTGAGGCAACATGATCTCCAAATCCAAGGGTTCAAGGGGTACCTTCCTTGACCTCTTATGCATATGTACCTACAAAAAGCCTCCAAAAAGCATCAAAGTACCCACAAAAACAAGAACTATACAAAAATAAAAAAGAAAGCAAGTAAAATGCAACTAGTAATAACACTCAACGAACACTAAGTCACACCTAGTGTACTCAACTAACTCAACTAAATCCCCGGCAACGGTGCCATTGACTTGGTCGGATTTTAGCGAGCAAAAGAAACAAACATTATTCTTCTTGCTACTCCCCGCAAGTGCACGGGATCATCGTAGTAGAAAAATGAAGTATAGGGACCAAGTAGTATCGAACCACGGAGTTTAGGAGTACGGTGTGGCCCTAGTGCTATGTGTCGTCATGCTATTGTAAACTAAAACAAGAAAGGAAAGGAAAGAGGAACGTGACTAAAACAATAAAAGGGGCACCCGACTAGGTAGGATAAAGGAAAGAGGAACATGACTGAGGTGATGATCAAATGTTAAATTCAAACAAATGAGTTAATGAAATTATCCTAGTTTAATTCTCAATTGCGTGATAAGGACTAAATATTTAAGGCTACTAATAAGCACGATAGAGTAAAAAGCTATAGAGGACAACTGTTTCCCTTCGGGTAATATAGTCTTACAATAAGGTGTTCCCAAACCCGGTAGTAAAGTCTCCCTCATATCCCTCACATTTCGCTACTTAATTTTAAGCTCAAATGTCTAACTATGGGGGGTTCTAACACTAAATATCCTCTCTCGAATGGATAAGAAGTGTAATTAATGCATTTAATCAATACTCAACTCACAAATTTTCAATTAATGGCACTCACGCAACTCTCGTTTGTAGCAAGTATGATTTCGTACAAAAATTAATAGAAAAAAATCAATTAAAGCACCATAAAGCCCATAATAGAATCAACATCAACCAAGAAATAAACTAAAAATAACTAAATCCAAACATGAGTTCAAAATCCACAAAATCTCAAAACCAAAAGACATTAGGAGTACTAACCCATCAATTTACATCTCAAAATCTTACAAAATAAAGCTCAAGAAATCAATGGGACTATTAATTGAAATTAAAAATAAAAGGAAACCAAGCCATAGAAGACATCTTGAGGTTGAATCCTTGAATCTTTAAGCCCAAAAATACTCCTTCCTCATTTTCCTACAAAATAAACAAAACACTACCTTTTTCGATAATTAAGCACAATTAGCCAATTTAGTGTAAAAAATGCATGAAACTCTATCAAATTAAGCTAATAAAGAGCACGAATTTTGAGCAATTTTCACACTAATCAAGCGACGCCGTGGGACGTGATTTAGAGTCGAGCGGTGCTAGAACAAATTAGGGTTTGCACAGGTGATGCGAACAAGAAGAGCCAGGGGGATAAAATACGCACATCTACACAATTAAGAAAGGGGGCCAAGTATCTACCCATGTACATGCACTCCGTGATGAACCTAATCCAAACCATATCTACCCATGGAAGGGTGCAAGCGTCAGTCATGGTCAAAGTTCATCACTCCACACATGTCGTGCGTATTGACCTCAAGTCAAAGGAGTATCGCTCCCACTAACCGAGATACTCATAGATACATATAGTGAAACTACATCAAACAGTCTCTCAGATGCGTATACCAATACCCTCTAAGGTATCTGTGCATCTATCATGAGATACCTAGTATCTCGTAGTAAGTGAGATCTTACTTCACCCTCTAAGAGTATGATGTATATCACACACCAATCTCAATTGCATCATCAATATTCAATTCTTGATGATCCTTGATCGGGGCTATTTGAGAATCATGCTTAAGTCATCTGAGTTCTCACAACCTCAATGACAACAATGACTCATGGGAACACAGATAAGAACAAAGGCAAACAATCAAACATAATATTGGAATAAGTGTAACGCTATTTATTCAATATTAAACAACAATAATATTAAACCAATACTGAATATTATCTTAGCATTATGTCCTTACAAAGGATTGTCTCTAGGACACTAACACTAACAGAAACCGCTCACCTGAATTTTAAAACTGCTCAATTCAATTTGAACAGTCACATGTTGGAAAAAGATAAATAAATTTGAGGCAAAAGTTCATTTGCCCGTCCGCCACCAATTCGTTGCGATATTTGTGTATGGAGGTCGCGCTTGTACACAAGTTCAAGCCTCGAAGACCCATTTTGGCCATGATTTGCACCCCTCTGCGTGTACGCGTGGAGGTTGTAGCATGTTAGGATATTTTAGTTTTGATGATTTATGCAAAACATCGTGTAATTGTCTGCTTGTATTACTTGTGTCTCAAGTCTATATAGGTGACAAGTTGAGGGGGAATTCAGTCAAATAAGCTAAGAGATCAGCCATGAAGATATCAAAGATTAGCTGATGAGGATAAGAAGCCTGTGGATAAGGAGGCTAAAAACAAGGAGCCTGAAGACCAGTCACCTGAAGCTAGCCGTCAGGATCAGCTGATGTGGATCAATCAGATAAAAACAACCAGACTGACAAAAATTACAGAAATTCAAGAATATTATGAATTTGAATGTGACTTTCTTCAACGGTAACAATCAAATCCACACTATAAATACAAGCTCTTCCTTCATTACAATGGGTGGAAATTGCTATTAAGCCAAAGAGGCAAATCCTCAAGCATTTCCACCATAGAACATAGAGCATGAGATATACAAATACATCCATCAGTGTTCTATTTTGTATCTAAGCAAATAATGTTATATCCTAAGCTTAGAGAGATCTTTTTCAACCTTAGCATAAAGGCTAAATCATATATCAGTTGAGCATATTTTAAGTGCTGATTACTACCCAGGGATCTTTTGTCAATAGGCTTGTATTTAGGGTAGTTATCCATCAGTTGCCTTAGTAGCTTGGCTCACTGATCACAGAAAAAATTTCAAAAAGATTCACAATAGTATTCCCCCCTCTATAAGTGTAATGATATCAATTAATAAGTGTTATGATATTAATTTATAAATAGAATATATAAATTTCATAATATGAATAAGTTTCACTGAAGACCTACTCTAAGTAAAAATGGTATGAGGATGGTCCCTCAACCCCCGATACTTCGGCGGGATGAGGATGGTCCCTCAGCCTCGCCCTCTTGACAAGCCTAAAAGAGGATGTGAGAAAATAAGAGTATCTTAGTAGGTGTTTTGAGTATATTAATGCACTTAATTGATCCATATTTTATCTTTATACTTTGATCATTACTTAATGACTTCAATTGTTATTATATTTTACTCATAAATATTCATTCTCTTTATAAATTAACCTCACAATATCTCATAATACCCCTTTTTTTTCCCTTGAAACTGGTGCGTAAAAATATGGGAATAGAATTGACACATTTTGTTGGGAAATGTATAGTTTCGGTGGAAGTTCCAAAATAGATAATGTAATAGGACCAGCCAGATCTGTTAGCTGACAGATGATCTAGATAGCAGATAAGATGACCAGCTGAAATGAATAGACAAGCTGGTGTAACAGATAGGTCACATATTGAGGGGGAACTCAATAAGTATATGTTAAGTCTTGAAGATCAGAAGATCAGATAAGTTGAAGATCAGATATGCTGAAGATCTGATGAATGAAGAAGTAGACAAGCCGAGAAGCAAACAAGCAGAAGACCAGAAGATATCAAGACAAGAAGACCTACATCAAATGACAACAATGATAGGTCAGTAAGTTGTGCTAAGACAACTTACAAACAGATGACCTAAATCAGGTGAACAGATAAGTGTTTGAACTGATCTGTGTCAACTCCATCAGGTGACTACTTCAATGTTACCTAGTACATGCCAAGTGTTCAGACAAGAAAAATATCAACCTGGTTAGTAATTCAAGTTCTGCAAAGTGTACTTGATAACCTATGAGGAATCGACAACGCATGTACGGAGCACTGACAAACTGCAGAAAGGCGGTTTAGGGTTAAACATCTACAAAGGATAAAATTGTACGAATTCCGCCATGCCATTCCTGAGCATGTCAAGTCAAGCCTGCAGACCTACCTAAAATAGACCGAAATTAGAATTGCTCTCCAAGAGCTAGTTCGAATTCGTGCCTATATATATGGGATCAAACCTTCATAGTAAGGTTACGGAAATTATCATCAAGCTCAAGCACAAGCAAATTTCCGCACGAAGAACACTAAATGGAACCATATTTTCTAAGTGTTCATCCCATCGTTCTTAGCATAAAATACTTATCCAGTTGATAGGATAGTATTCCAGTTGGAACATTACAAATCTTACACCCAAACACAAGTTAGGTTAAGTTTGTTATAGCAAGATTTCAGTCTAGGGTTTCTAGATCTGATTTTTGGGATTGGTTGAGTGAGAACTCGTGAAACATCTGTTGGTTGTACTGTGTTGGACTAACACATTAAACTAAGTCCAGTTGGTTAAGTTGGTGCCCCTGCTGATAGGGAAGAGTGGATGTAGGACAAGTTGTTCGAACCATTATAAATATGTGTGCCTTTACATTACTTTACACTTAATTGCACACTACTTGTTATCTGCATGCATATTCTGAATCTGGTTCAGATTAGCATCAAGCTACTGAATTGATCAGCTTGACACATTAGTCATCTGATCTAAAACAGATTGATCATAAATCTGATTGAGTAAAACTGGTTTTCACATGGGTTAATTAATCTTCCACACCATCAGTTAAACCGATAGACACTGAACTGATCTAGTTCATACAGATCAGTAAGTTGGATATCAGTCCATACTGATTCACACCGCACTCTGATCGGGCATACTTGCATATCACACCTGATCCAAAAAAAGTTTTGGAAGTCTATTCACCCTTCCCCTCTAGACTTCCACCCTCACTGAAACCCGTTCGGGACCTACAAGTGGTATCAGAGCAGTTGTTCTTCCGACCACTAGCTTTGAGTATCATCGGTTCTTGAGGAAGAACCTTTGTGGTCACTTGAACTAATCTTGAAAACCTGTTTTTTTAAAAAACTCATACTTTACAAAATCACCACAAGCATGGATAACACTTCAGGAATTCATCATAATTTACCCATGTTTTCTGTTGATGAGTATGCAGACTGGTCTATCGACACGAGAGACCATCTGGGAGTGATAAGCAACAGAATGGATGAGATCCTTGAGATAGGACCGATAATCATCTATCACTATAATCCAGATGAAGCAGGAGATCCTACTCAACCAGTTGGAGCAAGAATCAGGAAGAGTCCCTCTCTGATGGATGCAGATGAGAGGAAATTGTCAAATCTGGATACTGTTGCCAGACATCTCATCATGAAAACTATGGATTCTACTACACGAGAAAAGGTGAAGTACCTGAAGACTGCTAAGGAAGTTTGGGATACACTTGCTGAAATCTGCAGAGGAAATGAACAGATTAAGGACAGCAGATTGCAAGCTGAGTTGGTGATATTTGAGAAACTTAAGATGCTACCGAATGAAACAGTTGATCAATTTGATGGAAGGATCACTCGTGGAGTCAACCGACTTCGTGATCTAGGACGCGTAGTGTCAAAAAAAGATATCAACTACAAGATTCTCAGATCGTTGACCAAGAAATGGGATACCAAGGTGACCGTAATTAAGGATTGTCAAGATATTGTTACCATGAAGCCGAATGACCTAATCTTCATTTTGAAATCCTATGAGTTCGACCTGATTGAGAGAGGACAATGATCAGATGATGTCCCTGCTGAAGCTGCTGCAAATTCTACTAAATCTGTTGCATTCCAGGCAACCAGTAGCAGTTCACGAATTGTTGAACCAATTGGAAACATCATCAGCCAGGCCGAACAGATTGCACTACTAACAAGAAAACTTGAACGAACAAATGTTCAGATGGGCAAGTACAGAAAGTTTTACGATGACTATCGGCGAAGCAGAGGAAGAGATCGAAGATCTTCTAACAGATCACAAGAGAGGTATCGTTCTTCAGATGATAGGGATAACAGAAGAGATGAACGAAAAGACGATCACAGGGATGAAAGGAAAGATGATCATAGAGAGGATCGTAAAGAGAACAAACGAGGTGAGAGATCAGATAAGAGAGGTTCTGATTACAGACAAGATGGAAAGTCTCCTGGCAAATCTTACAGAAGAAATGATTCTCCTAACAGAGGAAGTTCTGGAGACTCAAGGGTTTGCTACAACTGTCAAAAACCAGGTCACTACAGTGCGGATTGCCCCGACATGACTCCCAAGGAAAGAGAGGAAAAATGGAACAGAAGAGAACAAAGGTTCCGAGACAGAAAAGCAATGGTTGCCGACACATCTGGCATCGATGATTCTTATCTACCTTCAGATGACTCTGGCTACTCATCTGTTGAAGATTTCTGTCTGATTACCACAACTGATGATGTCGATGATATGAACTTCTCATCTGATGATGACATCTGTCTTATTGCCAGAGAAGGAGATCAATCCGAGGTAATCTCTAAACCTTCTGTGGTTCCCTGTTCTACACTTGTTGTGCTGAGCACATCTGCTGGAGAGATTAACCTGCAGGTCTACAATGACCAATTGCTTGATGATCTCTCTAATGTAATAGATACTTATACACGAGTGGAAGCTGAGAACAAAAACCTAAGGGTTGAGAATATCCAGATTGTCAAGGAAATTGAGGCAAGTAAAGCAGCTGAACTAAAATCAGCTGAAATTGTTCAGAAGATGCTACTGTTGGGAGATGAATTTAATAAAGAAGTTTTGATTAGATCCCAAAAACCCTGAGTATGACATGTTCAGGAAGTTACCTGCACCATGTATAGTCAGCAGATATAGATCAGGTAAGATTTTTAAGACATCAAGACTCAAGATGTCATCAAGACATCAAGACTCAAGAAAGTTGTCAAGACATCAAGACTCAAGAAGTTTCAAGAAGACATCGATGACTCAAATATGTCATCAAGACTCAAAGATGTCATCAAGACATTGAAGACTCAGTATGTCACTAAAGACACTGAAGACTCGTAAGATAATCGAAGACCAAAAGAGTTATCGAAGACTCAAGAAGATATTGAATACTCAAGATAACCTCGAATGTTCGTGAGGCAATCAATAATATCTATCTCAAGACTACAAAACCGAGAAAAAACGCAAATATTCGAGAAAAGTAGATATTGCCCAAAACATTCATATGCGCAGACAAAAAAGGAACTAAGTCTAAGTGTTGTTTAAGGTTGTCTCATTCAGAGAGATTGACCAAAAAGAGTCGTTTTGTTTGTCTACATTCACTGAAGACAAGAACCAATCAGAGGAAGACAACACTGTACTTTTCATCTTAATCGAAAAGCTTAACCCTAAATCATGTCAGTAGTACTAAGTTCCAGACAGCAAAAATTGGTGATTGGCTACATGACTGCATATTTCCTAAAACATGCTAGGGAGTATTCAAACCTTAAATATAGTCGTTCATCAAACACCATAAGAGGAAACCCTTGATACTATCTCCTCCAACGGATAGTTTTTCAAGAGTGACCTTGGTGAAGTTGCCTATAAATACCAGTGACCCTTTACATTGAGAGGTTACGGGAAATTTCAAAGTAACTCAAGAGCTCATTCGTATTATTGCAAATTGAAGCACTCGAAAAACCTTAGAATTTCCCAAGTGTTTCACATTGGAGAGAGCTCACTATTCTAAGCCTAGAGTGATAGATATATCCAAAGCTTAGAAGAGATATCCTAGCCTTTGCATTTGTTCTTATTGTAAAGGATATCTCACCCTAGTTGGAAACCAACCCAAAACCCAAACCCTTTGTTAAGGTAGTTTGTGTGTGTTTTGTTGGTGAGTTAGAGTTGTAAAGAGTTAGTAAGCTACAGTGAGTTAGCCAAAAAACTCTAGAGAAGAAGTTAGTAAGCTACTTGTGGTAGTCTGAACACTTGTGTGTGTTTGAGTTAGTAAGTCTGCAAAGTGAGTCACTAGTAAAAACTCAAGGTAGAAAAGTGAGTAAGCTACGGTGAGTTAGTTTAAAGCTTTAGGAAGTGGTTAAGGAATTTCTCTCGAAGATCATAGAGAGTGGACGTAGGAGCTTGAGTCTCGAACCACTATAATTCTTTGTGTTGTTTTGCTTTTCATCTTTATTATTATCATTGCATATTTTTCACTGAAAGCATAGTTCACTGATATCCAGTTGGAACCAATCCACTGAACTTGCATCAAATTAATCACAGCCTTAATCACTGTTTTATTGATGGGAAGATTTTTAGCAAAGCTAAAACGAGTATAAACTTAGGGCCAACCATTCCAAGACACTTGAGTAGCTAGAACAGATAGTTACCAAAACCGAACTAACTCTATTGAGGGTTCAAGAAGATAATTATCGATCCAGCCTCAGATCTCCGATAAACTTCGAGGCTCAGTTGGGCTAATCTGAAGCTTCTGAAAGCAACTCAGGATCATTGTCTCAGTAGACTTTGACTCAGGGAAATCCGTACTTCTCAGGAGAAAATCATCAGGATAACCTGACTCATCTGACCTCAGTGAAAGAAAAGTTTTAAAAATCGAACACGTGTATTCCCCATACACGCGTGTGAGACTTCGTTAGCACGGGACCAACAAGTGGTATCGGTCGCGGTGGTTTATTTTTGACCACTTGCTTTGGTAGCCATAATCTATTTTCTTTGAAAGACTTTGGTGGTCTCTTGAATAGATCATTTGTCGATATCTTACAAGGCTCGATCATCATGCCTTCTAAGAAACTTCCTATGTTCTCTGTTGAGAGCTATGACCTATGGAGATTGAGAATGCACGCTCATCTGTATTGAAAACATGAAAGAATGTGGAGAGTGGTTTCTGAAGGACCATTCAAATTTACTGTTGTGAATCCCAGAATCATTGATACTGAGAGGAATGATCCCAGAGATGAATTTCCAAAGCCTGATGATCAACTTACTCCTGATGAGAGAAAGTTAGTCAATCTGGACTACATTGCTAAAGATACTTTGTATAGCACTATTGATGATGGTGTTATGGGGATGATTTCTCACTGTGAAACTGCAAAAGAAATATGGGACACACTTGTCATTATGTGTCAAGGCACGGATCATATTAAGGAAAACAAACTTTTCATTCTTTATTGGAAAGTTTGATAGCTTTGAAATGGAAGATAGTGAATCCATTGACAAACTTGAGGTCAGATTCACTAGCATCATGAATGATCTGAGTGCTCTTGGGAAAAGATACCTACAGAGAGAAGTGGCACTGAAATTCTTAGAGGATTATCTAAGAAATGTGATATACATGTTGTGGTGATTGAAAACACCAAAAATATTGATTTCATGCCATATCAACAAGTTTTCTCTGAACTGAAAGCTTACGAGTTTGTGATTGACAAGAAAACTAAGAAATTTGACAGCAAAGGTGATTCTTCATCTAGCAAGAATGTGGCTTTCAAAGCCAAAGAGAAATCTCAGAAGTCTAGAGAGTTCGAGAACTCACTTGCCAAAAAATCGGGATGAAAGGGGAGGATAAGCTAATCTTGATGGCAAGGAGGTTTGAAAGACTCAATAGCAGATATGGGAAATATAAGAAATATTACAGGAATCACAGGTACAAGAGAAACCCAGAAGCTGAGGACAGATACACTAAGAAAAGGAAGGACCAGAAAGCTGAAGGATCCTCATCCAAAAAGAAGGACTCCAAGACCAAGGAGGAAAGTGATCAGGATGATGATACCAACAGATCTTTACAAATTGTCGGAAGAAAGGTCACTTTCAATATGAGGATCTTGAAATGAAGTGAAAAGAAAGAAAAAAGAGACAAGCCAAGAGAGACAGAAGATCTCCAAAGAAGAAAGCTATGATTGCGAGAAGAGGAAGAACATTCGAAGAAGGTTCCAGTTCCTCGAGATGAAATTTTTCGCATAAAGGACAGTTGATGATGATGTCATCTTATGGCTATGGAGGAGGTAAATTCTTCTATCTCTGTTGTTGCTCCTACACAAGCACATGAGTTCTCAAGTTCAACTGTAAATAGTAACTTTGACCGATGGATTCGTTTGAGAATCTTATGAAGGACTATTACGTGTTACAAGAACTACTCATCGAAACTCAAGAGCGTAACAAGGAACCGGATCACGAGAATCAAGTGGAAAGACTCTAAAAATGTTGAGATCACTTCTCAATTGATGGGAACTATCGATGAATCGGATGTTCGAAAGTACAACTCTTAAAAAGAGAAGGTGATAGATATCCTGAATGGAAAATTAGAGAAATCCACTAAAGAGATCCAGCTTATCAGAACTGAGTTCAATGACCTCTTTGAGAAGCATGAAACTCTATAGAAATGTGAGGATAAAGCGCAGAGAAAGTTAGCTCTATTGAATGCATCTAAAATGATAGATGAAATTGAGTTATCAAAGACCAAGAACTAAAAAATTTGGATTGGGATACATCCGGGGGAACCTCACAAGGTCTTCGAATGTCGCTTCTAGTAGCACCAAGATCGTCTTTGTTAAACCCGGTGACATCTAATCTTCATCTTCAAGAACCGCCGAGTTTTAGACAAGGGTAAAGGACCTATGGTTTTGAAAAACGAAGGTTCAGTGGGGAAGAAAGCCCGGACCTCGGGAAAAGGCTAGAAAAACGAACACTCGGTAGGGAAATTTTCACCCAAGATGCTTCAAAGCCCAAAGCTAAGAATATCAACCTAAAGAGATCTGCACTGAACCATCAGAGGAATTTTCAGAAGAGAAACACTTAGCAGAGATATTCTCAACTGAAAAGACCAAGTCCTCGACATCGAAAGACCCCAATTTCAAAGACAGTAACCCAAACCCCACTTGCCTAAGGGTAAAGGTTTCTGAACCCAAGTCAGAGACAGAGACCAACAAGACAAAAGCTAAGGCACTTGAACAAAAGGCCTGAACCCAAGAAGAACTCTAAGGCTCATGTTCATGCTAAGGCTGACACTCATGCACAGGATACTGCCAAGGCTCCTAGGGTGGTGAATGTGTATGTAGATGTTTATGGGAGACAAATCAGCCACTTTAAAGTAATTAGAGTTGTTAGGCAGATTTGGGTTCCAAAAGGTATAACTAACCTGGTAGGACCCTACACCAAATGGGTACCTAAGAACTGATCTGTTTTTCAGGTGAAGGAAAAGGACACTAAGCTGACTGAAAACAACATAGCACTGATGAGTGGAAATAAATTGGCTCCTGTTGTATGGTTTCTGGACAGTGGATGTTCAAGACATATGACAGGATATAAACAACTAATCACTGACTATGTTGAGCAAAAAGGCCCTCAAATCACATTTGGAGACAATTCCAAAGGACAAACTGAAGGATATGGAACTCTTGAAGTTGACTCTGTTCATATCCATGGTGTTTCATGTTGGGATTATACTGAAAAGTATGCTTTTTACTTTGTATAATCGAAACTGAATTTTCAGACTTATTTACTGAAATAAATTATTTATCACATATGTTTTAAATATGATTGAATGTTATATATATTTACTGCATAACTGTTCAATAATTCATACGTGTTACACTGTAGTTAATTTAGTGATACCAGATCACAGAAGATTAAATTAACAGTCCCTTGTAACTAAAAGTACGCCATTCACGACCTAGATGGAAATGAACAACCATCGCGAAAGGTTGAGGTGTAAGGCTCAGATTGGTTTGTCTTGACCAAGAGATTACACTAGTGCATGACTGATGCGCTGAATAAGACCTATAAGAGGATAAATTCTTCAGAACTGAACAAGGAAGAATTAGACCTCAGTGGTTCGTTGTTTCTTAAACTTCGTCCCTTAAATAGGATCACGTGGGATTGGTAACTATTGCTTTGACTTATCATGGGTAGCGAATCAGAGAGATTCAATACTTTTTATCTTGGGCAATATTATTGGTCACATGTGATTGCTAAGATTTAATACGAAGAATCGTGTGCAAGTACGCTTGCTTGATTTGCCCCCTTGGGAGGTTCATAAGTTTTATCATACCAAATCTTGCAAGTGGAATTAGTTTCCGATATGGATAATAATGTTGAAGCGGATTTCCTCAACCAAGGACAAAAGATATTAATTAACGGAAAGCTATTTTGGTTGGCTTGAATTAATTAATGGGCTAGATAATCTTAAACACGGAAATAATGACCGGAGCCATATTATTTGTAATATGGGTTAAGATGGATGATGCAATATTAATTATGTAGTGGGATTAATTAATATTTATGGGATTGAATTATATTGTGGCTCAATATTAGATATTCAAGATCCATTAGAAGGTCCAATCTTAATTCTCCTAAAGGCCCCCTGAGTAGCCCAACATATAGTCCAATAACTGAAAAGGTGATTAAAATAAAATAAATATTGTTGCTTATATTTCCTCTAAATTTTCAAAAATTATGGATAAAAGAGGGAGAAAGATTTTCTTTGAATTTTGTTATGGAATGAAGATATGTATTCTTGGAATACAAGATTATCTCATTAAATTCAAGAAATCTCCCACTTGGTTATCTATATAGTAAATTTCGAAATTTTGAAAATATAGTGGGCAAGAAAGATTTTCTTGATTTTCTTGAAAAGATATTATGGAAGATATGTATTTCTTGAAATACAAGAATATCTCATAAATTCAAGAAGATCCAAATCTTGGATTCTTGTAACACAAAATTTTCGAAAATCACCATAATAGAGTTGGTGGGATTTTTGTGGAATATTTTAATTATGGAAAAAAGAATATAGAAGATATATTCAAGATTTCTTGGTGACCAAGAAAAGTCTTTTCCCACATTGAAATATCACATAAAATTCGAACACCCTCCCTCCTATAAATAGGGGATGATTAGTTCATTCCCAAGTACAATTCCATGTACTGGAAATATTAGCAAATCCACATAAGTGGTGCAACAAAGTTTATTTTTTCCTTTTGTTAATTGTTCGCGAGTATCCTTCCACCGGATTGTCGAGCAAGGGCTAAGGGAATACTTGGGAAGTCCTTTTTGTTAGTCCGTCCGACAAAAGCCACTGCCATCCCGAGAGGTACGTTCACGTAAACCCGTAGATTCCGCATGCGTAGGTTTTACGTGGCTTTTTATATGCATGATATGTTGTTGCAATTATTATTTGAATTAATATAGGATTAATTCATGCTAGTAATAATTAATTAATTAAATTTGTATTTAAATATTCACTCCGAATAGATCTGTGTAACTCATTCCCCAACAATAGGTATCGAGCCACTGCTTTTTGTGCTCAATTTTTAAATTGTAATTTAATTCGTGGACATTAAATTTGAAATTGGATAGTAGAACTGTTAGATCTGTTTTGCAGGTATCCAATTGTCATAGATTTTAATGTTTTATTTTGCATGCATACAAACTGTGGTTTTTTAATTCGATTCGTTCGGATTTGTTTTGCCTCGTGAGAAAATACACGAAAGTAGACTAGGATTTGTTTGATTTGATCAATGTAATAGACTAGTCTAGATCTAGGTTTATTTATTTTTGTAAATAAATTGTAACCGGATCGGGAACGAGAGACAAAGAATTAAAGGACGAAATCCGTAACCAGCGAGGCGGCGGGCTTGGGGGCGCGCACATGGCACGCACGGCGCAGGCAGGGGGCAGGTCGGCGCCAAGACGATGAGATGAGGGCCGGACAAGACAGCGACGGCGCGCAGCTTCCAAAGCCGAGCGGACGGGCGGATGCCGCGGGGAGACTGGATACGCTGGCATCGAGCCGAGGATGCGGGCGAGGCGGAGGCGGCGCGGATGCGCGCAAGACTCGCCGAGAACCGGGCCGACTCCGCGACTCGCCGAGGCGCAGCGAGAGGACCGGCAAAGCGTGGCTTCTGCGGGCGGTGTCGAGGTCGCCTTAGGCTGCCCCAGCCAAGTGGCCGGCGGATGCGGGCGTGCATCCATTACCGCGAATTTGCGTGGCGTGGTGTTCGAAGAAGTATTTTTTTGAGACGAACGAGTGGGAGAAATTCGAGACGTGTTTCTTCAAGATCATGTCAAGAAAAATCAAACCATGACAGTTGGATAATTTGTGCCCAATATGTTTATTTTTCTGTTTTGCTTGATTTATTTGTGTTATCTTATGCTTTATTTAATTTGTTTAAATATGTTTGCATGAGGGTTGCCAAATGGAAAAATCTCAACTTCAAAATTACTAAGTATGTTTAAATAATTAATTGACAATTTTATTCTGGATAATAAAATTGAATTAATTTTGACCTCCATGATTTATTTATTTGTGAATTCTTTTGGAGAAATTCCCCCCACGGGACGGTCAAAAGATAGGTTTCACATGAATGAATTCCAAACGGATGATTGTGGGTTATTACTAGTGGAGACGATGACCCTCCCCACGAGGCTCGATCAAAGCAAAATAGTAATTCTGTATTTAATCATGGTTATTACTTAGGTATAAAATTGATATGCATATACTTCCCCAAGTCCCTATCAATTTTATATTGGTCAAGGGGAGCCAACTATTAATCTGGATATTAAAGGTTTGTAATCGTTTTGTTTGTAACTCGCTTGAATGTGTTTAAATAATGACCCACCCCACGCGTGGCTTATTTAAACTGCTTTTGAGATGTTGGCTGATGCATGTTCATATTTTTTTTGAGATTTTAATATGATGCATGTGATCGAACCTTGTGATATACTTGTGTTATTGCATATAGTTATTTATTTCAGTTCAGCATGTCGTTACTTTTTAATCCAATGTTATTATACTTAAAGTCAAATATGTATGGAAACTATATTGATTAGAAAATTATAATTGTCCTAACTGCACAAAAGCACAAGTGGATTTTGACACACCAAAATCAGATGAGCCAACTGACGAGTCAAAACATGCGGGACTCGTCAGATCACCTTCATGAGATGTCGTCATTGAAAATGGTCGAGGGCAAACCCGTAAGGGATTATGTCCTCAAAATAGATGGCCCATCTGAACAAACTTGAGATTCTGAGTGCAGATTATGATCTGGAGACTCAGATGAATTTGGTACTTCACTCTCTGCCCAAAAGTTTTTGTGCATTTTGGCCTCGCTAGCCAATTTGTTGCAAGCTCTTGGTCTCGGCAGAAATGTTGATAAGGCACCAAACTCAAGCTTTGACGGAAAGTGGTCCGTCTTCATCTTCTAGGCCAAAGGTAGGCAAGATAAAGAAGAGAACCAAAGGCCATAAGCAATAAAACTCAACTGTTGCCAAGGGCAATGGTGAGATGAGGAATGCTTGTTGTGTCAAGGAAAATCCAAAGAGGAAGTGCTTAAGCTGCGGTGAGTGAGGACAATGGAGGTTTTGCCTGTTCCAACCCCAAAAGGGACGGAAAGAAAGGTAATTCTCATGCACTAGTTGTTGAAACTTGTTTAGCGGCGTATACTTCTCATTCGTAGGTGGTTGATACGAGATCCACTAATCATGTTGGCTTCACGGGTTCTAAATGATCTGGCAACTTAGTGGGAGTGAGATCCTCATCACACTGGGCAACGTTACGAAAGTAGAAGACGTTGCAATGCTACGGAAGTGGCAGATATTGCAATGCTACGATAGTAACGATTATTACAATACTACGCAAGTAGCAGACATTGCAATGCTACATGAGTAGCAGTTAAAGCAGTGGGAGAAGTGCACCTATCTTTTGAAGATAAAGTTTTTTTTGAGATTATCTTTATGTTCCCAGTTTTAGAAAGAATTCACTTTCAGTTTCTAAAATTCGATTAAAGGACACTAAGTTTCTTCTAATAAGAATGACATCATTTTTGAAATGATGAGTGTACCTGTTTGGGACATTGATGGAAAATCTCTATAAAATTAACTGTGCACACCACTCACGAAATGCATCCTATAACACATAAACTATTTCCGACAAAAGAAAGCGTGAATGAAATACTTCTTTGGCATCTAAGATTAGGTCATATAAATCCAAAGAGGATCCAAAGGTTGGTGAAGGATGGTTCACTGGAGCATCTCCAAGTTGAATCGAATCCAACCTGCGAATCATGTTTGGAGGGTGATATGACCAAGATGGCATTTGGAGCCAAGGGGAATGGGGCTAAAGAAGTGTTAGAGATCGTTAACATAGATGTATATAGTCAAATGTCAACCAAAGCTAGAGGAGGTTATGAGTAATTTTATTGATAATTACTCAAGGTACATTTTCCTTATGAAGCATGAATATGAGACCTTTGAAAATTCTAAGAATTTAAGGCTCAAACAGAGAATCATAGGGAAAAACGTATCAAGTCTCTACGATCTGATCATGGAGGTGAATACCTCAGCGATGTGTTTTTGAACTACTTATCTGATGAAGGGATTGTATCCCAACTCACTGCACCCGGAACCCCTCAACAAAACGGGGTTGTAGAGCGAAGTAACATAATTCTTTTGGAAATGGTTAGATCAATGATGAGTTATGCGGATCTTCCCGAGTTGTTCTGGGGTCATACCTTGGAAACAGTGACTTACATTCTGAACTTGGTGTTATCCAAATCGGTTCCCAAAACTGCCAAAGAATTGTGGACCGCGCTCAAGCCTAGTATGAGACACATGAGAACTTTGGGGTGTCCGGCCTACATGTTGGACAAGGAAGCCGGTAAGTTGGATCCTCGATCAGAATTAAGGCTGTTTGTAGGATACCCCGAGGGAACAAAAAGGTGTATGTTCTATAGTTCCGAAGATCAAAAGGTGGTAATCAACACCCACTTTAGATTTTTGAAAGAAGACTATGTGAACCAAAGAAAACCCAGAAGTGAGATTACCTTAAATGAGCTTAGAGGGCAAACCTCAGTGCCAACTGTACTAGATGATATACCAGACGATACGCTTTCACAACCGGAGCCTCTTCATAGTGGGAGGGTTGTTAGACAGCCCGAGAGATTCATGGGAATAGGAGAGTCCTCGCACTTGATTCCCGGAATCAGACCCATGGACATATGACGAGGCACTCCAAGATAAGGATGCAGATTCTTGGCAAACAGCAATGAAAGCCGGAATGGGTTCTACGTTTCATAATAGAGTGTGGGAGCTAGTCGAACCACTTAATGAGGTCAAACCCATTGGATGCAAGTGGATATATAAGAGGAAAAGAGGACCGGACGGGAAGGTTGAAACCTTTAAAGCAAGACTAATGGCGAAAGGTTATACTTAGAAAGAAAGGGATCGAATATGAGGAAACTTTTTTCGCCCGTAGCCATGCTTAAGTCCATCCGTATTCTCTTATCGATTGCTGCGCATTTTGACTTTGAAATCTGGCAAATAGATGTCAAGACAGCTTTCCTTAACAGAAGTCTTGATAAAGAGATCTATATGCAACAACCCCAAGGTTTCATTGAAACAGGCCAAGAACATCTTGTTTGTAAGCTCAAGAAGTCCATTTACGGATTCAAACATGCATCCAGAGCTTGGAACCAAAGTTTTGATCATGTAATAAAGTCTTATGGGTTTAATCAAAACAAGTTTGAAAGTTGTGTGTATAAAAAGCATTTCGGAACTGCATTGGTATTCTTAGTACTATACGTAGATAACATTGTGATCATCGGGAACGATGTGAAGGTGTGATCAGACGTAAGGGCATGGCTTTCAAAACAGTTTGATATGAAAGACTTAGGGAGAAGCCGGACACATCCTTGGGATCAAGATCACTCGAGATCGCAAGAAAAGGATGATCGGGTTATCGCAAGTTTCATACATAGACACTGGTTTTTGAAACGATTCAACATGCAAGATTCCAAGAAAGGATTTTATGCGTTTGGACTTGGAATCCATCTATCAAGAAAATGTTCCCTAAGACGAAAAGGAGATAGATGACATGAAAGGTATTCCTTGTGCTTCTACCGTCGGAAACCTTATGTATGCATTCTTTGTGGACGAGACCAGGATATCCGGTTTTGCCGCGTAGGCATGGTGGCAAGATATCGAGTAACCGGGGAAAGAGCATTGACCTACGATTAAAAAACATTCAAGAAGTATGCGAAAAGAACTCGGGATAGAATGTTGATTTATCGATCGATACTCCAATCCCCATCGGCCATACGGACTTCGGATTTCAATCGATTTAGATTCGTAAATTATCCGCCTCGATTAGTGTGTTTCCATTTGGGAAGTGTAGCAATCAAATGGACGAGTGTGATCGTAAATGCATCACCGACTCAACCATGGAAGTCGGGTAAGTAGGCGCCAGAAGCGGTGGAAAGAACCGATTGGGCTCTAGACCTTCTTAGTGGACTTGGATGGTGTTCAATTTGTATAAAGCAATATACGCTAAGGGCGCTTAAAAATTCAAGAGAACCAAGAGTCCACGAGTCAAACAAACACATTAAAGGAAAGACATCTTATACGAGAAATCGTTAAGAGAGGAGATATAAATGTGGCAAAGATAGCGCCGAGGACAACCTAGCGAGATCCATTCACAAAGAGTCTGCCTCTGAATACATTGAGACACATGTGAGTGGAATGGGTGTCAAGACCATTGCCAATCTGCTTTGAGTATAAGTGGGAGAAATTATTAGGTTCGTGTAGGTGACATTAGATGTCACGGACTACTCGAGACATGTTGTAGTATACTTAAAAGCGGACTTTGAGTATAAGTGGGAGATTGTTGGGATTATCTTTGAAAAGTATGGTTTTTACTTTGTATAATAAACCTGAATTTTCGGACTTATTTTTGAAATAAATTGTTTATCATCGATGCTTTAAATATGATTGAATGTTATATATATTTACCGCATAACTGTTTCAATAATTAAATGACGTGTTACATGTGAGTTAATTTAGTGATACCGGATCACGAAGATTAAATTAACAGTCCCTTGTAATTAAAAGTACGTCATTCACGACCTAGATGGAAATGAACAACCATCGCGAAAGGTTGAGGTGTAAGGCTCAGATTGGTTTGTCTTGACCAAGAGATTACACTAGTGCATGGTGATCTTATTTGAATAGGACCTCTGAGGAGGATAAATTCTTGGAATCGAACAAGGAAGAATTAGACCTCAATGGTTCGTTGTTTTTTAACCTTCGTCCCTTAAATAGGATCACGTGGGATTGGTAACTATTGCTTTGACTTATCATGGGTATCGAATCAGAGAGATTCAATACTTTTTATCTTGGGCAATATTATTGGTCACATGTGATTGCTAAGATTTAATCTGAAGAATCGTGTGCAAGTACTGTTTTGCTTGATTTGCCCCCTGGGAGGTTCATAAGTTTTATCATACCAAATCTTGCAAGTGGAATTAGTTTCCGGTATGGATAATAATGTTGAACCGTTCCTCAACCAAGGACAAAAGATATTAATTAACGGAAAGCTATTTCAGTGGCTTGAATTAATTAATGGGCTAGATAATCTTAAAACACGGAAATAATGACCGGAGACATATTATTTGTAATATGGGTTAAGATGGATGGTGCAATATTAATTATGTAGTGGAATTAATTAATATTTATGGGCTTGAATTATATTGTGGCTCAATATTAGATATTCAAGATCAATTAGAAGGTCCAATCTTAATTCTCCTAAAGGCCCCCTGAGTAGCCCAACATATAGTCCAATAACTGAAAATGTGATTAAAATAAAATAAATATTGTTGCTTATATTTCCTCTAAATTTTCGAAAATTATGGATAAAAGAGGGAGAAAGATTTTCTTTGAATTTTGTTATGGAATGAAGATATGTATCTTGGAATACAAGATTATCTCATTAAATTCAAGAAATCTCCCACTTGGTTATCTATATAGTAAATTTCAAAAATTTGAAAATATAGTGGGCAAGAAAGATTATCTTGATTTTCTTGAAAAGATATTATGGAAGATATGTATTTCTTGAAATACAAGAATATCTCATAAATTCAAGAAGATCCAAATCTTGGATTCTTGTAACACAAAATTTTCGAAAATCACCATAATAGAAGAGGTGGGATTTTTGTGGAATATTTTAATTATGAGAAAAAGAATATAGAAGATATATTCAAGATTTCTTGGTGACCAAGAAAAGTCTTTTCCCACATTGAAATATCACATAAAATTCGACCACCCTCCCTCCTATAAATAGGGGATGATTAGTTCATTCCCAAGTACAATTCCATGTGCTGGAAATATTAGCAAATCCACATAAGTGGTGCAACAAAGTTTATTTTTTCCTTTTGTTAATTATTCGCGAGTATCCTTCCACCGGATTGTCGAGCAAGGGCTAAGGGAATACTTGGGAAGTCCTTTTGGTTAGTCCGTCCGACCAAAGCCACTGCCATCCCGAGAGGTACGTTCACGTAAACCCGTAGATTCCGCATGCGTAGGTTTTACGTGGCTTTTTATATGCATGATATGTTGTTGCAATTATTATTTGAATTAATATAGGATTAATTCATGCTAGTAATAATTAATGAATTAAATTTGTATTTAAATATTCACCCCGAATAGATCTGTGTAACTCATTCCCCAACATTTCATATGTGTCTGGTCTACAGCATAACTTGCTTTCTATCAGTCAATTCTGTGACAAAGGATTCAGTGTTGAGTTCTCAAAGAACTTATGTTATCTAAAAGACAATACTTCACAGAAAATTTTACTGACTGGTACTAGAAAAGGAAATGTGTATCTTGCTGATTGGAGACTCCTAAAGATACATGTTTGGTTGCAAAAAGTTCCACTGATACCAGTTGGTTGTGGCACAAAAGAATGAATCACTTAAACTTCAAAACCCTGAACAAACTTGCAAGATTAGCACTTGTAAGGGGGTTACCCAATGAAGTGTTCAGTAAAGATCATGTATGTGATGCTTGGCAGAAAGGAAAACAAATCAGAGCATCTTTCAAAAGCAAAGTAGATGTCTCTACTGATAGAATACTGCAACTGTTACATATGGATCTCTTTGGTCCAGTAACACCTGTGAGCACTAATGGCAGAAAATACACACTTGTGGTAGTTGATGACTACTCTAGATACACATGGGTCATATTCTTACTCAGTAAGAAAGAGACTCAGACAAAACTGCCTGAACTACTGAAAAGGCTCAGTACTGAAAAGAATCTGAGTGTGGTCAAAATCAGATTAGATATTGCTCTACACACTAGAACATCGTCCACACACATGAAGCCCTGGAGTTTCTATACAATCTACAGAGGGATGAAGACATTGATGCTGACCTGATTTCTTCTGTTGGTGGACTGAGAGTGCGAGTGTCGAATGATGATCTCCAGAGGATCTTCGGTCTAACTCGAGAAAGCATCAATCCAGAGACCTACACGACTGATGTAGGAGAAAAGGAATTTCTTGAAGCCGAGCTGTTGAGACCAGCAAACAAGGAGAACACGACGAACGTCAAAGCCTCCTACCTAAAGAGGAAATATCATCTTCTCCTTGAGATCATTCAGAAGGTGATCATGTGCTCAACTTACAGTCTTGATGCTGTCACTTCGTACAAGATCAGTGTCATGGCTGCAATCATCAAGAAGGCTTCAGATATAGATTGGTTGGGTATGGTCAAGGCACGACTGAGGAAAGACTCGGGGAAGTTCGAACTGACCCAGAGCAATGTAGTGTACTTATCTTCCAAGTGCTCCTTCATACACAAAATCTCAATCATTCTGTCAGATAAGCTGCCACAGAATTATGAATGGAATGAGAATGGAGCGAAGATATATCAAGCAAAGCACAAGGCCATATTGGGCAAGTATGAGTCCCTACCTGGACAATCTAATGAAGATCCAACTCCTTATGTGCCCAAACCCAAGGGAGAAAAGAAGGGAAAAGATAAGGCAACTGCATCTTCTGAAGCGCAGCGGAAGCGTGGTGGGCCCATAACCCACAGGTCCCAGGATCGAAACCTGGCTTTGATACCAATTGTTGGTCTCGAATTTAGGAAAACCCATGTGCGCGGAAGAAACATGTAATGCATATAAAAACAGGGGTGAGAGAATGGTGGTTACCAATTTTTTTTTTGCTTTTAAGAACGATGTGTGTTTTTCTTATAATTAAATGCATATGGCAAGTAAGAACATAAAGCAGTAAAGAACACACGATTTTATAGTAGTTCGGAGTCCAACTCCTACGTCCACTCTTCCCTTAACACAGGGGCAACTTAACCGAACTGGACTTAGTTTTATGTGTTAGTCCAACACCCAACAGATGTTTACCGAGTTCACACTCAAACGGGACTTATCTCCCTCACGGGATTGCCTACCCTCCCTTTCGGGATTGCTAGATGTTTACCGAGTTCACACTCAAATGGGACTTATCTCCCTCACGGGATTGCCTACCCCCCCTTCCGGGATTGCTAGATGTTTACCGAGTTCACACTCACCTACAAACGTATCCTACCAAACTGATTTGGGTAAGGTTAGTTTGGTTTCCAACTAGGTTGAGATTTTCTCTTACATTTGTTTAACCTCAATGCTAAGGTTGGGAAAATCTCTCTAAGCTTAGGATATGACATTTGTGCTTAGATCTAGGGTAGAACACTCTTGAATATATGCGTGTATTTCTTGCTCAGTGTTCTATGGTGGAAATGCTAGATGATTTGGCTCTGTAGCTTCAATGGTGTTTTCACGCATTTCATACACTTCCACGCTCTCGAATAATGAAGGAAGAACTTGTATTTATAGTGTGGATTTGAATGTTACCGTTGGATGGAGTCACATTCAAATCCATACTATTCTGTAGTTTTTTGCAGCTTTTTCAGGCTTGTTGTCTTCCTCTCATTGGTCCATGTCAGCTGAATCTAACGGCTATATTCTTGATTTCTTTTTTTTTAGTCTCGGGATCTTGATTCTATCCCGAGCCTTGAGTTCCTTGATTCAAGCGAGACTTTTCTTGGCCGGACCTTATCGTCGGGCATCTTGACTTTTCGGGCTTCTTGAGTTCAACTCTTACGAGTCAGACATCGACCCTCAGTCACATTTACTTCTTGACCCTCGGTCACTTGACTTTCAGTATCGATTTCTTCTTTTGATCGATCGACTCATTGATCAGATCAACACTTCTTCAGATCAACATATCAGGATAGCATCAGATCAGTACTTCAGGTTAGCATATCAGGTTATCATATCTGATCTCAATCACGTTTGATCTTGATCAGTCTCATCTGTTCATCTTCTGATCTGCAACCTTCTCTTCTGATTTGCTGGCTTTAGCTTTTCTTCACTTTTGATTTTGCTCAGCTCATCAGTTAACTCCGGAACTCATCTTACTCATCTGATCTCGATCAGTCTCGTCTATAGCCTCATCAGATCTCGATCACCTACGTCTGATTTCGTGAGTTCCCCCTTAATTTGTTCTCTTGTTCCCCCTCAACTTGTTATCTGTAGATTAGCTTCAAGAACACAAGTTGATAATGTTTTGGCATAATTCATCAAAACTAAAATATCCCAACACATATCATATCTGATTATTGTGCAGCAAATGGAATAGCACATGAAACATCGGTGCAAAGGACCCCCATGAGAATGATGTTCTTGAAAAAGAAGAAATAGGACTCGAAAAGAAGTTCGCAAGGACAATGATTGTTGAAGCTGATATTCCTAAGAGATTTTGGGCTGAAGTTATCAACAGTGCATGCTACTCCCAGAACAGATCCATGCTGACCAAGAACCAAGGAAAAACTCCATATGAGCTGTGGAATGAAAGGAAGCCTCTTGTTTTTTTTTTTCGTGTGTTTGGTTGCAAGTGTTTCATACACAATAATGGTAAAGATCAGTTGAAAACTTTTGATAGCAAAGTCGATGAAGGATATTCTTATGATATTCGAAGTCAGTAAAGCCTTTGAGTTTACAATCGTAGGACTTTATTGTGGAAGAAACACCTCATGTTGTTTTTGATGAATCTACTTGTGTTCAAAAGAAATGGGAACATGATTTCAGAGAACCGATCAAGAGAATCACCAGACTTAGCCTGAAAAAAGAATGATAAAACATCCTCCGAACACGAAAAGAAGAAGTCGGTCACTTTCTATGAATGAAGTGAATCGGACTCGAACAAAAGAAGTTCGGGATGGAAAAACTCAGGATGGTGAGACTCGTGGTGGAAATTCTCCATTTGAAGGAAAGCCAACACACCGAAGGTGACCAATCTAAACATACACGATTCGGACTCGGTATGTAATGCCGATGAAGATGTGGTCACGGTGAAGCAAACTCGAATCTATCAACCAATGGGGAACAAATGTCTCGACAATGTTTCAATGGAATTTCCCGAGGAAGATGATTTTTTTTTCCTTTGTTGTTCCCGAATTTCTTGAACTACCCGAACCTAACATTTCGATGTTGAGGATACTTCTTGAAGGGGGAACATCCAGAGAAAATGGTTGGATAGTCATCCTACAAGTCGATTGTGGGTGATCTATCGATGGTGTCAAAACAAGAAGGTTCCATGGAGAAAGTGCTTTGTTCTCTCCGCTTCCTATCAAAAAAAAAAAAGAACCCATCGAGATTGAAGAAGCTCTACAAGATTCATTTTGGATTCTTCGCTATGCAAGAAGAGTTGAATGGGTTCTCAAGGAATGAAGTTTGTGAGCTAGTGGATAGACTCCAAGAGGCACAATGTGATTGGAACTAAGTGGGTGTTCAAGAATAAGAGAGATGAAAACAACAACATGGTGAGAAACAAGGCAAGGCTAGTTGCACAAGGTTATTCCCAAGAAGAAGGCTTGGATTATGATGAAACCATTGCACCTGTTGCAAGACTAGAAGCCATCGATTGTTTCTTGCATATCTTCGCCCACATGAAATTCATATCCATCGGATGGATGTGAAAAGTGCATTCTGAATGAATGGTGTGCTTAAGGAAGAGGTTTATGTGGAATAACCTCCTAGTTTCAGACAGAATGACCAAGTTTACAGGCTCAGGAAAGCCTTGTATGGTCTTAAGCAAGCACCCCGAGCATGGTATGATACCCTTTCTCAGTTTCTTACTGACCATGGTTTTATCAAAGGAACTGTTGATAGGACTCTGTTCAGGATAGAAGATGGGAAAGACATCTTACTTGTTCAGATTTATGTAGATGACATCATATTTGGATCTCCAAATCATCAGCTGTGTGAAAAGTTTTCTACCCTGATGAAAGGAAAGTTTGAGATGTCAACGATGGGAGAGATGAATTTCTTTCTTGGACTTCAGGTGAAACAAACTAAGGAAGAAATTTTCATCAATCAAGCAAAATACACCAGAGATCTGATTGCAAAGTATGGTGTACAGAATTGCAATACAGTTAGAATTCCTATGAATACTAACTACAAGATGGATCCCGATCTCGAAGGCAAATCAAGAATCACATCGATTATAGAGGGATCATTGGATCACTGCTATATCTCACAACAAGTAGGCCTGATATAACATTTGTTGTTGGGATATGTGACATGGAGGCTGCCAAAAAGATTCTGAAATATCTTAAAGGCATTGTGAATAGAGGATTATGGTATTCGGTGATGATAACCTCAATTAACGGTTATTTAGATGTCGATTATGGAGGATGTAGAATTGATGGAAGTCTACCACAGAACTTTTCAATTTCTTGGAAGTAAACCGATATCATGGTTTTCAAAGATCCAAACCTCAAGAGCAACCAAGACTTCATCGGGTTTGAATACATACTGCTGGGGAGAGTTTGTTGTGCCGCATTCTTTCGCTCGCACAACAATTGAGGGATTATAAGATTATAGCCAATGAAGTACCTATATTTTGTGATAATAATAGTGCAATTGCTATTACACAAAAAACTCAGATTGCACACCGGATGTAAGCATGTTGATATCAGGACATCACCTCATCGAGATCATGTTGAGAAGAAAGACATCGAATGGAGAAAATTCATACCGATAAAGCAGAGATATATCTTGAATAAACCTTTAGCTGAATCAAGATTTCAGGAACTATCAGTTGAATTAGGTATGTTGGATCCAGGTGAATAAAGCAAATCTGAAAAATTGAAGGTTTTCAGATGCATGATGTTTTCTTAGGTTTTTACTAAAAAACTCAAGATAAAATTGAAATCTTGAACAACGAAGTCTTGGGAAACTCGGTTATCCCGAAGATCATTTTCAAGATTATAATCGACATTTTATCAAGGTCAAAACTCAGTAAGACTGATGGAGAAAATTAGTCTAAAGAAGTATTGACTCATGCAACACATTTATTGTCTAACTGAATCTCAGTAATCATTGGCAATAAATGACAAAACACCTGAAGAAATAATTGGGCGGGACTTTTGAAATTCTCGAGGAAAGTCAATGGTCTGCAGGAACAGTAATTAAATGCACTGTTCATTAATCACCAATAGGGATAAATTGGCAGCTTAGTATTTGCGAAATCGTCCTTTCATATACCCGTTTTAGTTGGTTTTTAATCTCAACCGTCGATTTCTTCATCTACGCGATTTTCCATAAATCAAAATCCCATATCCATTGGAAAAATTTCTTTCAAAGCCTTATTCCAAAAATCCTTCATCTTCACAAACACTCTGCTTCGAAACCTTCGATTGCCCAGAAATTTTCACCTATCTCAAAACCCTTCACCAGAAATTCTCCAAAAATGAAACTTTTTGTATACGACAAACTCGCCATTTCCAATAAACCTTGGTACGAATATGTTGTTTCTCTAGAAAGCTCGTCCAATGCAACTCACGAGGAGGAGGTGTTGCATATGATTCGTTTGGCAAAGCTTACATGTCTGGTCGTGAATCAACCAGAGGCCGAATATGCGAAAGAGGTAATTGAGTTTATCTCTAATGTGCAGTTAGATGATGAAAATTGCATAAAATCTCATATTACAGTCTCGCATTTGGAGCACGGTTCGAAATATGTGGATTTTGTTAAGGAATTATATATTATTCCTAAGAATCTAAATGTCATATATGAGTTAAGTGATAAAGGTGAAGACCCTACGGTATACATGATGGGTAGGGAACAAGAATATTTGGATAAAATTATTGAGCATCCAGTAAAGTTTGAAGCTACTCTGAATAAGAGGCATTTGAAGCCTAAATATTGAGTATGGTTGGATATTGTAAGCAAATGCATCATGAGTAGATCTGGTAGTTTCGAACAGATAAGCACGCCTAAGTTAAGGCTAATGGCGGCGATTGAAGATTCACCTTCCACGGCATTCAATTGGTTGCACTATTTGATCAAGGTGGTGAGTGATCAAGCCAAACAAATTCAGAAGGTGAATGGCTCTGTAGTTATCAAAGGAAAGATTCTACATGCAACCAAGATTGCATTTAGATTGGAAATGTGCAGAGAAGAGGAGGACATCTTTACCGATTCCACTTCCTTTCCAAAGTCAAAAATCATGTTCAAACCAACAAAGAAGACTTTGAGAGGAAAGAAAGAGAAACTCTGAGTCTCAGGAGGAGACTGCTGAAGAAGAAACTGGTGAAGAAGCCAGACAAGCTAGGGGGAAAGCCCTGATGCATATTAAAATGGAGAAAGGAGAGAAACTGAAGAAGAAAGCACTGGCTCCTCAGAAGCGCAGAAGGCTTAAATCTATTGCTGAGAAGGAGGCCAGTGAAACTGAAGAAACTCAACCTGAAGGCCAGCAAGGGTTGAAATCTCCACTTCAGGTTCTTGCTCAGGTAGTGACAAATGTGCAGGAGCAAGAAATTGAGGAACAAGTTTTTTCTGAGTACTCGAAACCTCTCTGAGCTCAGATAAAATCTCTCAGGAAATCTTCAAGGGACCTCAGATCCCTACTGAAGAAAGACCTGTTCAGACTCCGGATCAATCTGAACCTCAGGAATTGCTGAACTTGGATGCGCTTCTGAACCATTTCTAGATCCATCAACTCTAGAACTCATACACTCTGAATCTACTGCTTCTGAAAGCCCAAGATTGAAGAAGGGAGAAGCCGAAGAGACTGAATGGTGAAGCAAGGGGGATCGGTTTATCTTAGACAGATACCCTGAGCTGAATGCCTATCCTGACCTTCAGGATATGTTCTTCAGGATCAGAACCACAATGTATATTCTGAATCAAACACTCCCGGAGATGCTGAACATTGCTTCATACAGATGAGAAGAGTGGTGGAATGCTGAGACAGCTGCCCTGACTGAATTCTCAGGTTTCAGAAAAACCAAGCTGAAAATGAAAGCTGCTGATTTTGATGAATTAGTGAAAAAGAAGCTAGCTGAAAAGAAAGCTACTGAAGGAGTTGATGCTTCCAGCTCCCATGATCAAAATAAAGATAAGGAAAAGGGAGATGATGCAGAAAAGAAATCTGAGAAGGAGAAGGAACCTCAGATAGATACTGAGAAAGAGAAGGAAACTGAGAGTCAGATGGGGACAGATACTGATGCTGAACCAACTGATATCAGACAACCTCGGACTGAAGTTAGCATTCTTCAGGTACCTTTAGGCACTGTTATACATTATGCCGAAGTTACTGAAGTACCTAGCTTTAAATCTGATGTTTATGATATGCAGTCTGAGGCTCAGTTGGAGCACCCAGCTCAGTTGGAAAATGTTGTACAAACTCCAGTGGTTGATTTCACACCAATCCTGGATGAGTTAAAGAAAATAGAGCCAAGGATGGAAGAGATACTGGTAGGTCAATCTCAAAAGCTTGAGAATCTAAGCTCTTCATCAAGCATGCTGCAAACAATTCTCACAGACAAGATGACTCAGATGGAGTTAGTTCTGACTGCTCAAATCAGAAAATGGAGAACCTGAGTTCATCATCTGATACGCTTCAAACAACTCTATCATGTAAATTATCTACATTAGATGGAAAGATTGATGGAGTACATACAGAGCTTAATGCAAACATGAAGCAAACGATCAAGAAAGAACTGCCTATCTTGAAGCCAAGCTGATTGAGAAGAATGATCTGATGATCAAAACAGCTGTTGAGGAAATGGGCTCTCTGCTCATGACCAAGATGACAGAGATGATGCATGATGTCTTCTCAAAATAGTTTACTCCTCTTTCGGATGAGTTCTCAATGGCCAAGAATTACATGATAAGGCTAGAAGATGAGAATAATCAGTTGGTAAGAGAAGTGCGCAGTATGAGCAACGAGCAATACTATATGGATACTGCACTGACTCGACTACTCCCAAGGTATGGTGCCAAAAAGGGGGAAAGGTCTGGTGGCAAATTAAGTGAGTTGTTGGCACAAACCTTGGAGAGAAAGGCTCAAAAAGAAGCTGAAGGAAAGAAAATTATTGATGCCTTAAGAGAAATTGAAGCCACTGAGAAACTAAAGTTCAAAGAAGCTAAGAAACCTATCTTCACTCAAACATCTGAGCAAACCGTTCAGGAAGTAATTTCTGAGAAATTGAGTGATAGAAGGATGGTTGGAACAAGCAAGGCAGAAGAAGAACAAGCCAGACCAGAAAAGAGAAAGCAGTTGCCTTTGTTGAAACTGAAAAGAAGAAAAGAGCAAAGGTAGCTAAACCTACTCAGAGGAAGCTGATTATAGATTTTGAAGAATCAGATGAAGGACCGTAAAAGGAAATCGAAGCTCAACCCGGAGACTTTTGATACCAAGAAGACTCAAGGCCCCGCAGATTGAAAAGGAGAAAAGAATCTGCTTTGCTTGAAGATTCGGTTCTCCTCTCGATCGAAAAGAAGAAAGAAGAAAGAACGAAAAAAGAAGAGGTGGATTCAAAAAGTTTCTAAGCAAAAGGAGAGGTACGAGAAAAAGACTCGAAGTGGCTTGACATTGACAAGTGGATGCCTATATAGTTCAATGATGCATGGGAAGAGATCAAGAGAACCTTCTGGTTCTATTATGAGATTCTGAGAGAATGGAGGGGGAGCAGCTCGGATAAGAATGAAGCCTTTATTGAGTACTTACTGACATTCTATCCTAAGTAATTGCAAAGTTGGATCAACTTGGCAGATGAAGGAAACACTCAGATAGTAGCTCATGGTCCATACATGTACCCAGCTCCTAGGTTTGAGAATGGCTATGTAAATGAGGCAGCCATTTCTCAGAAATAGCCCAAATATGCCATCCGCCTAGGCCTAACAGGAAACAACCCTGAAATCATCAAGGCAAGAGATGAACTGAAGAAGAGATACTACGGGATGTTCAACCTGGAAGTGCCAGAGGATGAAGTGGAAGAAGACTGAAGACTTTGCACTTCTGTTTTTTTTTTCATTGTAATCTGTAACTCTTATCCTACATCAATGAAAATTTTATCTTTATGCTCAAAAATAATATCTCATTATCTTTTTACATGTCTTGATATGCCAGACTGTTAAAGAACTTGATTGGAGAAATACCATTTTGGTTGTAATAGATAAACTGAAACCTGAGGATAGGTTAGGTTTTCTTAAATGTAACAAGATAGTTTTGGCATCATCAAAAAGGGGGAAATTGTTGGGAGATGAATTTAATAAAGAAGTTTTGATTAGATCCCAAAAATCCTCGAGTATGACATGTTCGGGATAATCTTGATAGATCGTCGGGGTTTCAAAGATAGATTGTTCATGAAGTTATCTGCACCATGTATAGTCAGCAGATATAGATCAGGTAAGATTTTGAAGACACTAAAGACTCAGTATGTCACTGAAGACATCAAGACTCAAGAAGTTCTTTCAAGACATCAAGACTTCGAAGAAGTTCTTTCAAGACATCGATGACTCAAGATGTCATCAAGACATCAAGACTCAAAGATGTCATCAAGACATTGAAGACTCAGTATGTCACCGAAGACACTGAAGACTCAAGAAGATCAAGAGACCAAAGAGTTATTCGAAGACTTCGAAGAAGATATCGAATACTCAAGATAACACGAATGTTCAAAGACACTGAATAATGTATGTCTGAAGACTACAAAACTGAGAAAAACACAAATATTCAGAAAAGTAGATATTTCCCAAAACATTCATATGCAGACAAAAGGAACTAAGTTTAAGTGTTGTTTAAGGTTGTCTCATTAAGAGAGATTGACCAAAAAGAGTCGTTTTGTTTGTCTACATTCACTGAAGACAAGAACCAATCAGAGGAAGACAACCTTTGTACTTTTATCGATTAATCGAAAGCGACGGGACCTCGAATCATGTCAAGTAGTACTAAGTTCGCATCGCAAAAATTGGTGATTGGCTACATGACTGCATATTTCCTAAAACATGCAAGGGAGTATTCAAACCTTAAATATAGTTGTTCATCAAACACCAGAAGAGGAAACCCTTGATACTATCTCCTCCAACGGATAGTTTTTCAAGAGTGACCTTGGTGAAGTTGCCTATAAATACCAGTGACCCTTTACATTGAGAGGTTACGAGAAATTTTAAAGCAACTCAAGAGCTCATTCGTATTATTACAAATTGAAGCACTCGAAAAACCCTAGAATTTCCCAAGTGTTTCACATTGGAGAGAGCTCACTATTCTAAACCTAGAGTGATAGATATATCCAAAGCTTAGAAGAGATATCCTAGCCTTTGCATTTGTTCTTATTGTAAAGGATATCTCACCCTAGTTGGAAACCAACCCAAAATCCAAACCCTTTGTTAAGGTAGTTTGTGTGTGTTTTGTTGGTGAGTTAGAGTTGTAAAGAGTTAGTAAGCTACAGTGAGTTAGCCAGAAAACTCTAGAGAAGAAGTTAGTAAGCTACTTGTGGTAGTCTGAACACTTGTGTGTGTTTGAGTTAGTAAGCTGCAGTGAGTCAGCCAGAAAACTCAAGGTAGAAAAGTGAGTAAGCTACAGTGAGGTAGCCAGAAAGCTTTAGGAAGTGGTTAAGGAATTTCTCTGAAGATCAGAGAGAGTGGACGTAGGAGCTTGAGTCTCTGAACCACTATAATTGTTGTGTTGTTTTGCTTTATGTACTGCATTATTATCTGTTGCATGTTTTTCACTGAAAGCATAGTTCACAGATATTCAGTTGGAACCAATCCACTGAACTTGCATCAAATTAATCACAGCCTTAATCACTGTTTTATTGAAGGGAAGATTTTCAGCAAAGCTAAAACGAGTATAAACTTAGGGCCAACCATTCCGCACACTTGAGTAGCTAGAACAGATAGTTACCAAACTGAACTAACTCTACTGAAGGTTCAGTAAGATAATTATCTGATCCAAGCGCCTCAGGATCTCTGATAAACTCAGGCTCAGTTGGGCTAATCTGAAGCTTCTGAAAGCAGCTCGGGATCATTGTCTCAGTAGACTTTGACTCAGGGTAATTCGTGCTTCTCAGGACAAAATCATCAGGATAACCAGACCCATCTGACCTCAGTGAAAGAAAAGTTTTAAAAATCATTGAACACGTGTATTCCCTCCCCATACACGTGTGAGACTCGTTAGCACCGGGACCAACAGCTACAGAACTGGAGTTTCTGAAAGTCAGTACTACTGATCAGGGAAAGCTGATTAAGGAACAGTTTGCTCTCAATGAACAACAAGCTGGAGAACTCAAAGTCCTTCAGGCTAAGTTTGATGAACTCTTCCGAATGGATGAGAATCTGAAAACTACTGAGGACAATTTACGTAAGAAAATAGAGGTTTTCACGAAATCATCTAAGACCGTTCAAGATCTGAACAACTATTTTCGTACGCCAACTGATAAGAAGGGAATTGGGTATGAGAACCCTTCTGGATCCTCAAAAGCCCATTCTGGTTCACATCAGAAAAGTGTAACCAAACTAATTTCTGATCAAGATACACGAAAAGCCAAATCTGTATCAGATAAGGAAAAATGATCAGTTGACCAGGCAAGGCGAGTGCCAGATCAGAAAGGGAACAGAAATGGACCCTAACTGATCAGACATCAGCCGAGGGATCAACAGAAGAATCTTGTTCTTCTGAAGAGACCTCAGCCAAATCAACAAAGTAGGCCTCAATATGGACCATCTAGCGAGTGGCAGTCCCAGCTGAAGTCCACTCAATCCAAGCTTCCTAACAAGCAAGCTAAGGGTAAACTGCTGAGACCATCTACGCCAAAAAGATATGAATCTTTTAATGGTAGCAGTCGTACCTACCCTTACAATCAGAAACCTATGGCTGCTGCACCTGAGCCCCACTGGATTAAGAGAAGACAAATATTAATGAAAAATCTCAAGTCTTCTGATTCATCCAAGGCTCACACTAATAATCATACTGACCAGATTGCATATGAACAGACGTATGATTATGTAATATTTTATGGGAGACAAATCAAGCCCTCTGTTTTCAAAAAGGTGTCAGATTTGTTTGGATCCTGAAAGGTACTTCTAACCCCTAGGACCCGATTCTACCGGGGTACCTAAAATCTGATTCGTTCGCAGGTTTGAGTGGGACTGGCCAATAAAAGAGGTATACAAGCAACTATCTGGTACATAGATAGTGGATGCTCAAGGCATATGACAGGAAGTCAACATCTCCTCAGCAATTACATTGAGAAACCAGGCCCACGAGTTCTCTTTGGTGACGACAACTTTGGTTTTACCAGAGGAGTTGGAACCCTAGTAAATGATGATGTACATGTTACAGGTGTTTCATACGTTGACGGCTTAAGGCACAACCTGTTATCTATATCACAGTTCTGCGACAACAGATTTAGTGTTGGGTTCTCGTCAGATCAATGCACAATCAGAAATTGAGTGACTCAACAGATCTTGCTAACTGGCTCTAGAAAAGGAACGATTTATACAGCAGATTGGGACAGTTGTCCAAGAAATGCATGCTTGATTGTTAAGAGTTCTAAGAGCTCCAGTTGGCTCTGGCACAAGAGAATGAGCCATCTGAACTTCAAGACTCTTAACAAGATAGCAAGGATGTCCTTGGTTGAAGGTCTCCTGAATGAAGTATTCTCTAAGGATCAGACATGTGCCGCATGTCAGAAGGGAAAACAAGTAAAAACTTCATTCAAACGGATACCTTCGTCTCCATCCAGCAGAGTACTGCAACTGCTCCATATGGATCTATTTGGACCAGTTACGCCTCTTAGTTTCAGCGGACGCAAATACACTCTGGTGGTCGTGGACGATTACTCCAAGTTCACATGGGTTGTATTCTTGTATAAGAAGAGTGAAACTACAACAAAGCTACCTGAACTTCTCAAGAAAATTCAGAATGAGAAGGGTCTCAGCATAGTGAAAATCAGATCAGATAAAGGTACAAAATTCTTGAACCAATTTATATCTGATTTTTGCTCTGAGTTTGGTATACAGCATGAGACATAAGCGGCAAGAACACCACAATAAAATGGCGTAGCAGAAAGGAGAAACAGAACACTTATAGAAGCTGAACGCACTATGTTAGCTGAGCATCCAACACAAAGCCATTTCTGGGCAGAAGCAATCAACACTACTTGTCACACGCAGAACAGATGTTCTCTGACTAAGATTCACTTCAAAACACCCTATGAACTGTGGAAGGGCAGAAAACCTCGTGTTTCCTACTTTCATTTATTCGGGTGCAAGTGCTTCATACACAACAATGGGAAGAGTCAGTTGAGAACCTTCGATGCCAAGTCAGATGAGGGTATATTCTTAGGATATTCCTCAACCAGTAAGGCATTTAGGGTTTTCAACAAACGAACCCTAGTTGTGGAAGAAACACCTCATGTGGTCTTTGATGAGTCAACATCTGATCAAGAGAAACCTGCCTCAGAACAAGATGTACCTGACAAACCAGAATCGCTGAAAATGGATCAGTTAAGGCTCAAAGAAAAGGATCCAAAATACGTTATTGTATACGTTCCTAACTTTGACCTTGACGATTCGCCAGGTCAGTCAGACCCCAAGGTACGTACAACTGTCAGTGAAGCAGCTAGTACAGCTGAGACAGTAACAACTGAACCATCTGGTTCAGGGGGAACACCTGATGTTCCGGTTGACAGACTTCAGCACATGATGAGTCCAACATCAGCTGAGATATGTCCATGCCAAGTGGATCCTACTCAAGTACCTCTCCCAATCTCTAATGATGAATCTTTATCAGAAGAGGATGATGTTCTCCAAAATGGTGATAATCAGGATAGAAGGACCTGGATAACCAGTCATCCAACTGACCTGATCATCGGAGACCCATCTGATAGAGTCAAAACTAGACATCAGATTGGTGAAAGTGCAATGTATTGTTATTATCTGTCTTTGAAGGAACCACTCACTGTTGAAGAAGCTCTACAAGATGCAAGTTGGATCCTAGCCATGCAAGAAGAACTAGAGCAGTTTGAGAGAAATCAAGTTTGGAAACTTGTAGACAGACCAACTCATCAAGATGTGATTGGTACTAAGTGGGTATTCAAGAACAAGAAGGATGGGCATAATGTGATAACCAGAAATAAGGCAAGACTTGTTGCTAAAAGATATTCACAATCAGAAGAGATTGATTATGATGAAACATTTTCACCAGTCGCTCACCTGGAAGCCAAGGCTGTTTTTTGCTTATGCTGCTCATAGGGGATTTACTGTGTATCAGATGGATGTAAAGAGTGCATTCTTAAACGGGGTACTAGCTGAGGAAGTTTATGTTGAACAACCTCCTGGCTTTGAAATGAGCAACCAAGTGTACCGCTTAAGAAAAGCTCTTTACGGACTGAAACAGGCTCCTAGAGCATGGTATGATACACTATCCCAGTTCTTGACAGAAAATGGTTTCACCAAGGGATTGATTGATAGGACCTTGTTTAGAATTAAAGGCGGTGATGATATTCTGATGGTTCAGATCTACGTGGACGACATAATCTTTGGTTCTCCAAATCATGAGTTATGCGAGAAATTCAGTAAACTGATGCAAGGGAAATTTGAGATGTCAATGATGGGTCAGATGAGCTACTTTCTAGGCCTTCAAGTCAAACAAGCTCATACCGGGATCTTCATCTTCCAGGCGAAGTACATAAGGAATTTGTTGGCTAAGTTTGGAGTTCAGAATTGCAAGGAAGCCAGAATTCCAATGATGACTTCATTCAAAATGGACCTAGATGAAGGTGGTAAGAAAACTAATCAGAAAGAGTATAGGGCTTTGATTGGATCACTATTATACCTGACTGCCAGCAGACCAGATATAACCTTTGCAGTTGGTGTATGTGCCAGATTTCAGGCAAATCCAAAACAAAGCCACCTGAAAGCAGCTAAGCGGATTCTTAAGTATCTGAAGGGTACTGTAAACCTTGGTTTGTGGTCTGGAGCTTAGTGGGTACTCTGATTCTGATTATGAAGGTTGTAGAATAGACAGAAAATCAACATCAGGTACCTGTCAGTTTTTGGGAAGCAAACTCGTCTCTTGGTTCTCAAAGAAACGGACATCTGTTGCCACATCTACTACTGAAGCAGAATATATGGCTGCCGGTAGTTGTTGCTCCCAGCTGCTCTGGCTCTGTCAGTAGCTGAGGGATTACAACATAATTGCTACAAATGTATCTATCTTCTGTGACAGTAATAATGCGATTGCTATCACTCAGAACCCAGTTCTGCATATGAGATGCAAGCATGTGGACATCAGACATCACTTTATCAGAGACCATGTGGAGAAAAAGAATATTAGAATGGAAAAGATCCATACAGATAAGCAGAAAGTCGATATTCTGACTAAGCCCCTAGCAGAAGTCAGATTTAGAGAACTGTTCAATGAGCTAGGATTGCTGGATCTTGGAACATTACAAATCTTACACCCAAACACAAGTTAGGTTAAGTTTGTTATAACAAGATTTCAGTCTAGGGTTTCTAGATCTGATTTCTGGGATTGGTTGAGTGAGAACTTGTGAAACATCTGTTGGTTGTACTGTGTTGGACTAACACATTAAACTAAGTCCAGTTGGTTAAGTTGGTGCCCCTGCTGATAGGAAAGAGTGGACGTAGGACAAGTTGTCCGAACCACTATAAATCTGTGTGCATTTACATTGCTTTACACTTAACTGCACACTACTTGTTATCTGCATGCATATTCTGAATCAGGTTCAGATTAGCATCAAGCTACTGAACTGATCAGCTTGACATTTTAGTCACCTGATCTAAAACAGATTGATTAGAAATCTGATTGAGTAAAACTGGTTTTCACACTGGTTAACTAATCTTCCGCACCATCAGTTAAACTGATAGACGCCGAACTGATCTGGTTCATACAGATCAGTAAGTCGGATATTAGTCCATACTGATTCACACCGCACTCTGATCGGGCATACTTGCATATCACACCTGATCCACAAAAAGTTTTGGAAGTCTATTCACCCCTCCCCTCTAGACTTCCACCCTCACTAAAACCCTTTTCGGGACCTACACATTTTAACCCGTTTTCTCTTTTGATATCAATGTACATAATATCTTCATCTAGTTATTTATAAATTAATCCCATATCATAACTCTAGGTTTTGTCGGTTTTCCCCTTGCTTGGCGATGGATTACCACTTCACACTTTGTCGGTGAGAACGTGGGTATTCACGGCGCTTGCCCAGCCGTCGGCCCATCACCGTGCATTAACCACTGCATGCACGTGGCGTCTAAGTGTAATGGAAGTCAGCTCAGCTGATTCCACCGCCCATACTCTACATTCTATGCCTTTTATACACATGCACATATACGAACTCTCTTTTAATTTCATTATTAAGAATGAATTCCAAGTGTCTTCTTTTAAGAACAGGCTCCAGTTCGATTCCGGTTCACGTCCAAACCGTTAGCAGTTCACATCGACCCTCCGTGTCTCCATCCGTCCACGGTGTCTCGTCTATTCGCCGATCCTGTTCCATACCTGAACTGGGGCTGCGGGGTGGTGGCGGTGGTAATGGAAGTGGCGGTACTGGTCGGCGCAACATCGGAGCTTATTACCGAGAAATGATCAAGTCGGATTCAACCAACTCTCTGCTTTTGCGAAACTACGCCAAATATTTGCACGAGGTAAATAAAACCGGGCGACTCTATATCTTTAGTTGGAGAGTTGAATTCATTTTTGGTTTTCACGATTTTGGTCCCAATACTCACAACTTTGGTCCCGTCCATGCAGTTTTGGTCCTTCTGTTACGGAATCCGTTAAAATCAGCTGCACTTGAGGTCTCAAATATTGTCATGTGGGATCAAATCTGCAGCTGATTTTAACAGAAAAAGTAACGGTGGGACCAAAACTGCATAAAAAAATGGTTTTGGGGCCAAAGTCGTACCAAAAATGAATTTCTCTTTAGTTGGTGATTAAAGATTCTGAATGAATGTAATTAATTAATGTATATGCATAGGTGGAGGGAGATTTTGTAAAAGCTGAAAAGTATTACGGGAGGGCGATACTGGGTGGCCCTGGAGACGGAGAAGTGCTTTGGCTGTATGGAAAACTGATATGGGAAACGCAGAGAGACGAGAGCAGGGCAAGATCATACTTCACTCGCGCCCTTCAAGCTTCCCCTCACGATTCGTACTCTCTCGCACCAAACAAAATATTGAATGACATTTGGTTGGCTACCTTTTTTTAATTACAATTGTTTTCCTTTTGCAGTATGGTTTTGGGTTCGTATGCGCATTTCCTGTGGGAAACAGAGAACAAGAAATGAAGAGTGGAAGTTGGAAAGGTGAACAAGTGCCAATTGCAGCACTGTATCTAATTTTATACCGACCGTTACTTATATTTTTAAGGAAGATCCATAATAAACTTTAAAAAGTGTGGAATTAGATTTTGTGAAGTCTTATTACTTTTTACTCCTGAACTGTTATTTTTCTGAAAATTGTTCGGCTTATATTTCATAATAATAAACAACCACCATTAAGATAAATGGGGTTATGTGTTTAATTTTTATTCCTTGTCCATCAAAATAAATTATTGCATAATTACCTCCAAATAAAATGATACTGTATATCCCCAATCTAGAGGCAAACTTTTTTATGAAATATTACACGGGTATAATCCGTGAGATATGATCCGCGGGTCAAAATGTGAAGCCCATATATAGAGAATTCGTGGATCCTGTGCAAGTCGAAGAGATTTGTTTCAACAAAATTTGCATAAATGCAGAACTAACTCTCTTTGAGATCTGTGTTACTATAAAGACAAACATGCGTTACTGTAAGTACATTTATATATCACTATAAGAAAATATTCGTGAAATTAGTATTTTTAGAACCGGGTTGAACCGAGAACCGGCCATGAAATCGGTTCAATTACCCTCAAAAAATTATTTTTACGGTTGAACCGGAAATAATCAACCAGAACCGGGAAAACCGATTGAATCGGGTAGAACCGATTTTTAACTTTTTTATTATATTTTTTTTAATTTAAAACTTAATCCTAATGTGTATCATTCTTATTTTAAAATTTAGTATTTTAAATTGTATTGTATGATAATGTTTATGATTCTACTGTATTTATTTTCTATATGAAACTTATAAATTATCATTTTAAAGTTTTATAAGAGCATATTTATCTTATTTATAATATAGTATACAAAGTATTTTTTAAAAATAGGTAAGGATCATTTTAATGGTTGGACCACCGGTATGACCGGTCCAACCTGTTGAACTGCCAACAGGTGCTCAATCCGGTTTAATCGGCGGTGCAGCTATGAAAACACTGTGTGAAATGACCTGTGGGTCAAAAAGAGAAGTGAGTTAAATGCAGAAGAAAAAGTTTGAAGATTTTGTACTGGTCGAATTGGGTCAAAACTATTTTTCCTATAAAATTCATGCAAAGGCAAAATAGTAGATTTCTCTTCGCCATCTGTGTTACTATAAGGGCAAACATGTGTTACTGTAAGTATATGTATGTGTTACTATAGGGACAAACTTACTTGTTTTTTCAGTACACATATTTGTCTGTAAGATATTGAAAATTATGTGATTATATACAGATAAATGCGTTACTGTAGAAATAAATATGTATTATTCTATGAACAAAGTGATACTCCCTCAATTCCATCTGCTTTCCTCTCTGACCAGTGACCAATTGATTTAAGTAAATGTCTAAATCATGAGATTACACCATTAAATTAGTAAAAATATTTTTTTTATCAGTATGTGGTAACACATAATTATTTTTACAGTAACAAATACTTGTCTCTATAGTAATACAGATTGGGATGAATTTTATGTTTTGCCTTTACGCGAATTTTTAGAGAAAATTCGCTTGATTCGGTTCGACCCCCGCAGAATTTATAAATTTTCAGCTCCTTTTCATTTAAATTAATATTTCACGATAAAATATTTTACGAAAAAATCCCTCATATCTAAAATATAAAGCAAAAAAAAAATTGTTGAAATTAATAACTACTTACGAAAATCAATTGGAATTTTATATGTTTAAAATATCTATTTTTATATTATAATTGTATTTATGTATTTTTCTTCAAATATCATAGCATAATAATTTTCTTCAAAAATGATAATATACATATCCTCCTTGACAATTGAAAATAAAGATTTCATTTAAATTCAGAAAAACGATTTTAATCTGTAGTCCCCAATAGAATTGGCTCGGTAGCGGGGCGGTGCTTTATTTGGGTCCAATGAGTCATTAGACCCAGACCCAAAAATTGTATAATTTTTTAGGGGCCCAAAATTATATGTATATATATAATATTTTGCAAAAATGGAAATACAAAGTAGATAGCTCAAGTGGTAAAAAGGCTTTTCTTCCTTTCTCTGAGGTCCAATTCGTGATTCTTGGTTGTGTCATTATATTCTTTATTATTGGGGTTAATTCTAAAAAATACACGACCTTTTCCTCAATATTAATTTAATCACGACCTTTAATATTTTTTGTAAAAAGACCACAACCTTTTATTGTGTTTCAATCGGATACCTATATTTAAAATCCAGGTAGAAAGAAGTGACATAGGTCGTCAGAACTTGTGTCTGAGCGACACATCCGATGCCACATAATGAAATATATTTTCTTTAATTCCACATCAACACTATTGCTTTCTACATTAAATAATAACACTTATAAAATTCAATATACGCTTTCTATACTAATCCAAATATACATTTTCACTCTCATAATTAATATAACAAAACATTTTTTCACTATCAAATTTAACAAAATCCAAAATTCCCAAAATTATTTGTTATTCCCAATCAAGAACCCCATAGTGGCCTCGACCCAATGTAAATTGTCAAAATCTCAAAATTCTACATCAAACTCAACGATTGTAGTTGGTAAGCGTTGAACTCATGTTATTGAAGAAGAAATAGGGCTTCGTACAGTGGAGGTAGTAGTGGGTCATAATCTTTTCAGTCCAATTAATATTGGATTTTTTTTAAGTATGAACGATTGTATGTGTGTTACTAGTGGTTAATTTGCATCTTTGATAGCTAAGTGTTTAAATGGCAAGTAATTTGTTGAGTGAGTGTTAACTAACTGGGGTTCTTGTTCTTCGAAGGGTGGGTGTGAGATTTTGGTTTATTAATTTTGAAATCATTTTTTATTTCTTAAAATTTTGAAGTGTTAGTTTTGTTTTGTAATCCTGAATTTTAAAAAAAAAGTTTATAGAAGCATAGTGCAATGCGGAAAGTGTTAATTTAGTAAAGTTGAAAGAGTTATTATTGATGTGGAATTTTAAAAAAAATATTACGTGGTGTCCGATGTGACACTAAGACACAAGTTCTGGCGAGCCTGTCACTTCTTTCTGCCGGGTTTTAAAAAATAGTTATCGGATTGAAACACAATAAAAGGTTTGGGTGTTCTACAAAAATATTAAAAGTCGTGATTAAATTGATACTGAGCGTAAAGGTCATGTATTTTTTTTTTTAAAGAATTAACCCTTATTATTAAAGGGGTTGTTTTTTTTTCTTGCAAATTCAGCGCAATAATCATCCTTTTAGCCACCACATTTATTTTCTTCTTAAATTTCACATATGTATGTGTAATTTTTTTATCTTTATTAATCAATAATAATTAACGTATTTATCTACTTATTATTTAAATTATTTATTTAATATCATGCCTCCTAAATATATGTCTGAATATTAAAATTAAAAGAGAAAACAAAATAAGGATAGAAGAAATAACTCAAAATCACACTGGTGTTAATACTACTAATGTGGGGACAAAATCATTTGTTAATGCTCTTATTCCTTTGACACCTTCTGTTAAGCAACTACCAGTTCGGAAAGAGGAATTTTTGTCAGTGAATATTGATGACTCGGTGCATCAAAGGGGTGTGAGGGAATTGGAGAATTCTTTGATTGGAAGAATCTTATTGAAGCCGGGTGTTAAACCGATGCCCACAACTGAACTTCGAGCTTCTATTGATAAGGTTTGGAACATTAAAGGAGACTGGAGGATAGTCACATTGGGAAAATGATATTTTAACATTCAGATGGCAGACCTCAAGGAAAGGGATAGAATTTTTCTTCGACGTTCATGGCCCTCAGAATTTGGGACGATGTGACTTCAAAAGTGGGTACCGGAATTTAATCCATACAAGGTTAGTTCCCCGATTGTCAATGTATGGGTTCGAATTTATGAGTTACCGATGGAATATTTCTATGTACCTATCATTGAACGTATTGCTTCAGCACTTGGTCCTGTTGTGGGGGTGGATGAACGTACTAGAAACAGAACAATGTGTCACTATGCCCGCGTTCTGATTGAATTGGACCTTCGTAAAGACAAAGAATACAACATTATGTTTGAAAGGTCCGAAAATTGCTCGATTGCTTTTGTAGGTTATGAACAGCACCCAGATTTTTGCACTCATTGTCAGATTGTGGATCATTCTTTAGATAATTGTCGATCTCATGGAGGAAGCCCGCCAGATGGAAAGTTAGATGACAGCTCTAAACCCCCTTCCCGAGCAAAGGATACACAACAGAAGCATTGGGCTAGAAAGGTTTCTATAGAGAGTAAGGAAGCACGTGCTCAAGATGCAGGGACTTCGGGCACAACCAAAGATACGGAGAAGAGGGATATTGGAGAGGAAGACTCTCCACCTTACTATGAGGTCATAACCTCGGTGAGCGGTCTGGTTACCGAGCACGTGGACTGGCAGGTACTACGGACCGACACAGTTTTGCCCGAACAAGAGAAGACACAGGATGACCTGGACTGGCAATTGCCAAAGAAAATAACTTCGCCGGCTCGGGCCGTCTCGGCCTCCCCTGAGCCTGCTACTACTAACTCCTTCAAGAATTTGGACGGGGGCACTCCAGCTTCAGACTCGAATTCTACATCCTCTACTACCTCCACTAGATGATCGGACATGTTAGATGAAGATACTGTGAAAGATCTGGGGGTAGAGAAGTCTGGGCAGAACATAGAGAACACGATTGCTCCGACATGCATAAATTACCAAACGATGTTAACTCCAGCCGAACAACGCTACTTTGAGGCCTCTGGAGGCAGGCTGTCTTCGAAAGATACCTTGGGCAAGCTGATCAAAGTAAAACTAAAAAGGGCCCGAACGGAAGATAACAAGAGAAGACAAGAATACAATACACATCTGAAAGCAAAGAAGATACAGGAAGCCCTAGATGCCTCCCTAGATGGAATTGCAGCTGCTCTAGACGGCTAGTCTCATTTGTTTTAATGTACCTTTTGGTTATATGGTCATTTTTGGACCATAGACACTCTCTTCTTGTTCGGGTCACTTGTGGGCCCACCTCTTTTCTTTTCATTTTATAAATCTGCTTATTCGTCAAAATCACGCTGGTGATATCAATAAACATTTTAATTTTAATTAATAAATAACCACAGAGATAAATAATGAATTCGAGAACTTATTGATTGAAGGAAAAATGTGAAATATTGGAAGAGGGAATTAAAATGGAAGGTGATAATGCATTTGGTTTTGAAGAAGTGATTGGAGCTTATGATACACATGCATCAAATGATAATGAAGTGGTTGAATATTGGAAACATGATGACTTAGTTCAACATGAGAGTAAAATCAACGGATGAACCTTGATGATCCAGAAAAGTGGAACAATATTAATCACAAAGCTAGAATTCTTTTAATGGAAAGAGGGCCCAAGAGAGACTCTCCAAACTTTTTCACTAAAGATAGTGTCTAAAGACATTTTTCTATGCATTACATTATAAAAGAATTTTGCCAGATAGTGGAGAAATAGATAGGAGGTGGCTGTAATACTCAATTTCTTTAGAATTTTTTTTGTAAAGCGAGTTGTATTTAATTAATTATTTAAAAAATATTTATCATATAATATATATATATATATATATTGATAACTCGGTATCCGGTCCAAAGACCGACTAATCCGGGGAAATTTTTTTTATCATATTAATTTTAAAGTAAGTATTTTTGTTTAGTATTGTTCAATATTTAATGTCATATCATTTAAAAATTTACATTATTTTTAAGTTTACATAATTGAAAATATTGTGGAGTCCTACTTTTAAATTCGACTCAGGCTTTGTAATTGCTAGGATTTGCCCTGCTCGGTAGATTATATCGAACTTATCGGTTTATATATATTGTATGTGTCAAATATAAAATATGTGCAGCACAAAACTTAGATTGATAGTATTCTGTATAAAGAGGAAGAATAAATAGCGCGCAAAAACATGGGCAAAAGGGAAAAAAATGATCTAGGCAATCTACAAAGATATAGGATCTGCTAATTATAATTAGCTAATATCTTGGTCAATGATTCCACAAGATTGACGACTTAATTAGAAGATTTAGTGTGATCCTACTTTTCGTAATAATCCCCCTCAAGTTGGTGCATGAAAATCTCGAATACCCAACTTGCCTCTTAGAAATACGAAATGATTTATGTCGAGTGCTTTCGTAAACAAATCTGCAACTTGGAGATTAGTGGAGATAGATTGGGGCTTGATATGACCACTCTTAACTCGTTCACGAACAAAATAACAATCCATTTCCACATGTGTCTTTCATGGAAGAAGAGGTTCATGACAATATGTCGGGCAGCTTGATTGTCACAAAAAAAAAGTGTCTGGTCAAGTGTTGGCGCCATCAAATCACTAAGCATCCATCGAAGCCATATTATTTCACTTACTATGGAAGCCATGGATCGATACTCCACCTCAGCGGAAAAACGATAGACAACAGTATTCTTCTTCGTGCGCCATGAAACTGGTTAATTACTAAGAGTAATAAAATAATCGATTGTTGAGCGACGAGTAAAGGGATAACCCCCCCATTTGCATCACAATATGATGTTAACTAGAGATCACCATCAGCTGGCAAGAAGAGGTGTTGAGCGACGAGTAAAAGAACCCCCCCCAATTTGCATCACAACATGTTGTTAACTTGAGATCACCATCGTTGGCAAGAAGAGGTCTTAGCCAGGTGTTGTCTTCAAAATACCTCAAGGCTCTAATGGACGTGTTCCGTGAGATTCACGTGGATTACTCGTGAATTGGCACAATTGATTCACCGAAAAGACAATATCTGGTTTGTAGAAATTCTTGTATGAAAGATACATACCAATATTTTTTATAAAATAAATTTCAATATGGTAGTTGTATAAAGAGGTATCCGCATTTCAAAAAAAAATCTCAAATTATTACTCTAAGGTACAATTTTGTTTTTGTTATTACACTAATATACAATTGCACTTGCATATACGTAGTTGAATTTGCGCATTCGACTACATAATGAACAAATTCGACTATGTATGTGATAAAAATATACCTTAGTAAGTCTTTCAATTTTGTAACTTAGAGTGATGATTCCATTATGATCTTAGTCTGTTAACATTAGCTAGTCAGTTTGGTAGTTTAGATGAGATATTCGCAGATAGCTAAAACTGTAGCAATGTTACGAGGGAAAGGTATGAAATTATAACATAATTTAGTGTTTGATACTTGGTAGTTTATGTTTCGAAGAGTGAGATATATCGATAAAAATATGTTTTTTTTTGTGAATATACAATATTATATTATTTTTTAAAAATAAAAAATAATCTTAGAGTCGAGAGAAATAAATAATATATCCAATTAAAAGAATAGGTAAGAATCAATATATATTTCCTTAAGCAATCCCAACGATACGACAAGAAATCAACAAAACTTTCGATCCCAACTCTTCCTATGTAAGAACATCCATAATGGATAGATGGAAATTCATCCAACCATCCACACTATGTTCTCCACATTATTTTTACATAGCTACTAGACTACTATTAAATACTCAATTTTTCTAAAACACTCTCACAATGATTCATCAGTTACTCCTTCATTCATGTTTATAACTCTAACCATCACCTCAACCCAATTATCTCTCTCCTGAAATCCACCTACTTTTCTGTCAAAATTATTTTATCATCTATGTCCAAACGTTTGAACAAATTTGCTTCTCTCTTCTGCCCAATAAAATTACAATATAGTTTAAATTGCAAACTTCATTCATTCAATTATTGAACAACCCACTAAATGCACTAGATGCTCTAATAGAAAGCTAACAGAATCTTTGTTCCAAACTCTTACAATATAATAAGGAACCCAACAAGTGAGAGATTACAATGAAAAAGCCTAAAAATAAATCAAAAGCAAAATCAAATTTCTATGAATAAGAAGAAGCAAGAACTATGAACTTGATCGAGAATAGATTCAAAATTAAAGTAACAAATGGGGAGAAAGAAATAATCACTGCAAAATAAGGTAAATTTTTATGAGACGATCTCACAGTAAGAAGTAGTATAATTTTTGCATCATGATGCTTTCACACTTTAAAAAAATGAGTGTTGATTTTTGCTAATTTGTACTCTGTAATATGTATAAGAACGTCTCACATGAGTTTTTGTCAAGCAAAATATCTCAAAATTATTTTAAGAATAAAATTGATTTAAACAAGAGTTTGGAGAAAAACCTCTTATAGTGATTGAATTAATGTCAATAGAAATACGTTAGCAATCCAACGACCTATTTGAGAAATTGCCTAAAAGTTTGACAAGTATCAAGAACGATCTAAATTATAAATTGAAATGGAAACCCAAACAGGTTTTTTATTTAAATTTGGCACTTTAGAATTCTTATTGTAAAAATGGGGGTAATTTTAAAAAAATTATGCATTTAGGAGCTCACCATGTTTGTGTATGTATATGTATGTATAACGTGGTGTGTTTGCTGAGTGCACCTAATTGGAGTTGCTTGTGTGTATACAGGTAAATACTGTATCTAAACGTGATGCGTTCATGGAAAACACCTAGTGTGACTGACAAGACACCTGGTGCCTTTCAAAAGAGCACCAGATTTGCCAATAAAAATACATGTAATTATAAAATCACTTATTAAAATATATTAAAGAATTCACATAATATGTAAAATATTTGCAGTTTTTTTTTTTAATTTAAAATAAATGAGCAATTAAGTGTTGTATATAATGTAGATTCATCAAAAATGGAAATATTTATGACCATATGTGCCACAAAACGATGGGTGTGTAATTCAAGAACTACGACGAAGAGGTTCATTATGTTGTACTCGTTCATCTTGATTTTGATGTTCTTGTGTTGAGCCACTTAGCATACCAATGCCCAGAAATGGAATAGGCGACGAATTTTAAGTTGGACGCTCATATTCTTGATAGTTAAATTCATTCGAAGGATAATTCGATTAAAGCAATGAAGTGAATGACATTCCTTCTTGAGTATTAACCTCAAGTTGAGGTACATGATAACTTTCATGGTAAGTAAGAGGTTCCATTGATGTAAAAGCACCTAAAGCATATTTAGTAAGTTTAAATCAATAATTGAAAATTAACGATATGTACATCTAATTGTATAACTTGGTAAATTACATACCTCTATCATCTATAAGATGTGTGAAAAGAAGGCCCAAATTGAGGCAGATAATAATTTTGAGGTGGCGGCCTTGATGTAGATTCATCTCACATGTTGCAATAATATGTAATATATAATAAACAAAAGTATAACCTCATTCAATTTATTAGTGTAATTTTATAAATTACATACCATTTTGTACGTGAGGTGTGCCTGACCAAGTTGCATGCATCATCTCCTTTGGGGTAAAAGGAGACTCATGGTGAGCTGCCGAAGAATATCTTCTTTGACTTCTTATGGATGTCCCAACATTGTCATCTCTTGAAGTACTTTTTCGTCTCCTCTATCTTGTACTCCTCTCTTCTTCTCTGCTTTGTGGAGCTGGTTGATCTACTAAATATGGAGGTGCCTTCTAGTATAGGGTCAACTTCCTGGATAAATTGTTCTGTTTTATTTAGCAGATCCACTATTGATTCTCTGTTATCAACTGTAGCCGTCCTTCTGTTAATTTTAAGACGTGAGAAACATCGGACCTGCAAGAAAAAAAAGTGGACTGCCATACACATTTCTTAGTCATATTATTATGAAAACACGACATGACATTTAATATAATTTACCAAAACATCACATGTAGACGTTCTAGGTGGTTGAAAGCCCCGATCCTCCGCATTGTACTCATTAAGTGAAATCAAACGACGTGTAATGTTATAATACCAATACATATAGTCATCGGTCGTTGTCTTATCTCCAGTGATTTTTACTGTAGGATCGTACGGA